>CM069131.1:39908517-40431135 GCA_035221665.1 Okamejei kenojei
GTATCCATGCTTCCAACTACTTTGACGGTCTTTTTATATTTAATTATTTTGTTGCCGATATACTGTAGAAGGCATTTTGCTTAAAAAATAGAGTTAAAATCCTAAGAGCTAAACACATTGAATGGTTCCACAAAGTACTCAATAAGTAGTTGATAATTAATCACATAAATTGGATTGTTTGCATAGTTAGTAAATGGCCCATAAATTTGATTGCATGATAGGTGTTTTTTCTGCACTACAGATCTCAATTGCTTCATAATATCAATTGCAAATTCCAGTCAATATATTATAACACTCCTCAAAAGATTTACCCTGCTTTCTTGAGTTTGACTTGCCCACATGCTCAGAGCAGGAAGAGCATATGGGGGTAATGTCAATGATCACAATGGTCATTTGATATTTGACATATCAAACTGACCCATGTACATACAGTTACTACAGAGGTGCCCTTAGTTATATAGGGACCATACATAGCAAGCACATTGCACTCTGCATACAATAATAAGCTGAAATCATTAATAGACCAAACAAAGAGTTTACAAATATCTGGAATATTGCAAAATGCAGTTGGCAGATGGTGTGTGCAATGATTCAATGTCAGAATGGAAACCCATTAATTCACATCTCTTTGACAATCTTCAGCAATGTTTGCTCTTTAGTTTTTACTGACTCAGAAACCAATTGTTCTGTTCACATGGGAGGTCCACTCTCAGTTTTTTGTGCAATGATATATGCGATGTTGACTTTATGACATTATTACATGTTCATCTAAGGCAACATATGGGTCAGTCACATTAATGTGAATTATCACCATTCATTTTTGTGACAGTTGTAATTTCATTCATTAATGATTGGTTGCTCAATCTACACTGAGCAAAATTGATTTTTATTCATGTAACACCCAATAAATATGTCCTAATTGATCCAATTTCTAGGCAACCATGAGCCACACATAGAAATCAGGATCAGCAGCAGAACGAAGTTCTGCACCAGGGGAATGTAATGGGATCATCAAATATTTACAAGCTTGTTGAGGATGCAATGGGAGAAAAGTATATTGGAGTCAGCCAGCTACTTGTTGGTACTGCAAACAAATTGAGGCATATTTTCTCACTGATAATGTCAAATGTTCCGTTCCACACAGAAATGATGCAATAATTGTGGTCTCAGTGGGCTTCCAAAATGACCAATAGTAGAAGAAGGAAGAAGAGCAATTCTTTGGCTACAAGTGCATATTTCTTGGAATAATCTTTTTTAATCTACTCTTTCTCCGCAGCTGCAACTTTATACTTTGCAATCTATTTCCTTTCTCTTTTGCAGTACCTGGTACACTCATGTGTGGTATGATTTTCCTGGATGACATGCGGAGCAATGCTTTTCACTGTATCTCAGTACACGAGACATTAATAAACCCATGCCAATACCTATTTGTCTATCTCTACATGTCTGGGGAGCAAGTATTGTGACAATAGCAAAAGGAGTGATCAAGGTTTCATGATTTCAATGTCGGTTTATTGTCACATATACCAATTAAGGTACAGTGAAATTCAAATTAGTGATAACATAGAACAGGGGTTATATAGAACAGTTTTGCATAGAAACAAACCCTTCATCTCATGATGTTGGTGCCAAATACGATGCCATACAATACAAATACAATATTCTGCTAGTACATGGTTCATATTCTTCCATTATTTCACTGCCACCACGTGAAAGAAGCCTATCCACTCATTCATCTCATCATCTCAGGCCACTGAAATAATAGATTAAAAAATATGCCCTTAATAGATAAAAAGGCATGCCTGTAAAGTTCTTTCTCAAGAGGAAAAAAACTTTTTCTCACTGAACTTGCAGCAGTGTGTGACCTTAGCTAACAGTACTACATATGCTTCCAAGAAGCTTATATGACTCCTTCATGGGGCCTGTCCACTGTGTCATCTTACTAGGGTATTCATGATGCAATTTCATTCGCCATTTACCTGGCACTTTATCTTTGTCTTCCCTCTTATCTGGCTGCTGTCAAATGGATCTGATGACACATGTCAGGTAACACAAACTTTAAAGAAAACCTCTCTGTATTCTAATGGAGACACAAGAAACCACAGATACTGGAATCTTGAGCAAACAACAACAAAGTGCTGGCTGAATTCAACCAGTTAGGCACCATCTGTGGAGGGAAATGGACAGATCGTGTTGCGGGTCGGGACCCTTCTTCAGAGTCGGTTCTAAATCTGAAGCATTGATTTCCCCTGATAGAAGAAGTGATGAACATCTTCTGGAGAGGCTCACCATCTAGCACCTGGGCTGATTGATGCAATTTGGAAATACACATTTCATCATCTTCAATGATCTCCAAACCTCCACTGCTCAAAGGCTTTATGGAGCCATGCCCGTGAACGAATGTGCTCCCTCAATGCAGCAAAGCCCCTGGGTGCAATACACCATCTTCTGATCTCCAGAGGGGAACAGTTGCACGCGACTTACTCATGCAGCAGAAGTTCATCTTTGGGGACTGGGTTACAGTGTAACCTCTCACGATGAAATAATGTAAGGCATGTTTAAGATGTGAGATGTAAATGCAAAAGATGGTCTGATGTTAAGTAAACTTTGGAAAATATTAATTTAAGCAAGAATGTTGATTGCCAGAGATTTATGTCAGGTGAATGATAGAGGTGTAGAACCCATGTAGTGGTATGAGTGTGTTGATATGTTCACTTATGTTGAATACCTGTGTAAGACCGTTAAACGTTTTGTACATTAGAAGTAGCCACAAGATGTTATTTCTTCGCAACATTGTTATTATCTTATTATTAACTCACTGGTCCTCTCGTTTCAGAAGCATTTCCTTTCAGATTATGGTAGCTCCCTAGGTTCCCTGGAGACGTAGTAGTTTTTGTAAACCACGTCTCGTTCCACCTCATTAGAATGGTGTACACTTCTCTGCAAGCGCCACAATTCTTGTAAACAGTTTCACCCCAAGCCACACAATGACTCCAGTATGGTAAGATGAGTTATCACCATCCATTTAAGAGAGTGACAGCATGATATCAATTAACTCAGATTAGTTCCATCTGCTGTGTGGAATTCCTGAAACTAAACACAGTTAGTGTGGGCTAATGAGAAAAGTACTGTGATTGGGGCTGCTTAAGCTTATAAATTCAAAATCCACACGTAAAACCCTGTGTGAGTGACACAGGAACAAAAGTGCCTGTGTCCCACACGCTGGTGTCTCGGCATACTTTCTTCTACATGTTTGAATTTCGAGGCTGATGTATCTTGTCTGTCCCACACCATATGTAGCATTCATATTGCAAAAAAAAATCCATTTTGCTGATACATCAATTTACATTAAATTGATAATGTCAAATCTTTTATTATTTAATTTGTGAAATTATTTTGTACTTTTCAAGGAATAACTTGGCTAGTCTCCTTCAAAGCTCATCTTCCCCAGAAAAATAAAATTTCACGAGCTGGTATATATTCCATATTACAAATAACATTTTATTTTAACAAGGTTGGCCATTTTTCAACACTTATGGTTTGATACACTCAGGTCAAAAAAAGGTTAGTTCACCACCTCAAGCATGTTGATATTTTAATCAAAGATAGACACAAAATGCTACAGTAACTCAACGGAACAGGCAACCTCTCTGGAGGGAAGGAATGGGTGACGTTTCAGGCCGAGATCTTCAGATTGATGGTGGGTGATCAGACTGTACAGACTTGCTCTCAGAGATAGTTTAATCAATCTTCCTCTAAATACATTATTATACAAATTGAATAATATTCCGCTCTTTCAGAGCACAGTGGTTAGATAATTATTTGAAATCATCGATTCGATAGCCATGATAACCATCAAATAGAAAATAAATCATAAACGGTACAAAGAAATGTAGGCGGGCTGCCTAAACCATTGGAACCTGTGATGGAGGAATTTCTTTTATCTCAATACATGATACAGATTTTTTAAATGAGCTTCCTGATCTATATCCATCTTGTAATCAAATACATTTATTTTGATTATGATAGTAGAAGGCACAATAGAAGAAACGTCACCCATTCCTTCTCTCCAGAGATGCTGACTGTCCCTGCTGAGTTACTCCAGCATTTTGTGTTTATTCACAGTGAGAGAATGAATTACCATTCAGCATCAAAATGTATTGTATCTGCCCAGACTAGTTGGAAGAAATTTGAGAAGGTAACAGTTATATTTGCAATTAGAAGAACATCGAGTCACATTATTGACTCAGACTTTCATCAGCCAGAGTATTGAGTATAGATGTTGGGAGGTCATGTTCCAGTTGTATAAGACGTTGGTGAGGCCACAATTAGAGTATTGTGTTCAGTTCTGGGAACCATGTTATAGGAAATATGTTGTTAAGATGGAAAGGGTGCAGAGAGGATTTACAAGGATCTTGCCAGGGCTAAGGGGTCTGAGCTATAGGGAGAGGTTGAGTAGGCTGGGACTCTATTCCTTGGAGCACAGGAGGACAAGGGGTGATCTTTATGAGGAGTATAAAATCATGAGAGGAATAGATTGAGTAGATGCACCGAGTTTCTTGCCAAGAGTAGGTGAATCGAGGACCAGATGACATAAATTTAAGGTGAAGGGGATGAGATTTAATAGGAATCTGTGGGGTAACTTTTTCACATGGAGGTTGGTGGGTGTATGAAAAAAGCTGCCAGAGGAGGTAGTTGATGCAGGGATTATCCCAACATTTAAGAAACTGTTGGACATGTACATGGATTGGACAGTTTGGAGGGATATGGACCAATCGTGGGTAGATGGGATTAGTATAGCTGGGACATGTTTGCTGGTGTGGGCAAGTTGGGCTGAAGGGCCTGTCTCCACACTGTATCGCTCTATGACTCTATGAATGTAATGTTGCATTACAGTATGTGCAAGAATGGTGGCACAGTGGCGCAGAGGTAGAGTTAGAAAAGCAAATAAAGATTAGTGATAATCAGCATAGATTTATGCATGGAAAATTGAATCTCATGAAATTGATTCAATTTTTTGAAGAAATAACCAAGAGGATTGACGAGGACAGAATAGTAAACATTGCATAAATGGACTTTAGCAAGGCCTTTTACAAGGTCCCACATGATAGACTGATCTGGAAGGTTAAATCAATCGGATACAGGGTGATCTAACTATTTGGGTAGAAACATTTGTTTGGTGATAGAGGCAGAGGATGGTAGTGGATGGTTGTCATTCGGATTGGAGGACAGTTTTGTCAGCATCATCTATTTCAGTGACTTGGATAAGAATGTAGGTAGCATGGTTAGTTAGTTTGCGGATGATGCCAAATTTGCGGATACAGCAGACAGTGAAGAAGATTATCTAGGATTTCAACGGGATTTAGCTCAAGTGGGAAAATGGGCCAAGAATTGGCAGGTTGAATTAACTCGGATCAGTGAAAGGTTTAAACCAGGGCAAAGCTTACACAGCAGGGCCATAGGGAGTGTTGTAGAGTGGAGTGACCAAGGGATGCAAATCTACATTTTCCTGAAAGTGGCAACTCAGATGGATAGGGTGCTGAAGAAGGTATTTGACATGGTAAAACTGTACATGACGTTGATGAGGCCACCATTGGGGTTATTGTGGGGTTATTATGTGTCATTCATGTCACCCAACTATGGGAAGGATGTCATTAATGCCCCTGTCCCACCAAGAATACCTGAACGGAAACGTCTGGTGTCCTTGCGCCCCACCCAAGGTTTCCATGAGTCACCAGATGTTTTGGTCACTCGCCTGGAAAGGCTCGACCGAATTGTGAGCTGCATCAACTGACCAAAGATCCGACAGGGTCTTTGCTACCAACCACACACACACACACACACAGACAGGGGGGGGGGGGGGCAGGGACAGCGGAGGAGCACTGTCTGCGCGATGAAGAGGAAGGTAAACGGCTGCCACAGAGCACGGTAAGTCATTTCGAGAGCGTGGGAGGGAGAAAGGGGGAGAGAAGGGGAGGGGGGGGGGGGGAGAAAAGCTATAGGATCTTTGCTGAAAACTCCAATGAGCCAATCAAAATGGCCGGTCAGTGAAGGTGATTGCCTTCGACTGGCTGAAAGTAAATAGCAACCCCACTCCACTGGCTTCGACCAAACGGCAACCTATTTTTAGTCGAGGCCGGTTTTGAATTTGTTGAATTAATCGCAGGAACATAGAAGACGCCTCGACTACGCGGAAACCACTTTCGACTATTAGGGAGAGTGACCAGACACACAGTCATGGGAAGAACGTACAAACTCTGTACAAACAATACATTTAGTCAGGATCGAACCCGGGTCTCTGGCACTATAAGGCAGCAACTCTACTACTGCACCGCCATGCTGCCCATGAGGGGTGTAGATAACATGAATGGTCACAGTCTTTTTCCCAAGATAGCGTAATTTAACATTAGAGGCCGTGGGTTTAAGGAAAGAGGAAAAATATTTAAAGGGAAGCTGAACACAATCATTCCATATGGAGGGAGTTGGGTATATGGAATAAGCTGCCAGAAGAAGTTGTAGAGGCAAGCACAATTACAACATTTAAATTACACTTCAACAGGTAGATGGGTAGAAAAAGGCAGGGAAAGGGGATTCAGGTAAGCAACTTGGTTGTCATGGACAGATTGGGCCAAACAGCCTGTTTCCATGCAGTATGACTGTGCAATGTTTGGAATTCTTTAGCAATGTCGAGCTCATTGATTTTTGTATTATCTCTAAAAGCAAGGATTAATTTCATGCATCCCATGCACCAGCTAAAAATGGTCTGTGTAGATTTAAGTCATCCAGCTCCTCTTAAAGGGGGGGTTGCTCATTTCTTTGAGCCACTGCTTGGACAAACAAGTGTTCTGTTGCCTACAAGATTCTAGTAAAAACAACATGAATAGTTGCGAGACATATTAACATATTATTATAATTGAGAATCTAGGAACCATCACCGCAGAAAGAGGTTTTCCCAGTGTAGGGGAACAAGAACTAAGGAGGTACCATTTAAAAAAGTCCCAGGTTTTCAGCGTTTTAGTTTTTCTGTCACGTGTACTGCTGATGTACAGTGAAAAGCTTTTGTTTTGCGACCAGTCAGCATAAAAAAGAAAATAAAACGATTATACAACAGTTCCAAAAAAGGAGAACTGGTTGTGTACCCAAATATAAGTCACAAATTGCTGGAGTTAACTCTGCTGGGGTCATGCCAGCATCGTTCGTCTGGGAGAATATGGATAGGGTGATGTTTTGGCTCGAAAAAGACCCTCTTATGTCTGAACAAATTTCTTCTATTCAAGATTTCTTCTTCAGTTTGAGTTACTCCAGTATTCTGAGTCTTATCTCAGGAACTAGAGGGCATAGGTTTAAGTTGACAGAGGGAAAATGTAAATTTTGAACTTCGAGGGGCAATTTATTTGCACAGATGGTTGTAGGGTATGGACTGCTCCGCCAGAGGAAGTAGTTAAGGAGGTGCAATAACAAATATTATAAATACAAACCTTGAAGGGCATGCCCGGTACCAGAATTAGAACTGCTATAAAGGGATTACAGTGATCAAATGCAGAAACATTTCTTAGGGTCGGGTTAGGTATCTCTTAGCTGGGGTTCAACAAGTTGGCAATGAATGGGTTAGACTGAACTGGGTCTGTCCTACTGTTGCTCAGTGCTGTAGACTCTATGAATACTTGAAAACCCAGACTTTCACATGTATTCTCATATAAATATTGAAATTCTGGGTCACCAAATTCACTCTAAGCTTCTCTTGCGCAGTGTTGAGAGTTGCCCGTTGGCATTTTTATATTGATACTAGGGCAACTATATTACAGAGCAGTTAAGATGATTTCGTGCATCCCTGGACGATACAACCTCTGTCGTCCTAAATATGCCCCCTCACACCTTTCTGCTTTTATCTCTGGCCTTTCTCACCGTCTGCCTACCAAAAAAGCCACACGCCAGCGTCCACCAAATACCTGCCACACTTCTCCAGGAAATGCGTCCAGACCCACTGAGTTACTTCAGCTGAGAAGTAAACTCAGTGAAAATGATAGTAACTCAGACCCACTGAGTTACTTCTGCATTTTGTGACCTTTTCTGAAAATTAGTTTCTGCCTCACCAAGATTTTAAATTAGTGCTTACATGCCAGTATGATAATCTTTTTCCTTTTGTTGTTATTGATGAGTTCTCCACTGTCAACATCACTTGGGTCAACATTGATGAGAAGGTGATCTGTAGCAGACCAGTTAGATAAATATGTTTTGACTAGTACAGAACAAAAGCAGGGAGCATCGTTTTGGATGATATTGTGGACTGCTAGTTTATTTGACTTTCACTTGTTGTATGGTTAGCATCTAATCCGCTGAAAATAACTTTTCAAATTGTTGGACTACAGACTTTGATCACAACACCAGTGATACTTGCTTATTTAAGGTTGAACCAATGCACAAAGGCAATTAAACAGAGCACAGACTTATTTTTTCTTCCAGGACTAGGGCAATGTGATCAATAGGTTTTTTTTTACCCCCCCATTATGATACCCCTTGATTTGACCATATAAATTTTAAGGTCACTTTTTCATGTACATCTGTGCACAATTATGTGGCTTCCCCAGGAGTTTTTTTTACAAATATTTTTGTTTCCCTTTGGGGAAAACAAGGCATTAAAAGTTGGTGTTTTATATTTCCACATTGAACCTGTATTTTCCATAAAGGATAGGTAATTATACATTTCAGTCTTTTTACAGGATGTTGCTTTTACTGTCTGCAGTACTGATCAGATTCCTCTGTGCAATACTGTCAAGCTTTACAATCCTATGGCTGGAATGTAGGCAAAGTGTTTACATACAGTCAGAGCTCCCACTGGAGTACCAAATAATGTGTTTAAGCACTAGCTTAGAAACATGTATCTCGTACTGCAGTGATATTTCCCTATTCACCAACCTAACATCCAATTAAGTTACTGCTAAATTCATCCTGAATGTTGTGCTAATATTTGTCTGCAGCCTTCAATAGGTTTAGAACAGGGTAATTTGATTCTGGAACTAATGCACTGCTCTCAAGGTGGCCACAGGGAATTTTATGTGCTGCATAGAATAGCTTTAAGGAAATCAAATAATTTCATTCCATTAAAACCGTCTGAGACCAAGTACCACTTCGAAGCAGCCAGTGATTCAGCATTTCTCTGGATATTTGATGGAGACCACAACGTGCATACAGTAAATAAAACAATTAGTCTAATTGTCATAAATCATCATTGGTCTTAGACCACTTCCTGGAATTTTGATGTTTAAAATTAGTTCCCTTTTTATAAGGAGGCATGTGGCAATTGGCACAGCTCCAGAGCTGCAGCTTCACACCTCCAGTGGTCTGGGTTCGTATAACTTGGTCTCGCCTGTGGGTGATTTTCACTATTGCATCTGTGGTGTTATGTTATTTTATTAACCATTTCTTCACAAATAAGCTCATTGGGGAAATTTAGTTGTGATGTTTGATCCTAATTGTGGTAGGTTAGTGGTAGTGCCTGGGTAAGAGGTTTGAGTGGAATGTTTATGAGATAAATGGTGTAATGGATGTTTTCAGTTGTCACTGATGTCTTGAGAGCCATCAAGGCCCTTGTTCCATGATGGTAGATTGTGACTAAAAAATTCCACAAAAATGAGAATGCTCACCTATGAGAATTCAAAAACTTCATTGGAAATCAACTATTACAGGGAAATAGGGGTGCAGGAAGCAAAGTCCAGAAACAAAGGGGACAACAATTGTGTGAGTGCAAAATGTTGACAGGAGTGGTTGAGTGCAAGCTTAAAATTTAGAATAAATTCAGCTATTTCCGCTTAGAATCTGATGATTTTAGATGGACTGGCTGTTGGTTGAATTCCATATTTTTGTGTGGTCTGTCCACAGTGGTTAAGGTTAAACGGAATGGCTAATGTATGTTTATCTAATTTTGAGATTTGTTGCACAACATTTTTCGTGTTGTGTTGATGTCCGCGCTCTGGTAGAATCTATCCATCTTTAATTGAGCATGAATGAAGATTGAGGTGAAAGTATGCTTTCTGGTACATAGATGTGGGAATGTGGAAATAGCTGGAGGGTTGAACACCTTACACTTGAGAGATAAGTACCGAGGGGTTTCAGGGAGAGCTTCAGACCAGATACTCCAATGGAATCAATGTTTCAGATTGAATTGCTTCAATGAGAGAAGTCATCATTGACATGTCTGAAGGCCATCAGTTAGGAGAAGTAAGGCTCATTACAATTGGTGCACAACCCAAGCATATGAATGCAGCAACTTATTTAAAACAGGACTCAAACTGCTGCGAGAGTAACTCAGTGGGATGAAGCATATCGGGATTTGAAAGGAAATGGTGATGTTTATGGGCCAAGACCCTTCTTCAGACTGAGTCAATGGAGAAGGAGACAGAGTAAGGAATGTGTAAGGTGTGAAACAAGAGTGTGCCATTACGAAGTCATTAATCTCCTGTGTTCCCTTTCTTTTGTTGTATATACACCTCCACAAAGAAATGAGATCCGATGGTGTTTTGAATACAATTGTCCACACCCACTTCTCAAGGAGCCTGAATTCTCAGTCACTGGATCTTGATTTGTAACCGATCTGGAATGCTTGATGAGGGAATGAAGAGTTGTAACGATAGAAGAAAACATGCAGCAAAACCAAAGATCCTAATCTCTGCTTCGGGCTGATCATAATAGAACTAATTCTAGTGCCGCACCAGCATCAAAAATGAAATTTCAACCCTAATCTTATATTTATTCTGCCTGATTTTATCACTTTACTCTTTGTCGACAATGCATGTTAAATACCATCACAAAATACACTTTCCAAACAAAGTAACCTTAGGTCACACGTGGCCAGCGGTAAGAGAGTTTTGCCTACAATGCTGGCAGTCAACCAGAAGACCGACTTTGATCTACTATGAGGTGCTGTCCAAATGGGAGTTTGACATTCTCTCCGTGACGGCATGGGTTTGCTCAAGATCTTCGAGTTCCTTCCAATACTCCTAAGACGTTACAGGCAGTAGGTAATGGCTTGGCTTGGTATAAAAATTGTCCCACTAATGTAGAATAAGTGCAGAGATCGCTTGTCCGTGGTGGACTCAAGTGGGCTGAGGGGGTTCTGTTTTTGTGGGGGTATCACTAAACCTAACTAATCCAAATTGTCTAACTGCTAGATTCACTCTTATATATGTAAGCTGTTTCCACGTTACTTTTTTTAATGCCTCAGGCAGTTTTGTAGCATGGCTGATGAATATCTGTTGCCTTCCTGTCCGAAGCGATGACTGGTGGCAGTAGGAGAAGTCAACCTTGAGCTTTTTCCCGCGAAGGTTAGGTCTCAGACAACTCCAAATCTCAGCAGTAGTCTGAGCTGACTGGCAACAAATCGGGGCCTCCGTGAATTTCAACATTGTTATTTACGTGAAACCACCGAGGAGATACTGATTTAATACTCACTACACACCACTCACACTGGCAATCCTAGTGCATAACATTCTCCAATAAATTGTGGCAATATCAAATTATTTGCTTTCTGTTCTACCCCACAAGATCTTAAAGCACTGGTATCATTGCTATAATGGTGAAAACTGAATAGCCATTCCAACAACCAGGTCTTTGGTTGGGGCTATTAAAGCTCAATAAAGGCTGCGTTATTGCAATGAGGTGCTTCACAGGATAGTTTCATAATTACTAAAGCAGTTGGCCACTGGTCCCATGACAAATTACAAACTTTGCGTAGCAAGATTTATGCCAGTGTCCTTCTGCTCCTCGACATTGAACACAGTTTTCCTACAGGCTTTCAAATACATTTTAGTGTAAACATAGTTTAGTTTAATATTGTTTATTGTCACCTATACCGAGATACAGTGAAAAGCTTTTGTTGCATGCTAACCAGCCAGCAGAAAGACAATAAATGATTACAATTATCCATTTGCAGTGTATAGATACATGATCAGGGAATAACATTTAGTGCAAGATAAAGCCGGCAAAGTCCAATCAAGGATAGTCCAAGAGTCATCAAAAAATATAACGTGATAGGGCTCCGTGATACTTAACTGTCCTCTGCAGCAGAACGTATGTGTATCACCTGCACAGGTGTTAGCCTCCCTTTCATTCTACTTTCTAAGAAACACCTACAGTAAGACTCTGACAGTTGTGTCTGCATATGTGTGACTAGAGTGCCTTCATCAGTGCTGTCATCTTGGTCTTCCTCGATGCAGGGTACACAAAATACACAAAGGTTACTTCATGAACAGTTCTATCTTCTAATACCCCTGTCACCCAGCCCTGTCCCAAAAATTTATCAGCCAGATGTCAACTGATAACAGGGACAGCACAGCGGTAGAGTTCTGACGTACAGTGCACAGAGAGTGGTTTGTTCTAACATGGGTCTTGTCTGTACGCGGTTAGTACGTTCACCCTGTGTTACCGCATGGGTTTTCTCCTGGTGCTTTGGGTTTCTCCCTCCACGTTTTTCAAAGACATGAGGTTTGTAGGTTTATTTGGCTTCTGTAGATTGCCCCTGGTGTGTAGACAAGAACTTGTCTATGGGTGATCATGTTGGCATCTCAGTGGGGTCAAGGGCTTGTTTTTTCCACGCGTGTTATTTCTAAACTAAGCTAAACTAAACTGAGGCACCCACGCAGATAGCCATTCCTATTGAACTTCTGAAAATTGATGGAGAAAACACACTGACAACTAAAACACATAGCTTAATCTCCCCCATAATCAGACAATCCAAGCACATCAGCAGGCTTGTTCATCATCTACATTCTTTGATTCTATACCAATCATCCATACCAAATGAATTACAGACTCAGGACTGTCTCTGCTCCTGCTACCATTAGGAGAAATTGCAGGTCCGAAAAACATCCCATTTCCAGGTTCAGCACTCACCATCAGTTCTTTGAACCATTCTTCACAACATTAACCATAATTCTCCTCAGCACAGGACCACTATGGACTTTTGCAACGCAAAAGTTCTCAAATATTTGTGTGTTGGGGATACACATAATGGTACGGCACGGACTGAAGCCCGAGAGGCCTGTATTCCGGCTGTAATTGTTATATGGTTAGATGTTTAAAAGATTCTTTTGTTTTTTGTTTTCATGATCAGGTCTGGTCTACCTGAAAAAAAAACTGAGACATTCCAGTGTATATTAATTGTTTAGTTGTTTGGATGTAATGTGCCTGAAAAGCTGCAACAATAAGAACTTCATTGTTCATTAATGTCCGTGCATATGACAAGTAAACTGCATCGATCATGAATGTTTGGAGATTAGAGCAGTGGGAGACCCTCAATTGTCCCATGTTCCCTTCTTGGAGGCTATAACTTAATGTAGATGTATG
Source organism: Okamejei kenojei (assembly GCA_035221665.1). Classification (NCBI taxonomy): domain Eukaryota; kingdom Metazoa; phylum Chordata; class Chondrichthyes; order Rajiformes; family Rajidae; genus Okamejei; species Okamejei kenojei. The sequence goes on from CM069131.1 coordinate 39,921,859, forward strand.
TTGCCTACCCAGTAACCTACTGTTCAGGGGAACCATTTCCGTGCGTAATTGTGGCAATAGTTTTGGTTTTTTGTTGGCACCTGTACGAATGATAAGAAAGGAGAGTATTCACAGGGTTACCTATGTGAGTGTAAGTTAACTGTAGATAGACTTATTAAATTATGATATAGATTGCGGTCTCAATAAGTGTTTGGTATGTTCAGGCCGATCTACAATAGGAGGTGTGGCCACATGAAGATGCTTTTTTTACTGACCTTCCATGAAGTCTTTAAGTTCTTACTAGAACTAGACTAAAATATAAACAGAGTGGAAACAGACCAGATGGCCCAACTTGCCCACGGACTGACCAACATGTTCCCATTTAAACTAGTCCCACAGACTACTGCATTTGGCACATATCCTCTAAAACCTGTTCTCTATCTAACCTGCAACTGTCTACATGTTTCTCTTAAATGTTGTGCTAGCACTGCCTCAACTACCTCCTCTGGCAGCTGGTTCAAAGGCAACATCCAACACCCTTTGTGTGAAAAAAAGTTACTCCCAACCCCAAGAGTTCCTACTAAATCTTTCTGCGGCCCTCACCTTTAAACCTGTATCTTTTGAGTTCTTGATCCCCCTACTCCTGGCAAGAAACTCTGTGAGAATTCCTCGCATGATTTTGTGTACACCTACAAATCACCCCTCATCCCCTGCGCTCCAAGAATAGCATGCTAAGCTGCTCAATACCCGCTCCTAACATAGCTCATGCTCTGCTCGCAAACATTCCCCGGAACCCTCTTCATTCTCTGTGACATCCTACCCATGTTATTTTCCAAAAAGTAACACCTCACATTCCTCTGTATTAAATGCCATGAACTAGTCCTCACCCACCTTGCCCACCGTCAAGATTTTCTGCAATGTTGTCAACTAATCTGACGCGTATCTACATTGCCACTCCGTCTGTGTCACTGCAAACTTTTCTAACCATGTACATCCAGCCCATATCAACTGATTATGGAGATGGATAAACAGTAATGGACCACATCAGGCGCACCCACTAGTCCACAGTCCGCTCTCCAATCATCACCGAAAATCAACCTTCCCCCCATCACTCGCCTGCTTCCTTCCATTTGCCAAATTTTTGCTATCCCATTCATCTACCTCTAAGCCCATGGAATTTAACCTTCCAGGACGAGCCAACCATGGTAAAAAACTGTGAATTACTTTGCTGAAATCCATATACAATGTCTACAGCTCTGGCCGGCAGCAATCCTTTTTGGGTCACATCATGAAAAAACTCTCAACAGATTCCTGTGACAGGAACCGCCCACATACAAAAACACATTGTTGTCTATCCTACAACCTTTGCCATCGACAATGCATGTATATCCTACCCTCAGATTATTCTCTATAACTTCATTTTATGTAAGTTGTAGCACAACACACTGAAATGAAACTTCCAAGGAGAGATTCCCTGCTCTTCTCTTTTTTCGACAATTCTCTCAACAAAACGGACAAAAGCGGAATCTGACAAATCTATTATCTCTCTAAACTCAATATTTAGCTCATATTTTTACTGTACTTATTCTGACAAGCAATCTGAGTCGCGGTGGTGGTTAAGTTGGTATCAATGTTATCTTGAGCAGAAAGTAGGAATAGAAGTTTCCATGGCTATTTTGTAGGTTAACATTTCAGTGCCAAATGAGTATTTTATTGTTTTTACACTTTTTTTTTTTCACTATTGCTTGTTTTTCTATGTGTACGACTGCAATGTGAGTATGTGTTTGTATATCAACACATGGAACTCTGTTCTCTCATTTATTGATTATATTGTTTATAGTGTATAAGTGTACATATTCTGTTTGCTGCTGCAATAAGGAATTTTATAATAGTTCTATCTGCGACATATGACAATAAAACACGCTATGGACCTAGTGGATCGTGCACTGGTGGCTAATATATAACTTAGGCGCCAGGCGCTTCCTTGGGTGAATGTAAGAGTCCATGGAACTCTTTTTCAAAATGGAGTAAACATGAGATAGTTACCCTGGATGATAGAGATAAAAGTCCTAAGCAAGTAAAATGATTCCTTTTCCTTCAAATTGGTGTCTGACGCTGAGTCCTCCAGAATGTTTTTATTTTTAATCTGTGAGATATCTTCTTTCTTCCAGTCCACTGAAGCAGATCATCTAAGCCATGAAACAGATAGATTTGTTTGTTATCTAGCTTGGATAAATTGTCAAGAGGAGAGCATCACAACTGTGAAGCACTTTGGTTGTCCCAGCCGCGGAAGGCTTGTAAAAACTAGATTTTCTCTTGTCTACCTGCACAAGACAATTATATAAGCAAAACCATCAAAAGCGAAAATAAGATGAAAAGTTGTGGAGTGCTACTGAATTGACGCTCGCGATAATTATAGCCCTTTGCCTCTTCTCTAATGACATAGCCCGTAAAAATATTGTCCTTCACACATGTCTATTTTTGATTCATGCACGAAGATGGCCATACATCCTTGTGTGATTTGAAGAAAAGCTTGGATGCATCATGTGTCACATATCCGTAATTTCATTCACCGAAATGCCATATGAGTCAAAATTTTATACGGTTCTGCACAGCGTAGAAGTGAAATGATGACTGAGTGTGCCGACGGAATCCAGTGCCTGGGAATTGCTCACACGTACCGAGTTTTCGCAATAGAATGGAAAAGGCAAAAGATATGCTTTGAAATAAGAATATAGAACTACTCCCAGGATAAAAATGAATTTATATTTTTACAACAGAAATAGCTAACTGACTGGGAATAGGTTACTAGCCAGGCATAAATATGTATGTGAGTGGTTAGGGTTTTCCCACAAATCATCCTGCCTTCGCTGAAAGCCATAACTTTTTCCTTAAAGATGACAGTTTCCATGCAGGTAAACTCAAAAAAAAAACATAAGTTCAATTTGGCTGGCTGGAGGTTTTATTATTTATAACAAGTTTCTGTAATATCACAATATCTTATGCAGCCTAGCACATCATTGTAGATCTGCGTAATCCCCGTATTGCAACCAAGTCAGGTGATGCATTGCAGCAATCTATTGATCAATGAACCCTCATTTTCATAGAGATAGTACTTGTAACACAGGTGAAACTTTTGATTCATAAAGAGTAAAGCACTGGCAGTGTCCAAATGGTCACCATTTGTCCAATAAATCCCGTGTCCTGCGTGCTGCTATCTGTCAGTACTGCATCTTTTCCTTTTAATGCAGAGTTTGGGAAATGACCTTCTATTGGAATTGTTAAACTATAAAATACCCCCCACATATAATTAATGGGAGGTAGATTTAGAAAACATCCTAATCAGCACTTTTCCAAACAGTGTATTCCTGTCCAGACAAAGCATCCAAAAATGAGAAATTTTAAATTTTTAATTTTATTATTTTTTAAAAAAATCATGACTAAATCAGCATTTATCTTTATTACCTCATTTGGTTGTAGTGTAAGTTTTCTTGAGTACGCTTACCCTATCTTTTTTATTTTTGAAGTAATCCCAGAAAAGAAACAATTAATTATATATACCTGAGCAAGTTAGCAGAATTCCTTTTTTTTCAATCATTTTTTTTTTTTTTTTTTTTTTTTTTTTTTTTTTTTTTTTTTTTTTTTCCTTTCTTTTTTTTGGGGGGGGGGGGTGGGGGGGGTTTGTTGGGGGGGGGGGGGGGGGGGGGGGGGGGGGGGGTTTGTGTGGGTGTGTTTTTGTTTTGTTTTTTTTTTTTTTTTTTTTTTTTTTTTGTGTTTTTTTTTCTTTTTTTTTTTTTTGTTGTGTGGTTTCTTGTTTTTTTGGTTTTTTTTTCAGTTTTTGGGTGCAGAATGGGGGACCGGGGTTTTTTTGGTGTTTTTTGTGTTGTGTTAGTTTTGTGTTTTGTTTTCTCCATAGATATGGGAAGATGTTTGTCGTCTTCCAAAATTAAATCTGTACCAAATATAAAGACAAACATTTTCTTGAAAGTGTATGTTTTAATCGAAGAGGTTTCCAGCAAATTGTTAGCAATCATTTTCTAATTTTTGCATTCAGTGTCTCTAAATGTTTGATTTATATTTCCACCAGTATCTTTAATTTATTCTTTATTTGCCATGAACTGTTTGTCAATTATTTGAGGCATATGAGTGTTTTTACCTTCTAGTGTTTGTATTATATATTCTCACATTCTTAAGTAAAGTGAGCCTGAGGCAGAATTAAAATTAGATTTCCTTCTCCCTTCCCACAAACCACCCTATACTCTTAAGGACCTGTCCCACTAGGGCAACCTAATCCGACGAAGATCTGGCAAGATTTCCCTCGGACGCATACCTCGCAGCGTGGTTGACACGAGGTCGTAGGAAGTCTTCGTAACTCTCCTTCATGCTTGAGAGTAGTCTCCACGTCCCTGAGGCCTCAGCTAGGTCGCGGTATTTTTATCAATATATTAAAAAATGCCCGCGAGTAAAAAAAGGTCGTCATGGAAAAATCGATACTTTTTTTACTCGTAGGTTTAGTCGTAGTAGGTCGTTGTTGGTCGTAGTAGGTCGGCATGTTAGTCATAGATAATCAAATGTAGTCGAAGGTAGTCATAGATATTCTTCATGATAGTCGAAGGGAGGTCGAATGGAGGTCGAAGGAGATCAAAGAAGGTCGTCTTCACTCTCCACTATTCGGTGTCCAATTTTCCCGAAGTAAGTCGTAGCTAGTCATGCCTAGTTGAAGCTGGTCTTCAACATAGTCGAAGGAGGTCTTCCATATAGTCGAAGGAGGTCTTCAACATGTCATTTTTTCAATCTCTTCTGAACTCGCCAATTAGGTTGCCCAAGTGGGACAGCCCCTTTACCCTCAGCAGAACTAGTGTAGTGAGGCGGTGCAAATTCTATCACACCAATTTTTATGTGGTTTAAGTGTCAATATGTATAGGTTGCTGTTCAGTCGGGATGAATGAATCAAACTCCCATCCATTTCAAGTACTCAATTTTTTTTTAAAGCTTTTCCCAAATACATAAGCACAAGGCAGCATTATTTACAAGTTTTGATTATTGTGCACTTTCCCCTTCATCTTTTTAAAACTAACGGCAACTACTAATGCAATTAACTGCATTAATCTCATCCAACACCCCTGGTTCAATTTATAGCTGTGTGTGATTTATTTTACCAGATTACAACTATCCAATTATGGTTTGAGAATGTCAAAAATTATACCTTTGCTTACTTTTACGCTAAGACCCCCTCAAGAATCTATCCCTACCCTCCCTCGCCATCCTGACCCAACCAAATATATTTCATCTATATACAGCCCTTTCCAAAATCATGATTCTTGGTTTCACATGTGCTTTGAGGGTATCAACCTTTACCTCCACATCACTTTTAATTCCTCCATCGAGTCTGAACTGCATTATTACTTGCCTAATGTTCAGTATGGGATAAGCAGAACAAATCTCCACTTAACTATTTGAAAGGTCCAAGCTTTTGCCTCCAATATTAGTGTGAAATCATGAATTGGCCAAACCCACCAAAAAATCATATTTCTAGGGACTAATTCCATTCGAACTCCAGGACCATTGCTTGAGAGAGAATCACACTACTTGCAATCCTGTGTACACTCACAATCTGACCTCAAAGCTTTACATTCTCTTCATCCTTTTTTGCCACGTTGTCTCCTAATTTGAGGAAGGACATCCTTGTGATTGAGGCAGTGCAGCGTAGGTTCACAAGATTGATCCCTGGGATGGCGCGACTGTCATATGAGGAAAGATTGAAAGGACTAGGCTTGTATTCCCTTGAGTTTAGAAGGATGAGTGGGGATCTTATAGAAACATATACAATTATAAAAGGACTGGACAAGCTTGATGCAGGAAAAATGTTCCCAATGTTGGGTGAGTCCAGAACCAGGGGCCACAGTCTTAGAATAAAGGAGAGGTCATTTAAGACTGAGGTGAGAAAAAACTTTTTTACCCAGAGAGTTGTGAATTTATGGAATTCCCTGCCACAGAGGGCAGTGGAGGCCAAATTACTGGATGGATTTAAGAGAGAGTTGGATAGAGCTCTAGGGGCTAGTGGAATCAAGGGATATGGGGAGAAGGCAGGCACGGGTTATTGATAGCAGACGATCAGTCATGATCGCAATGAATGGTGGTACTGGCTCGAAGGGCCGAATGGCCTCCTCCTGCAGCTATTTTCTATGTTTCTATCCTCAAATCTGCTTACTTCCACCTCATTAACAGCCTTTAACACTCTGTCCTCAGCTGACTTTTTCATTAATGCTATAATATGTGCTAATTTTGAACATGCCAGTTCCCTCTAGACTGGCGGTTCCCTTCAGACTCTCAGTCTGAAGAAGGTCTCAACCAAAATTGTCACCCATTCCTTCTCTCCAGTGATGCTGTCTATCCCGCTGAGTTACTCTAGCATTTTGTGTCTATCTTCGGTGTAAACCAGCATCTGCAGTTCCTTCCTACACCCTCCAGATTAGCCTTCAATAAGTAAGTAAGTAAGTTTATTGGCCAAGTATTCACATACAAGGAATTTGCCTTGATGCTCCAGCCACAAGTAACAACATGACATACAGTGACCGTTACGAATGACTAAGAAAACACTAAACTTTAATAATAATAAAACATTAATAATAAAACACCATTGATCAAGCATGTGAACCAACAAAATACCAGATCAAAGGGAGGCTACAGATTTTTGGCTGTTGAGTAGAGCAACTACTCGTGGATAAAAACTGTTTATGTCTGGCTGTGGCAGCTTTGACAGTTCGAAGTCGCCTTCCGGAGGAAAGTGATTCAAAGAGTTTGTGGCCAGGGTGAGAGGGGTCAGAGATGATCTTGCCCGCTCGCTTCCTGGCCCTTGCAGTGTACAGTTCATCAATGGAGGGAAGGTTGCAGCCAATAATCTTCTCTGCTGATCGGACGATTCGCTGCAGCCTCCAGGTGTCGTGCTTGGTGGCTGAGCCAAACCAGACCATGATGGAGAAGGTGAGAACAGACTCTATGATAGCCATGTAGAATTGGACCATCATTGCCTGTGGCAGATTGTGCTTCCTCAGCTGCCGCAGGAAGTACATCCTCTGTTGTGCCTTTTTGACTGTGGAGTCGATGGTAGCATTTGGAGTCAAATGACTGCATCAATCACAGATCTATTGGCCCGATATGCAAACTGCAGAGGGTCCAGCAGGGAGCTTGTGATATTTTTCAGCTTGGCCAGCACAAGCCTTTCGAGTGTCTTCATGACTCCAGTGATCAGTGCGACAGGCCTGTAGTCATTAAGACAAGTAATCCTTGCCTTTTTGGGTACAGGGACAATAGTGGAGACTTTGAAGCAGGCAGGGACAGTACATGTTTGCAGGGACTGGTTAAAAATGTCTCTATAGACCGGTGCCAGCTGTTTGGCACAGAGCTTAAGAGTAGAGGGGGAAACATTGTCAGGTCCTGGAGATTTCCAGCTCTTTTGTCCTCTGAAAAGCCTCTTCACCTCCTCTATTTTTATTGTTGATATTGGATAAGTTATGTTGTGCAGCACAGAGGGTGTGGATGATTGGGTGTGAAGTGGTGATTGAACAGGGGTGGGTGTAGAAAGGCAGTCTTTACAGACTGAGTTCAGGCTGTGAGTGGGTGTGGAGTGTTGGTTGGTGTGGGAAATGGTCTAGTCTTTTCATACTGGAATCTTGCCTTAAGTAGGTGTGAAGTGGTGAATGGGAAAGAAGAGGGTGCAGGGTCCATTCTTTGTAGACTGCGGTCTGGCTGTGTTGGTTGGGGAGGGGGCGAGGGGGTACCAGGGTTACGTTTCTGATTTTCAAACCTGCAGTAAAACTCATTCAGGTCAGCTGACGATTGTCCAAAGAGCGGGGGGCTTTCCTCTTGTAGCTGGTAATTTCGTGCAAGCCCTTCCAAACTGAAGAAGAGTCACTAGCTGAGAACTTGCTCCTCAATTTCTCAGAGTACCTTTCCTTGGCAGCTCTGATTCCTCTTTTCAGCTTGTACTTGGCCTGTCTGTAGAGCAGGCCAATATGCAATATTATTTCAGACGCAATTAAAAATTTGATCTGATAAGGGTGTGAAAGGTATTCTACAAATGCAAGTTTTCTTTTTTTATTCATCAGCCCCTTTTGAAGAGTCAGCTAAACAAGCACCAAGTTAAATTAATCGTCCTTCATTTCCCCCCACCCACATTCAGTCATTATTGACCTAGATGTTCTACCAGTTCAGCAATGGCTCAAATTTAAAAACCTCATCTTTATGTTTAGATTTCACATGGCCTTACCCCCCATTTAGCTTCAACTACATTCAGCCCTAAAGTCCTCTGAAAAATTCTCATTCTAGCATTTTGTGCTTATTTTAACACTGTCAGCTGTGCTTTGAGCTATCCAGGGCATGGAATCAAGATTTGCCTTTCAGTTACTCAGTTTTATTTTTCCTTTCTCTCTTCCTTGAAAATTGTTTAAAAACTAGCTTTGAATCAAGCTTTTAGCCACATCGTAATAGGCGTGTTAAATTCTGGTTGATAAGTGGGTTAGAGTAGAATAAATATATATTTTTTAATCATTGGGCTTGCAATTTTGGGATGTTAAGCAAAAATACTGAGGAATGAAATCTTGTAATGAGCATGCAAGAGAAAGAATAATAATTTAAGAAATAATAATGTTGATTTACATTTTTGGAAGCTCCTAAGAATGCCAGCATCTTAGAATCAGTTCAATAATTTTAAATTATTGTCTTATCTTCGTGAATAAAGGGGTCACATTTAAATCAGGGACTGTGAGGACCCCAAGGACATAAGAAGAAGAGTAGAAGTAAGCTATTTGTAAGCCATTTGGGTGACAGTGCCTGTTGTATCATTTGTCGAGATCGTGGTTAATCCTCTACCTCAACATCATCTCCTGCACTATTCCCATAGCCCTTGATTCCCTTAATATTTTGCCTTTCTCCATCATTTGAATGAATGCAGTGACTGATAAGAACATATGTTTTAAATTACTTAATTTCTTCAACTAATGCAATGGGGGCTGAACTCAAAATAGCAAATTATTAGCCAAGGTGCTCAGATGAATTACCAAATAATATTACCATTACATCCCTCAGGAAGTGGGGTTGGAGCAACCTGAGAGGGTGGGTGGTAGTATTGGAATTGGTTTATTGATGTCAGAGTGAAAAACTTTGTTTCGCATGTTATCCAGGTAGATTATATCATATAGGAGCACATCAGGTCATGCAAAAGAGAAAATTATCAGAAAGCAGAGTAGAGTGTGTCAGCAGCAGAGAAAGTACAGCTTAAAAACAAAAGAGTAAAGGGCCTGTCCCACTTGCGTGTCCTTGGCAAGCAAATTACACAACCTCGTCGTCGACAGGCATCGTGTGGCTATGCGGGGCCCGCTCCACTGAGAAGCAAAACCGGGGGGGTCACGGCCATGCGTCCGAATCCCCCCCCTATTGCCAAGAAAGTTGATGGATAGACACAAAATGCAGGAGTAACTCAGCAGGACCGGCAGCATCTCTGGAGAGAGGCAATGGGTGACGTTTTGGGTCAAGACCCTTCTTTCAGATTGAAGAAGGGTCTCAACACGAAACATCATCCATTCCTTCTCTCCAGAGATACTGCCGTTTCCGCTGAGTTACTCCTGCATTTTGTGTCCATTTTCAAATGACGTCACGCGCTCCAGACGGCTGTGCGGTCGAATGAAGTCGCGCGCGACCTTCGTGGGACCGTCACAGCTCAACGCGACTACGAGGTCACGTAAATAGCATGCCAAGGACAAGTAAGTGGGACAGGGGTTTAAGGGTCTCAATGTGACAGATTGTAAGATTGGGAAAATCAATCCTGGCAGATGAAAAGTGAAGAACGTTCAGCAGGTTCTGGGTTACATGTACACTATGATCCCAAAAAGCAAATGAATCACTGCCAAGTTAATCTAATGAGAAAACTTACAATAAAGCACCTGTTTTAGTGTACTTCTCTGTTCACGGTTGATTAACAACCATCTTTAAAAAAAAAAATTAATTTGTTGGGAAAAAGACACAAAGCGCAAGAGGAACACGAGTCAGGCAATATATGGATATGCATATGTTTACGGTGGGGCCAATTCTTCAGATTGATTTTGTTCAGTGGGAAAAGGAATGCTGGAAGAGAGAAGGGTCAGGACAAAGCTTTGTGAGCAATAGGTGGATAGAGGTTTCCACTTCCACAATAGAATTTCCACTTCTCTCTTTATCCCACAAATTTTCATATTTTCATCTCCGGCCTTTGTCCAACAATCTACTTAAAATTAACCCTCCTTTAGCTGCATCAACCTATAACTTGCCAGGCTTTGTCATGCCCCTACTCTCTTCCAAGACACCCCCCCCCCCCCCCCTCACCTCCTCTCCCTCCAATTAGAAACATAGAAAATAGGTGCAGGAGGAGCCCATTCGGCCCTTCGAACCAGCACCGCCATTCATTGTGATCATGGCTGATCGTCCGCTATCAATAACCTGTGCCTGCCTTCTCCCCATATCCCTTGACTCCGCTAGCCCCAAGAGCTCCATCCAACTCTCTCTTAAATCCATCCAATGATTTGGCCTCCACTGCCCTCTGTGGCAGGGAATTCCATAAATTCACAACTCTCTGGTTAAAAAACATTTTTCTCACCTTAGTCTTAAATGACCTCCCCTTTATTCTAAGATTGTGGCCCCTGGTTCTGGTTTGTCTGAAGAAGGTCCACAAAACATCATCTATCTATGATACTGCCTAGCACCCGAGTTACCTCAGCACTTTGTCTTTTTTTGGTAAGCCGGCATCTGCAATTTCTTATATCTACATTAATTTGTTCGGAAAAGGCTTTGCCCATTTGATATGTTTTTGTCATAGTATCAGAAGAGATATTAAACTAATCCAATCTGTTCGAGTTAAAATATGAAGTTAGCTAACAAAGAAAATAAATCATAATAATATTCCAAAGGTGATATTGCCACACACTCATTCATTGTTATTGACTAATGTAAAGAAGCACCTTAAATATACCCAATTTTGTTTCATGTAGAATAAAATATAAACATCTCCTCCAACATCACTCCTTAAATTCTGCGATCTAATCTAACTCTTCACTTGAAATGTTTTTGTCTGCTCCTCTCCCCTTCACAGCATGTTCCCTGTTTTACCTATTTGGTTCACAAAACTAACAAACTGAAAAACAGCCACTTTAAAAAAAAATAGGCTGCTCTTCCCATTTCAAAATAAAGTTATGGCTGTTGTAGTATTATCCGCATTACAGTACAGCCAGTGGTTTGATCTCAATTGTTCCTTTGATCTTCGCCTGCCAGACATCTGGTAGAGTAAGATCAAAGGAAAAATTGCAGACCAACCATCAGTCATGTTGGAACATAGATAGCGTTGTCATGTGGAGCAGTATAACAAGCGTGAACTGTATTAAACTCTTAATCCACCATCATTATTTCCGGCAGACCTGAAAGTGTAATATTTTCTCTTGAAATTTGGCAGCATTTTCTACCTTGTGAATTTCTCATGTAATTTTCCTTTTACCCTGCCAACACTGCAGTGACTTGGATCTAGAGGAAATTAGTTATTACATCATTAATGTTCCATGCTTTCATCTTCAATGACACTTGATCTTGATGCGATGAGGGAAAATGCAGTACATTTTAATACGATTGGATGCTCCATTGCACCTACTTTATTTGTGCTCACGTTTATGGAATCGTTGAGGCCATTTGGTCCTCTTGATGATGACTCTTTTTAAAAAAACACACAATCTCACTTTTTGGATTTTTCACTAAAGCGCTGAATGTTTCTCGGCCAAATCATTAAAAAAAATTGGTATGGATGCATGGAAACCTGAAGCTGTTACCCATCCCCAAAGGAGCTCCATTGATGAAGACAGGGTCAATAACAAACTATTTAGTCTTGTTATAGTACGGGCTAAACTGTTTCATATCTTCCAGCTATCAGTGGAAATATGCTTGAAGTTAATGGAAATGAAGTTAGTGGAACTAAATACCTTGAAACAAAATACCTTGTACTTTGGCTCATCATAGTTGTTGATCTACCCAACAACAGTGGCATTCTAGGTGAGCAAGATGAACTAGGTGATTTGGCATTGTATTTGGCCATGCAGTGATCAACATACAGGGAGTTGAGTTGGGGACAGTGCACACAACCCTAAGAAGTAGCTGTGCTGAAGGTCAGGATGTAGGAAAAGCTATCTCCAATTATGACTAATTGAGGTCTGCTGGTCAGCAAATCCAACAGCCAGTGGAAGGAGACCCCAAGGATAAGGTCCAGAAGATTAGGGATGAGTTTAGTTGGTATTATAGTGTTGAAGGCTGAGCTGTAGTCAATGTATAGCATGCTGATATAGGCATTCTTTTTCCATCTAATTTTCCTGTACACAAATTTCAATGGTTCTAAATTATCCTGAGGACTAGTGCAGAAGCAGACCATTACAATCTTTCAAAGAACTTCATTATGGTCGGTTAGGTCAACTGGATGGCAGTCATTGAGATTGGGAGCTTGATCTTTCTTGGGGACTGGAATGATGTAGGATCCTTGAAGCAAAAATGGATTGTTGTAGTGAAAGGTTAAAGATGTCGGTGAAGACTGTGGCCAGATGATGGGCACATTATATCAGAACTCAACCGGGAACTCCAGAGGCTACCTTTAAGAATGCAGATCTGACTTCTTTCTCCTCAGTGTATGAGATAGAGCCTGAAGGAGATGTGGTGATACACTTCAGTAGATTTCGTTTGACTTTTCAGAGTGGAAGTCATTGAGCTCATCTGATAGAGATACAGTATATGGTTTAATGGTTCTTTATTGTCACATATGCACCCCACAGTGACATTATTTTGCAAAACCACAAATGCACAGTCGCTATATTTTGGTGCAGTTTACAAAGAAAAAACAGTCAAAAGTCCAAAATGCAAATGTTGGAATTACCGGAGAGCCCCCGATCCATGTAATCCCAAGTAATCTCAATGCTGTTGCAGGCTCACGGCCCGACATCCTTCTTTTCTGCCGACTACCTCCGGGGAGGGGTCAACTCCCGCAGCCGACCTTGCAGGGGCTGGAGGCAATACCCCGGTCTCTCTTCTGCCGGCTCACTCCTCGTGTTTGTCGCTGCCAGCAGCTGCCTCCCCAACTCACTGGTCTTCATGGCTTCCGAGTTTCCCCTGCAGACAGGGGCCCACTGAGTCTTTCTTCACATCAGCAAACCAGGCCTGCTACCACATGTGATTGTTGGGTGTTTGTTCTTGTTGGTCACTGGGTCTTTGGTTTCATTGGCCGCTGGCTCTTTGTTTTCATTGGCCGCCAGGTCTGTCCTCGTTCTTGGTGGTTTCATCAGCCTCGGGGTCTGTTCCCATTCTTGGCAGTTTCCATTCGTGGCTGTTGCCAGGTTCGATCTTGTACGGCACTACGCCGGTCGCCGGGTCTGAACTAGCATGGCTCTGGCTTGACGCTCACCGGGAGCTTCCCCTCTGCGCCACTGCCACACTCTCCAAGAGAACTTGCATCATAACTTGAGATCAACACCAATTTCAGTGTGTACCTTATGATGGTATCTCATGATTCAAGCCGTGTCACAGTCGCTTGGCATCCACTTGAATGAATTGAGCCTCTAGCTTGTTTGGGAATTGTCTCTTGGCATCCCTGATATTTATCTAATTCTTGGCAATGCAATTAATCTTTCTTTACAGCATTATTAGGCAGGAGCAAGGCAGAGTAAATTCGGATCTGTTGTTATTGGGTAAGTTCATATCTGACATATGGGAGTTGTTTCAAGGCCAGCTCATCAGAGTTCAGGATTGTATATTTCAGTAAAGAGGAAGGTAAAGCGACCTTGGATGATCAAATAGGTTGAAAATGTGGTAAAAAAGAAAGGAAGTGAATGTAAGATTTAGAAAAATGAAATCAGACAGGGCCTTTGAAGAATATAAAGTAAGCAGGAAAGAAATCAAGCGAGCAATTAGGCTTGAAGGGGCCATGGAATGTCATTGACGAACATGATTAAAGAAAATCTCAAGGCTTTTTATACGTACATTAAAAACAAATGGGTAACTTGTGAGAAGGTAGGACTGCCCACAGATAAAAGAAGGAATTTATGCTTGAAGACAGAGGATGCAGATGCGGTACTAAACAAATACTTTGCTTCTGTATTCACCAAGGAGAAATACATAGAGGGTAGTAAGATCATTCTGGGGAATATTAACAGTAGGGAAAATCTAGGAAATTATAGGTTGCTAAACCTCATGTCAACGGTATTGGAGAGAATTCTTCAGGATAGGATTTACTCATATTTGAAAGAGAATGGGTTAATTAGAGATGTGTAGGAAAGAACTGCAGATGCTGTTTTAAATCAAAGGTAGACACAAAATGTTGGAGTAATTCAGTGGGACAAGCAGCATCTCTGGAGAGAAGGTGTGTTGGAAAGAACTGCAGATGCTGGTTTAAATCGAAGGTTGACACAAAATGCTGGAATATCTCAGCGGGACAGGCAGCATCTCTGGAGAGAAGGAATGGGTGACGTTTTGGTTCAAGACCCATCTTCAGACTGACCCCTGATATCAGTCTGAAGAAGGCTCTCGACCGGAAACATCACCCATTCCTTCTCTCCAGGGTTATTTAGCGAGATTGTCTTCATCCGTGGCAGGTCATGTCTTATGAACTTAATTTAGTTTTTTGAGGAGGTGATAAAAGTGATGCTGAAGGTAGGGGAGTCGATGTCATCTATATAGATTTTAATAATGCATTTGATAAAGTCTCTTATGGTAAACTGATCCAAAACATTTTAGATGTATGCAATACATGGTGACTTGGTCTTTTGGATTCAGAACTGACATACTCATAGAAGATGGAGGGTCGTGTTGGAAGGGTGTTTTTTTCTTCTGTCTGGAGACCTGTGACTATAGGAGATCTGCAGAAATGTGTGCTGGTACCTCTGGTGTTTGTGATATATAAATTATTTGGATATAAATCTAATGGGTTGGTTAGTAACTTTGCAGGCAACACAAAAATTGGTGGAGTTATGAACAGTGATGGAGGCTGACAAATTAAACAAAGGAATATAGATCAGCTACTAGAAATGGGTGGAGAAATGGCTAATGGAGTTTAATCTGAGAATGTGTGAGTTGTTGTACCTTGGCAGATTGAATGTAAAGTGAAAGTATACTGTTAATGGCAGGACAGCGTTGATGTATAGAGGGATCTTAGGTCCATAGGTCCCAGAAAGTGGCAAAAAAAAGTAGATAGAGTGGTAATAAAGGCATATGTATGCTTGCCATGAGCATTCAGGTACTGTGTGTAAGAGTCCAGAAATTATTTTGCAACTTTATAGTACTTTGGTTCTGATGCATTTGTATTATTGTATGCAGTTGTGGTTGCCCCATTACTGGAAGGATGTGGAGGCTTTGGGAAAGGGTTCCGAGGAGGTTTACCAGAAGGCTTCCTAGATTAGAGGATATTAGCTATCATGAGCATCTGAAAAAACTTGGCTTGCTTTTCTGGCGTGTTGGAGGTTGAGGGGAGACTTTATAGACATATATACAATTATGAAAGGCATAAATAGGGTGGACTAGGGTAGTTGGAATCTTTTATCCAAGGTGAATTCTCAAAGACAAGAGGACATAGCTTTAAGAGGGGCAAAGTTTAAAGGAGACATGGGGGCATTTTTTTTTACAGAGAGTGATGTGTGCCTGGAGTGTGCTGGCAGGGCTAGTGTGGAGGCAGATACCATATTGGCATTTAAGAGCCTGTTAGATAGGTAGAAATATGTAGGGAAAATAAGGATATGGATCGTGTGCAGAGGCATCATGTTTGGTATGGATGATGAGCTGATGGGACTGCTCCTAGACAGACAGACAGACAGACAGACAGACAGACAGACAGACAGACAGACAGACAGACAGATAGATGTGTGTGAGATGGACGGTGTGTGTGTGTGGGATAGAGATATATGGAGGGTGTGTGTCTGAGATGGAGGGTGTGTGTAAGATGGAGAGTGTGTGTGTGAGATGGAGGGTGTTTATGTATGTGAGATGGAGTGTGTGTGTGTGTGAGAGATGGAGTGTGTGATGGAGGGTATGTGTGTGTGTGTGTGTGTATGTGTGTGTGTGTGAGAGAGATAGAGTGTGTGTGTGTGTGTGTGTGTGTGTGTGTGTGTGTGTGTGTGTGTGTGTGTGTGTGTGTGTGAGTGTGTGATGGAGGGTGTGTTTGTGTGTGAGAGATGGAGGGTGTGTGTGTGTGTGTGTTTGTGAGAGATGGAGGGTGTGTGTGTTGGAGGGCGTGTGTGTGTTGGAGGTTGTGTGTGTGGGAGGGTTTGTGTGTGTGTTGAAGGGCATGTGTGTGTGAGAGATGGAGGGTGCGTGTGAGAGAGATGGAGGGTGCGTGTGAGAGAGATGGAAGGTGCGTGTGTGCGAGAGATGGAGGGTGTGTGTGTGAGAGAGAGATGGTGTGTGTGTGTGTGTGTGTGTTTGTGAGAGATGGAGGGTGTGTGTGTGTGTGTGTGTGAGAGAGATGGATGGTGTGCGTATGTGTGTGAGATGGAGGGTGTATGTGTTTGTGTGTTGGAGGGTGTGTGTGTGTGAGAGATGGAGGGTGTGTGTGAGAGAGATGGAGGGTGTGCGTGTGAGAGATGGAGGGTGTGTGTGTGTGTGTGTTGGAGGGTGTGTGTGTGTTGGAGGTTGTGTGTGTGTTTAAGGGCATGTGTGTGTGAGAGATGGAGAGTGTGTGTGTGAGAGATGGAGCGTGTGTGTGTGAGAGAGATGGAGGGTGTGTGTATTTGTGAGAGATGGTGGGTGTGTGTGTGTATGAGAGAGATAGAGGGTGTGTGTGTGTGTATGAGAGATAGAGTGTGTGTGTGTGAGATGGATGAATGGTGTGAGTGAGAGATGGAGGGTGTGTGTGTGTGTGAGAGATGGAGTGTGTGATGGAGGGTATGTGTGTGTATGAGAAAGAGAGAATGATGGAGGGTGTGTGTGTGAGATGGAGGGTGTGTGTGTGAGAGAGAGATGGAGTGTGTGTGTGTGTGTGTGAGAGAGATGAAGGGTGTGTGTGAGTGAGTTGGAGGGTGTGAGTGTGTTTGTGATGGAGGGTGTTTGTGTATGTCTGTGATGGAGGGTGGTGGGCTAGCAGCTCAGTCATTCAGGGCTGGTGGGCTGGCAGCACAGTCACTCAGGGCTGGTGAGCTGACAGCTCAGAAACTGCCAGAAATTCTGCCCAAAACAGGTGATAGGGAAGGGGGAGAGGGTGGAGAATCAATTTTAGACATGTTTCATCTATTTCTGCAGATCACAGCAAAGAAGGAGACAAGTCTATCCTGGCCTGGATCTCACAGGGAGCCAATGAATGGAGGGAGAAGAATACTGGGGTGAGGTTTAATATTGCAGGGGGAATACTTACTGATGAGCTAAAGGGACACTTTAAAAAAATATGTGAAATCTCAGTAAAAGGCACTTTTTCAGGACTTTTCCTGGACTGGCACGGGCCCTTGGGCCAAAATGCTCTTCCTGTGCTAATACAGGCATTTTGGGCAAAAGGGACTGGTTTGTCAGCTAATAGGGGCCTTATGGTCCGAATTTCAAGCACTGGGCAGGCCAAACAACTCATTTCATTTTCATTTCATTTCATTTCATTTCGATTGCCATTTCGGTTTCAAGCACAGGGTAGGCCAAACAACTCATCTCATTTTTATTTCATTGCACTTCCATTGCCATTTCAGTTTGAAGCTCAGGGCAGGCCAAACAATTAATTCCATTTCATTTCCATTGCCATATCAGTTTCAAGCACAGGGCAGGCCAAACAACTCAGCTAATTTTCATTAAGGGCCAACAAATCATTTATTGCAAGTACATTGCAGACTCACAGTTCAGAAGACTCACAGTTCAGTTGACTCACAGCAGAATCACAGTTGTGGCCTCTCCCTCCTGATCTTCCAGAGTGACTGACTCAGGTCCAGGCATCCAGGGTGTTATAGTCCTGCCCCCCCCCCCCCCCCCGGAAGGGTCGTTACCTTCATCATAGTGACTGACAGACTAGAGGACCAATCTCAAGATATTTTAAACATTCATAACTTTTTTTTTCATCAATTGGAAAAATCCTTGGGGCTGCCGCAGCGGAGAAGGACTGTGAGTAAGATGGTCACAAATCATAGTGATATAGGGGGCATTTTATCTAAAATCAATATATAACACAGACAGGAAGTGGTCAAGATGAGTCAAGATATATGTAATACATGGATGTAAACATAGATAGGTTGGCTGGTAAGTTTGCAGATGATACCAAGACTGCTTGGGTTGTGGACTGTCTGGAAGGGTGTCAAAGTATGCAGTGGGATATAGATAAGTGACGTAAAGAAGTGGAGAAATGTCAGATGGAGTTTGATCTGAGCAAGTGTGAAGTTGTGCACTTTAGGAGGTCGAATGTAAGGGGAAAATAGAAGGTGAATGGCAAGACCCTTAGCAGTTTATAATTGGCTGGAATTGGCAGCACAAGTCGGGCAGTAAAGAAAGCCATATGGTACGCTTACCTTTATTGGTCATGACATTGAGTAAAAGAGTCAGGATGTCATGATGCAGCTTTATAGTACGTTGGTTAAGTCATATTTGGAGTATTGCAAGCAGTACTGGTAATCTCTTTACAGGAAGGATATGGAGGCTTCATGAATTATGCAGAGGTGTTTTGCCAGAATAATAGCTGGATTAAAAGGTATTAGATACAAAGAGAGATTGGACTGTCATGGACTGTTTTCTCTGCAATGCCAGAGGTTGAGAGGAGACCTGATAGAAGTGTATACTATTATGAAAGTCATAGACAGGGTAGAACCTTTATCCCAGGATGGGAAATATCAAATACTAGAGGGGAACGTTTTAATGTGAAACAGACAAAAGGAATGTGAGAGGCTAATTTTTTTTATGAAGGAGTTGGTGAGTGCCTGGAATGTGCTTCCAAGGGTGGTGGTGGAGGCAGAGGTTATTGGTGTTTCAGTGACTTTTGGATAAGCACATGGATATGCAGGGAATGGAGGAATGTGGATTACATACAGGGAGATAAGAATTGGTCTTGGCATCATGTTTGGCACAGGCATTGTGGGCTAAAGGTCCTGCTCCTGTGCTGTACTGTTCTATGATCTATGTCCTTAACGGATAAACAACAGCATAACTTCCTTGCTGTTGCATTCTATGCTTAATTTAATAAACCCCACATCACAATTTCCATGTTATTAGCCCTCAGAGGTGCTTCTACCATCCTTAAGGATAGAGTGGATATAAAGAGGATGTTTCCACTCGTGGAATAGTCTAGGACTAGAGGTCATAACCTCAAAAGAAAAGGATGTTCCTTTAGGAAGGAGATGGAGGAATTTCTTTAGTCAGACAGCGGTGAATCTGTGGAACTCTTTGCCATAAAAGGCTGTGGATGCCAAGTCAATGGATATTTTTAAGGCAGAGATAGATAGCTTCATGATTAGTACGGGTGTCAGGGGTTAGAAGGGCAGAAGGCAGACAAATGGAGTTCGGAGCGAGAGATCAGCCATGATTGAATGGCGGAGTAGACCTGATGGGCCAAAGAGCCTAATTCTACTCCCATCAATTGTGAACTTAAAAATTGATCTCCACATTTAATTTGTATATGGATATCATCTTGTAAAAAAAAAGCTCATCTTCTTAAAAAATATTTCATTTTTGGAAGAAATTATATATTTCATTTTGCCTCAATAGCCAATGGAGTAGTTCCAAATTTTGCTACCATTGTGTATTGGGAAGTCTGGTAAATAATTCATATACTGCCAGCTCTAACAAACAGCAATGTGATACTGATCTTGCCTTAGAATCAAATTTAGATTTGTTACTCTTCTTTGAAATAATGTCATGGATTTATTTTTTACATCTATTTGAGAGCGAGCAGATGGGGTGCCTGTTCTGTGTCTCATCTGAGAAAAGGTTTTTTCTGACTATTCAGCATTCCATTGCAATTAGCTCAATCTAAAATTCACTGCTCACTTTCTGGATTAGTCCTTGAATTAACAATCTTCTGACATAGAGATGAAATCACTCGCAGTTCAACCAAAGCTGACATAAAATAATTTGGAGACACTGAAGACTGCAAATGCTAGAATTTATTGTTCCCAAAGAAATGGAAGCCAAGATACCGAATGTACATCACGCCGAAACACCAAGATACCGAACGGACACGACGCTGAAAGGATACGAAGCAGAACGGGCATGACGCCGAAAGGATACAAAGCCAAACGGACAAGACACAGAACGGACATGACGTTGAAAAGCCGCCGAACGGACATGATCTCTCCGGGGACGAGTTTGGACTGACACCTTGTGAGTCATTGACAAAGTTCAGCGATTGGTCCAGACCCCCGCGTCCATTACATCACTGGCCAGGGAGAGACAGGAGGGTGGGGGGGGGGGGGGGAGCTTGAGCCTGCGTTTGTAAAATGGTGGCAATGACTCCAAGCTGCTGCGATTGCCACAGAGGCTTTTCGACGTCATGTTCGTACCCTGTCAGATTTTAAGCCAAAAAATAATCTGACTTCAAACACACATGAAGCCGAAATGATAATTAGGTATGAAACACTGAAACACTTAAAAAAATCTGTATATTTCTTTCAGCTTTTTGACATCATGTCCATTCTGTAGATCAGTGTCAATCATGTTATGAGTCATACTTTGTAGCTCTGCCCACTAGTTTAACAGAAAGCTTCTCTGCCCTTTCTTCCTCAGTCTTGAGTTATGTCTTAAGATGAAGCTACCTATGCTAATAAAGTATTTGGATCTTAATCACCGTGCGTAATCTAAGTTATTCCAACAGTAGAGCTCAACACATTCGGCGTCAGATTGTTTTTCGGCTTAAAATCTGACAGGGAACAAACATGATGTCAAAATGTCTCTTGGCAATCGCAGCAGCTTGGAGTCACTGCCACTATTTTACAAACGCAAGCACAAGCTCCCCCACCCTACCATCTCCCCCTAGCCAGTGATGTGAACACGGGGGTCTGGACCAATCCTGTCCCCGGAGATGTTGTGTCTGTTCGGTGGCTTTTGGACGTCATGTCCATTCTGCGTCTTGTCCTTTCAGCGTTGTGTCTGATCGGTTTCGTAATCTTTCGCCGTCTTGTCCGTTCGGTATCTTGGCTTTTCGGCGTGATGGACGTTTGGCATCTAGGCTTCCACTTCTTGGCTTCGGCTTCTGGTCCTTCGACGTCCTGTCCACACATGGGCAAGAATAAACTAATCTCATCTGCCTGCAAGTGGTTCATATCACTCTATTCCCTGATTCTCCATATGCCTATCTAAAAGCATCTTATTATGTATTTATTTACTTATTTATTTTTTTAAAGTGTTTATTTTATTAGAAGCAATTGTACAAGAATAAAGCAATTGGCATGACAATTATACAATTTTCATGCAGCTTCATTTTTAACATATTATAAATTGATACATAAATAAAGAAAAATAAGTTGATACATAAATCGAGTAAAAGAGTAAAAAGGAAAGAATTAAGAAAAAGAAGAAAGATACAAAAAAGAGTGGAGAAATGATTCCTGTACTGCCAAAGAAGTGCAAGAAAAAAGAAAAACGGAGATATGTCCCATTGTCCTTCCCCCCGCTCACCCATCCCAAGCATCGATTTTAAATTTGTGTTCAACCATTCTGTTGTTCAAGAAATTCAGTGAAAGGAGACCATGTTTTGAGAATTGGTCTACTTTATCAGCCAAAACAAGCCTAATTTTTTCTAAATGAAGTGGTCCACATCTTCACTACGGGAACTATCTTTTTCCAGAGTTTGAGTATAAGTTTTTTCGCAGTTATTAAGCCGTAGTCAAGGAAACGTCTTTGAAATGTCGTTAACTTAGAACAGCCCTAAAATTATTAGTTTTGCATCTGACTCCAGTTTAATTTTAAGTGTTTTAGAAAAGATATCGAATATTCCCATCCAGAAATTTTGTATCTTTGTAGAGGGTGTATGGTGGGGTTTGGTAAACGGGTTGATATACTTTGAGATTTAGCTGGGGTTATTTGTTTTTTAGTGGATGGGGTTAGGGGGGTGGGGGGGGGGGGAGGTGTGGGGGTTTGGGGGGGGTGGGGTGTGATGGGGGGGGAGGGTGTTGTTCGGGGGGGCGGGGGGGGGGGGGCTGGGGGAGAGGGGTGGAGGGTTGGGGAGGGGTGGATGGGCATGTGGTTGGATGGGGGTGGTGTGGGGGGGGGGGGGGGGGTGTTGTGTGGGGCGGGTGTGTTGGGGGGGGGGGGGGGGTGTGTGGGGGGGGGGGTGGGAGGGGGGGAGTGGGGGCGGGGAAAGATGGGGGGTTGTGTGTGGGCGGTGCGGGGGGTGAGGCTAGGGGTGGTTGCGGTGCGGGGGGGGGTTGGGTGTGGTGTGAACGGTGGTAGGGTCAGGTGAGGCAGTTGGGGATGGGGCGGTCAGGGGGGGGGTTTTGGGTTTGGGTGTGGTGTGGGGGGGTGTGGGGGTTTGTTGGGGAAGTTGGGGGTGGGGGGGGGGGAGTGGTGGGGTGGGGGGGGTGGGAGGGGGGGTGGGTCGGTGTGTGGGCGGTGGGGGTTGGGGGGTGGGGGCGCTGCGGGAGGGGAGGTGGGGGGGGGTTGGGCCTGGGCTTGGGGGGGTTGGAGGGAGGGGGGTGGTGGGGTTGCACTGCAGGTGTGCGGGGTGTGAGGGTTGGGTGGGGGGGGGGGGTGGTGGGGTTTAGGTGGGTGGAGGGTTGAGGGTGGGGGTGTGGGGTGGGGGTGGGTCTGGGGTTGTGAGTGGGGGCTGGGGTGGGGTGTTGGTAAGTGCGGTCGGAGTGGGGGGGTGAGGGGGTGGGGGCTGGGAGGGGGTGTGGGGGTGTTGCGGGGGGGGGGGTTGGTGTAAGGGGGGGGGGTTCGGGTGGGTGGGTCTGTGGGGTGGGGAGGGGCTGGGGGGGGTTGGGGCAGGGGTGTGGGGTGGGGCGGGGGGGGGGGGGAGAGCTCGGGGGGGGGGGCGGGGGGCGGTTGTGTTGGCTGGTGTAGTTGGGGGAGGAGTGGCGGTGGTGGGGGGGGGGTTCGGTGTGAGAGGGAGGTAGGGGGACACGGGGGTGGGTGGGGGGGAGGTCGGTTGGCGGGGGGCGTTGGTGTTGGGGGGATGGGGGGTTGTGGGGTGGGGGGTGGTGGGGTGGGGGGAGGGAGTGTGTTGGTGGTGTAGCGGAATGTTAGACTTGGTGGGGGGGGGGGGGTGTTGGGGAGAGTGGAGGGGGAGGGGGGGCGCTGGGGGGGTATGGGGGAGTGGGGAGGGGTTGGGGGTGGGGAGGCTGAGGGGGCGCTAGGGGGGGGGTGGTTGGGGTGGGGGGGGGTGGGTGGGGGCGGGGGAGTGTGCAGAGGGTCGCGGGGTCGTGGGTTGGGCCAGGCGGGGGTGGGGGGGGGGGGGGCGAGGCTGGGGTGGGGGGGTGGGGGGTGGGGGGTGGGTGGGGGTGTGTGGCGGTTGGGCGGGGGAGGGGGGGGGACGGGCGTGAGTGTTGTGGTGGGGTAGAGGGGTTGGAGTGATAGGGGGGAGGGGGTGGGAGAGGGGGGGGGGTTTAAGCGGGGGTGAGGGGAACGGTGGCTGGGGAGAGGTCGGAGGGGGGGGGGAGGGTGGTGGGGGGTGTGGTGGTGAAGGGGAGCGGGAGCTGGTGGAGGGGGGTTAGGGGGGGGGGGGGGGGGGTGTAGGGTTGTTGGGTGGAGGGGGTGGGGGCGGTTCTGTGTGGAGGATGGGAGGCAGTGGGGTAGGGGTGGGGGGTGGGGGCTGGGGCGTTTGGCGGGGGGGGGCGGGGGGGGGGTAACGGGGAGGGTCGCATTTGGGTGGGGTGGGCGGGGTAGGGGGGGGGCTAGTTGGTTATGAGGGGGGTGTTGGTTGGGGAGGGTGGGGGAGGGGGGGGGTTGGGGTGGGGGGGGGGTGGGGTGGGGCGGAGTTTGGGGAGGGGTGGGGGAGGGTAGGGGGGTGGGGTAAGGGGGAGTGGGGGGGTGGGGTCGGGAGG
Organism: Okamejei kenojei; assembly: GCA_035221665.1. NCBI lineage: Eukaryota > Metazoa > Chordata > Chondrichthyes > Rajiformes > Rajidae > Okamejei > Okamejei kenojei. Next base: position 39,945,816 of record CM069131.1, read on the forward strand.
GGGGCGGTGGTTGGGTGGGGGGCGGTGGGGGGAGGAGGTCGGTGGGGGGGTGGGAGAACGAGGTGGGAGTGTGGGGGGAGGAGGAGGGCTAGGGGGGGTGGGTTGTGGGGTGGGGGGGGGGGGGGGGTGTGAGGGGGTGTGTGGGAGGAAGTGGGCGGGTGGCCGGGGGGTGGGTTAAGGGGTGTTGGAGGGGGGGGGGGGTGGGTGGGAGGGGGGGGGGTGAGGTTTGGGGGGGGCGGGGGTTGGGGGGGTGGGGGGGTTTCGGGAGGTGGTGGTGGGAATTGGGGTGGGAAGGTGTGGACGGTGCGAGGGGGGTGGGGGGGGTGGGGTTGGTGGGCAGGCTGGTGTCAGTGGTGGGTGCGGTGGGGGGGGGGGGAGAGTGGGGGATGGGTGGCGGGGGGCGTTGGTGGGGGGAAAGAGGGGCGGGGGTGGGGGCGGGAGGATGTGGTGGTGGGGAGGGGCGGGGTTTGGTTGGGGGGGTGGGGGGGGGGAGTGGTGGGGGGGGGGGGGGGGGGGTGGGTGGGGGGGGTCAGGTGGGGGGGACGCGGGGGGTGGGTTGGGGGGGGGGGGGTTGGTTGGGGGGGGGGGGTTGATGGGTGGGGGGAGGTTGGGGAGGGTCCGGGAGGGGGGGGGGGGTCGGGGGGTCGTGGTGTGTGGGTGTGGGGGTGGGGGGGGGGGGTTGGTGTGGGGAGGGGAGGTTGGGGGGGTGGGGGGGGGGAGGAGGGGGGTGGGGGGGTGGGGGCGAGAGGGTTGTGGAGTGGGTAGTGGGGGGTGTCTTATGCGGGGAGGGTGGGGTTAACGTGTAGGGGTTGTGGGGCGGGGGGGCGTGGTGGGTGGGGGGTAAGGCGCTGTTGGGGGGTGAGTTGGGGCGTTGGGGGGAGAGCCGTGGGGGGTGGGGGGTGGGGGGGGCGGGGTGGGGGGGGAGTGGGATGGTGGTAGGGGGTGGGTGGTTGGGGTGGGGTGGGGGGGGGGGGTGGGTGGGGGAGGGGGGGGGAAAGAGGTGGCTAATGTAGTGGGGGGGAGGTGGGGGGTTGCGAGGGGGGTGGGGAGGGGGGGTGGTGCGGGGGGTGGTGGAACGAGTAGTTTGGGTGTCCAGCGCGGGGGGAGGGGAGGCGGTGGCGTGTGGTGGCGGGGAGGGGGTGTTGGTGACGTGGCGGGGTGTTGAGGGGGTGAGTGGTGGGTGGGGGCAGTGGGCTCGGGGGTGGTGGAGGGGGGGGGGGAGGGAGGGGTTAGCGGGGAGGTGGGGAGGGGGGGGGGGTTTTGGGGGACGTGGTGGGGGGGTGGGGGTGTCGGGAGGTGGGTCTGGGTTGGTGTTGTGGGGTGGGTGTGGTTGGGTGGGCGAGGGTGCGTTGGGCGGGGCGGGGCTAGGGGGTGTGTTGAGCTGGGGGGGTGTGCGCGTTGTGGGTGGGGGGGTGAGGTGGGGGGGGGGGTTTGGGGGGGGGAAGTGTTGGGGCGGGGGAGAGGGTGGGTTGGGTGGGGGAGGTGTAGTGCTCTGGGGTAGAGGGGGGGAGGGGTGTGTGGTGTGGGGGTGGGGGATCAGGAGGAGGGGGTGGGGGGTGAGTGGACTTGGGGTGGGGGTTGGGGGGGGGGGCGAGAGGGGGGGGGGAGTGGGGGGTAGGGGTGGGGGTGCGAGGGGGTAGTGTGAGGTGGGGGTTAGGGTGGGTAGGGTGAGCGGAGGGGGGGGGGGTGAGGGGGTGGGGCGGGGGTGGCGGGGTGGTATGGGGTGGGTGGTGAGGTGGTGGACCGAGGCGAGTGGTGGTGGGGGGAAGGGCGGGTGGGTTGGGGGGGGGGTCGGGACCAGCTTGTGGCGGGGGGGGTGGGGGGGGGGGGTGGGGGGCCGGGAGGCGGGGGAGGGGGGGGGCGGCGGGGGGGAGGGTGTGGAGGGGGTAGTTGAGGGGGTTGTGAGGTGTGGGTGGGGGGTGGGGGCGGGGTAAGGGGTGGGGGGGGCGGGGGGGGTGCGCTGGGGGGTTGGGGGAGTGTATGTTGGGGTGTTTGGGGGGGGGTGCGGGTGTCTGGTGGGGGGTAGGGCGGGGGGGGTTGTGTTGGTGAGGGGTGGGGTTTGGGGTTGAGGGGGTGAGGGGGTGGGGGGGAGGGGGCGCGGGATGGGGGTGGGGGGCTTGGGCTGCGCGGGGAGGGGGGGGATTGCTAAGGGGGGGGAGGGCGTGGGAAGGGGAGTTGAGGGGGGGGGGGTTGGGGTAGGTGGTTGGGGGGGGGGGCGGATTGTGGGGGGGGTGGGGAGTGGTTGTATAGGTTTGGGGGCGTGGGGGGGGTGGTGGTGCTGCCGGGTGGGGGGAAGGTGGGGGGGGTGGGTGGCTTGACGAGGGGGGAGGGTTAGAGGCGAGGTGGGAGGACGGGTGGGTGGGGGCCGGGGGGGGGGGGGTTGTGGGGGTGTTGGGGGGAAGGGGGGCGGGGGGGGGTCGTGGGCGGCGGTTTTGGGTGTGTGTGGGGGAGGGGTCGGGCGGGTTGGGTGGGAAGTGTTGTTGCGGGGGGGGGGGGAGTGAGGAGGTAATGTAGAGGTTGGTTTGTGAGGTGCGGAGTTGGGGCTGGGTCGGTGTTTGGGGGGGGGGTGCTGGTTGGGGGGGGGGGGGGAGGGTGTGGCGGGAGGGTAGTGGGTTGGGGTGAGCAGGTCTGGGGGTAGTTGGGCGGTGGGGTGTGGGGTGGGGTGGCAAAGGGTGGCGTGTTGGGGGGGGGGGTGGATGTGTGTAGCGGGGGGGGGTGGGGGGGGGCGGCTGGTGTGGTGGGCAGGGGTGTGGTTGGGGTGGGGCAGGGGGGGGGGGGTTGGGTTGGGAGCGGAGTGGGGTAAGAGCAGTGGTGGGGGTGGGGTTGGAGGGGGGTTGGGCGGGGGTGGTGGGGTGTGTGAGGGGGTGGCGGGGGGTGGTGTGGTGGTAGTGTGGGGAAGGAGTGGGTCTTAGTTGTCGGGGGGGGGGGTTGGGGGATGGGGTGAGGGTTGGGTGGTGGGAAGTGGGAGCGGAGGTGGTGTGTGGTGGGGGGCGCGGGAGGGATGGGGGTGGGGGGGTTGAGGCGGGTGTGGGGGGGGGGGTGTGGTTGGGGGGGGGGGGTGGAGTTGGCAGGGGGGGGGTGGGGGGGTTTGATGGGGGGGTGTGGGGTTGGGTGAGTGGGGGTGGTAGGGTTGGGGGTGGCCGGGGGGGGGGGGCGGTGGGGTGAGAGGGTCGTGATGAGGGGTGTAGGGGGGGTGGAGTGGGGGGGAGGCGGCCTGGGGGGTGAAGTGGGTGGTTGGGGCAGGGGGGTGTGGTGCGGGTGGAGGGGTGGGGATGGGGGGGTGTTGGGGGAGGCAGGGGTTTGGGGGGGGTGTGGGGTTTGCACTTAAGGTGTTGGTCGGGTCAGTATTATGCCTAAAACGTGGTCTGTTTTCGTTTATTAAGTTTTTTTTTTATTTATTGTTATTTTAAGTTTTTTTTTGGTTAAGGTAGCTTCTTGAAGGTGACATTTATCACAGATAGGGGAGACAGTTGGGAAGATTGTATTCAATTTAATCTTTGAATAGTATAGCCTATGCAATATTTTGAATTGTATCAGGGAATGCCTGACATTTAAAGAACAGAAATGTATGTATAGTAGGCTTTCCTCCCATATATCTTTTGAAATAGATAAACCCAACTTGTCTTCCCATGCTCGTCTATACATCTCAGAAGGTGGGGTATCAACATTTAAGAGAGTGTTATAAATGTAAGATATCAACTTGCTTGTATCGGCATGTCAAAGCTTCTTAAACACCACTATTGTTTTTACCTCCACCACCAACCCTGGCAGCATGTTCCAGATATCCATCACCCTCTATGTAAAAAACATGCCCTGCATATCGTCCCATCTCATCTTAAAGCTACGCCCTGTCATCTGTGACATTTCCACCCTGGGCTGCGGTGACAGCATTAACGGGCCTGTCCCACTTAGGCGATTTTTTAGGCAACTGTGGCAACAGTCACTGTCACGGCGTGATGCCGGAAATGCCCCCACCCCACGACAATGTCCAAGACAAGCTACCACCTAGTCGACGTCAAGCTACGACAAGCTACATCAACCGGCGACACAATTTCTTGCGACTTGGGATGTCCACCTACGACCACACCTATGACAACCTAAGACCTTCAACCACATAGGTGACAACCTATGACACCTAAAGTCAACCTATGATAAGCTACGACACTGTCGGCGACAAATGAAGAAAACTGAATACTTCTCTTGATGCCGGAAATGTCGCCGGTTGACGTAGCATGTCGCCAATGGAATTCACCGAGGTCAAGTCCCGGCAACCACCAACGTCACCTGGCATCATCCTGGCAACAACCTACGACAACCTATGACAGCACCTATGGTAGGAGAAGACAGACAACGTGGGCAATTGTCCCTGCCTGCTTCAAAAGATCCACCATTGTACCAATGCCAAAGAATGCCTCTCCAGCTTGCTTGAATGACTACCGGTAGTCATGAAATGCCTCGAGAGGCTGATCAAGAATCATATCTATGCCTTCCTCCCTCGCACCTTGGACCCGCTGCAGTTCGCATACTGTCCGAACAGATCCACGAATGATGCGGTCTCCCAGGTCCTGCACACCACTCTGTCTCACCTTGACAGCCAGAAGAGGGACTATGTCATGTTCATTGATTCAGTTCAGCTTTTAATACCATAGTCCCCACCAGACTTGCTGAGAAGCTGCTGGAACTGGGGTTGAACACTCCCCTGTGTGCCTGGGTTCTGTAATAACTCACCGTCAGGTCCCGGCAGGTCAAGATGGGGAGATATACCTCCAACCCCCTCACCCTGAACGCAGGATCCCCCCCCCCCCAGGGTTGCATCCTTAGCCCCCTACTGTACTCCCTGTACACACATGACTGTGTGGCCAGGTTCAGCTCCAACTCCATCATCATGTTTGCTACTGACACTGTGGTTGTGGGCTTGATCTCAGATAACGATGAGAAGGCTGACTGGGAGGAGGTAGCTGATCTGGCGCTCTGGTGTCATGACAACAGCCTCCTCTTGATGTCACAAAAACTAAGGAGCTGATTGTGGACTTTAGAAGGGGGTCAACATCTGAGGACGTACACGCCACTGGGGATAAATGGGACTACTGTGGATAGGGTGAGCTGCTATAAATACCTGGGAGTCCACATCACTGAAGATCTGACATGGACAACACACACTGCCGCACTGGTGAGTAAGGCAAGGCAGCGCCTTTACCACCTCAGGCAGCTGAGGAAATTCAGAGTCTCTCTGAGGATCCTTCAGTGCTTCTACTCTGGGGCTGTAGAAAGCATCTTGTCTGTCAACATCCCAATCTGGTTTGGGAACAGCTTAGGACAGGAAGGCTCTGCACAGAGTAGTGCGTTCGGCCAAACGCACTATGGGAACTACACTCACCCCCCTGCAGGACCTATACACCAGGAGGTGCAGGTCCAGAGCCAGCAATATTATGGAGGACCCCTACCACCCCAGCAATGGACTGTTCCAGCTGCTACGGTCAGGCAAGAGCCTCGCTGACACACAGACAGGTTGAGACGGTTTCGTCCCACAGGCCATCAGGACTGTAAACTCTTATCTCACCAGGAACTAATTTATTAATTTACTGTTGTGTTGTGTTGTGTTGTGTCATTTTTTGAATTTTTTTTCTAAAATGTAAATACTGGTTCTGTTCTATTCTGTTCTGTTGTTCTATTGTTTTTGCACAATCCACAGGCATTGCCACTTTCATTTCACTGAACATTTTGGATGTGTATGAGACAAAAAAAATTGACTTTACTTGACTTCAGGCAACGTCAAGCCCACTGTCGCCGAAAAGTTTTGAACATTTCTAAATCCAGCAGCGACAAAAAATAAGTAACAACACTTGAGGAGACTGATCACAACAATACAGGCGTCATCCCGCGTTATGGCGTGACCATGTGCCGACAGCCTATTTTTCGACTGTCGCCCAAAACAGCACCTAAGTGGAACAGGCCCTAGACTCCTGATTTTTCTGACTTAAAAAAAAAACTAATTCAGTTACTTTAATTTAGGTACTAGAAAGGCTGGCATTAGGAAGTCTGGAGTTATTCTTGTGAATTTGCTGATCTCCAGTGCACTTGCATTATAAATAAGGCACATAAAGCACTAAGCGGTGGTTGCAAAATAAATCTGGTGCAAAATGGGAGACCAATAGTTTCTGCATGGACAGTTTCCATTTATTGCAAGAAATATGCAATGAACTCTCGATAGTCAAGGTTGTGCAATATGAATGGGTCTTAAACAACAATTTGGTGTTTATATATTCCAACAACGACTAGATGACGTTTGGCTGCTTATTAACTTTGTTTCATTTTCACTGTATTTTGAATTTCTAGTTTCAACTAAATCAACTAAATGGTCTATTATATTGCAAAATATGTCAACTTCAAGCCTATAAATTTGAGAAGAGAATTTTTCTATTTCTTTTCTTATTATCTGTTCTATCTGGAAGTAGTTAATCCTTCTAAAATGGGAAGGTTTAGTGTTGTGAGAGGAGGAGGGTGGACATTTTGGGTGAACCCAATTGCTGGTCTTGTTTATGACAAATAAATAGTTGGAGATCGTTCATCTCCTCCAATTTCCCAGAACTATATTATTCAATATTTGCTTCTTTTCCACACTGTAGTTCATTACTAAGGTTCATAATTCATTGTTTTTGGAGGTTTGGTTGTTATAAGCACTTGCTGAATCTGATGTCTGCAGTATCAGACTTACATGCTAAGTTGTTCTACTGCATACGGAAATGAGAAATGCTGCAGGATTTAGCAATTACATTTGGCCTGAGAATTATTATACTCTGAAAGGTGTGCCATCACTGAAGGTTTAAGAATTTGAACCCAGTTCCTAAATGACTATGTGTGCATTTTTTTCTCTAATGGAGAAATATACTGATAGTAGGAAATATTTTTACAAAGTTAATGTCCATATCATTTGAGAAAAGGAGCTGAAACTATACATAGTATCAAGGGAGCTAAAAAAGCACTTGGATGGTAAAAGCACAAATTGTGCTTTAATATTTTTGCCTTTTGGGGAAAATAGTTAGCTCTCCTTCGTGAAGTAAACATAAAATAATTAAAAATACAAACCAATTAAAACAATGACAGATATTTTTTTTAACTAAAGAAGAACATTAAAAGTAATTTGTATGTCTCTCACCACATGTGGGAAAGGTTGTAAATGTGTATTAACATACCATTTTAATTTTTCTTGATAAGCCAAAACCCTTGGCAAAGCAGAAGAAATGTCTTTTAAATAGTAATTTAGATTCTAAGTTATACTGAATAAAATTGATATTTTGAAAGGAAAAGTTTGAATTTTAATCATTTCTTTGCAACTGTGCAATTGCAAAATCCATGCGGGTTTACTTCTTGTTAAAATTTTCTGTGAAAAATCAATAGACTGCAGTCTTCTTACTTTAAAACTGGTAAAACTACATAAATTACTCACAGATGTAGTTATTACACTGGCCAATCATGATTTAATCTGCGGCAAATCCAATGGTACCCTCTGGATTTGTTGAATTGTATGTCCCAAACACGAGGACGCTAATTCACAGAATCCAAAGCCCATCATTTTCATACTTTATTGCTAAGAACATAATGAGCTCATGTTGAATCTGGCCCACACCTCGCACTTGTGTCATCTTTTGTCCCATTATGTTTATTCAATGGTTTTCCTTCAGTGAAAGTGAATATTTCATGCTCTCCTTTGCACTTGTTCTTCTACTTTTGAGTTGGTTTTGTGATAAAGAAATACATAAAAGCTTTTTTTTACAAAATCACCGCCATTTTTCATTTCCCATTATCAAGTCTCATCATCAAAAGGACACATTACTCATAACTTACCTTTTCAGTCAGAAAAACTTTTACTGCCTATTATTATATTTCATGTCAGCATATAAATCACTCTTTGCAATTTTTCAACGTTTTCTCAAAATTCTTGTATTTTTCAAATTTTCCATTTTTTTTGTCTTTTTCAAATAATAATTTTAATATCCATACCTCATGTAGAGTCTTTATTTCTCAATGGTATGTCTTTATTGAGAATTATGAAACATTTTTTATAACTCTGGTTATCTACCGTTTTACTTTATAAATCTATTTCCTCGTCCACATTAGTAAATTGTCTCTTTACCTTTGGATTTTAAATTGAAGACATTTGCTTCAGATCTGCTCCTCAAATTGAATTAACATTTTTACATACTATTATCATCACAGGTGAGCAGATCCAAAATAACCTTGCTTCCTCAAAATATACTTTGCCCAAAATGTACTCACACTGGTGACGATTTCATTTGTCCAAACTATATGAAGTTTAAAAATCACTCATAGTGAATATATCATTCTTGCAGGTCTCTAGTAGTTCTTGATTTACAGTTTGCATTATTTTTGTTGATATTGTTTAAGGCCTATAGACTTCTTCCACTTTTTCTACCTTTTCCAATGCAATGAAATGTTTCTGCAGGACGATTACATGCAGAGTTGAAGTTACAATCAGATTAACCATGATCGTATTAACTACTGGAGCAGGATTGAGGGCCCAAGTGGCCGATTCCTTCTCCTAGTATCTATGTTTCTATATTCATATTTTATGACTTGCCATTTCTATCTCCACCCACAACTGATTCTAGATCTTGATTTTCTGTTTAGAAAAGATAATTTTTCTATGAACAGAGCCAATCAGCTTGTCTTTTTGTGTCTCCTTCAAGTAGCCTGGAATAGGTAATTTCCAGCCCTGTTCATCTTGCAAACACATCTCTGGTATCCGTGAAAGATGAGAAAATCACTTTTTTCACACCAGTGTGAAACTGATATATTAAACTGATTTGTTAGCCCTTTATCATTTTGCACACCACTGAGATAGCGATCCAAAAATAATTATCATTGTTGTTCTGTCTTTCTTAAGTTAAGTTAATATTCCTTCTGCAGATTGTTTTTCTCATTTCTATTTGTAGCAGGTTACAAACTTTATGGGAAATGGTAATTTGGGAAAATGCTAATGGAAGATGGAGTCAAATTGTTAAGGATGAAAGTGCTTCATTGGTAGGAGAAGATTATTAAGATAAGCACAGAAGCAGGCCCTTTGGCCCAATTCATTCATGAATTCATGATGCCCCATCTAAGCTACTCTCATTTGCCTACATTCAGACTATATCCCTCCAAGTCGTTCCTATCCATGTACCTGTCCACATTTCTATGAAATATTGTCATTGTACCTGTCTTATCTAATTCTTCTGACAATTCGTTCCGTAAATCTAATGTGATAACATTGTACCTCAGGTTCCCATTAAATATTTTCCCTCTCACCTTAAACATATGCACTCTCACTGTTGATTCCTCTAACCTGGGAAAAATACTCTTTGCATTCACCGTATCTATTATCCTCATGATTTTATAAACCTTGAAAAGACCACCCCTCAGCCTTATGCACTTCAAAAAGATTCTAGCCTGTCTAATTTCTCCCTTTAGTTCAGGGCAGGCTCTTAAGTCCTGACAACATCCTCATAACTCTTCTTTGCACTCTTTCCAAATTAATGGCATCTTTCCTATAGAAGGGTGACTAAAACTGGAAAGAATACCCCCACTGCGGCCTCGCGAATATCATGTAGAATTGCAAAATACCATCCCAACTTATATACTCAATTCACTGAATGATGAAAGTCAGAACACCAAAAGCCTTCTTCAGCAGCCTATCTACCTGCAACGCCACATTCAAGAAATCATGTATTTGTGCCATTAGATCACTATGCTCCAAGATAATCTCTAACATTAACTGTGACAGTCCTGCCCTGATTTGACTTCCCAAAATGTAACATGTCACACTGGATTGGTTCGAGGTCCAGTCCAGACAAAGTGTGCAGGACAAACATGTTCATAAATACAAGTGTCGATCCTCTTATGATTTCCTACAGTCAGGACTGTAGGAAATCATAAAACTCAGTTTCCTTATCCCTATCTCTCCAGTTATAGTTATTACAATTCATTCCATTTACCCCATCTAGCTTCCAATTCAAATGTAGTTCCACCTATATCTCTTCAAACTCTAGCAGCCACCCAAATTTCAGTATCACCTCTACTAGTGCTGTAACTCAGTTCAATTTCTGATCAGTTCAGTTCAGTTTAGTTTATTGTCACGAGTACCGAGGTACAGTGAAAAGCTTTTGTTGCATGCTAACCAGCCAGCAGAAAGCCAATGCATGATTACAATCGAGCCATTCACAGTGTATAGACACATGATAAGGGAATAATATTTAGTGCAAGGAAAAGCCAGTAAAGTCAACTCAAAGATATTCTGAGGGTCCCCAATGAGATAAATTGTAGTTCAGTACTGATCACTGGTTGTAGTAGGATGGTTCAGTTGCCTGATAACAGCTGGGAAGAAACTGTCCCTGAATCTGGACATTTTGAATATGTGACTCTTAAATCATTGTAAGTTAATGATTCAAGGAATTACAGATTCAAGATGTCCAGATTCAGGGACAGTTTCTTCCCAGCTGTTATCAGGCAACTGAACTATCTTACCGCAACCAGAGATCAGCCATGAGTCTCTGATCTCAGTAAATTATCGATCAATGCCTCCTTCTTGTCACTCGTTTTTCTAACATATCCTTGAAATATATCCATTGTAAACTTGAAATATTTTTTGATCTAGTATTCAGATGGAGCCAAATAATAAGATTAAATGAGAACTTACCAGTTTGAAGTTTGATTTTTATTTTATGAGCGATTACGTGAAGAACCCCACCAGTCCGCATGCACGTCAATCTTCAAAGCAGCAGTGTGAAATCACAGGTAACAGTAATTGAAGTAACATAGTAAGATCAGAAACTTAAAACTACCAGATGACCTTTGTGACATGAGGGTTGGGAGCGGTGGGCACGTAATCGCTCATCATAACTCCTCATAAAATAAAGATCAAACTTCAAACTGGTAAGTTCTCATTTAATCTTACTATTTTACTTCGGAGTCACATGAGTGACGAGTCTACACAACCACAACTGCTTCATTGACAGATGAGGGAAACATTCATAATGAATAAATAATAATAATAGTAAGCCCTCTCATCCGGGAGGAAACTATACAACTGAACCTAAAATAGAGTTGGCAAATACCCCTGGTCTGGCATTGGTTATTATAAAATGTTTGGAAAGTTTGTTCGTTTGACCATCCTGCAGCCGCTAGGATGTGGTCCAGCGAAACGTAAATAACCCTTTCTGCTGATGTTGTAGCAGCCCTGGTGGAGTGATTTGAAAATCAGTATCTACTCCTGCATAAACCAAACCCTGTTTCACCACCTGGAGATGGTCTGAACTGATACCTTTTTATAAAGGTTTTTGTAACTAACAAGCATTGCTAGTTCAGAGCCTCTAAGGCTCTTGGTGACCTTGATGTATTGTTGTATATGAATGACCTCGCATAACCGAAGGTCCCTGGGTATGCCATAAAACTAGTTTGAGACCTGATACCCCTTCTGCTCTGCTTAACTAAATCATAAACATAAAATATTATATTATTTGCAGATGTAACCATCCTGTCCAGTCGCAATTATGTAGCGACTGAACCCATTGCACTGAGACCAGCGCCATGAGGATAACTACCTTATGAGAGCTGGCCAAAGCTAAGGATGTAGCTGGAGCCCCCTGGTGAAGTGGTGTTAACACAATGTCAATATCCCATACTGCCCTGAACTTGTCCTGGGAGAACTTGTGTTGAAGATATCCTTTACAAACTCGATATCTGGGGGTGAAACCCGACAGAGTGGGTCCCGTTCGCTGCAGCAAATATGATGGGAAGGCATGTTGGGCCCAGTTAATGGTCCTATAACTCAATTATTGTCAAAGACCCATTTGAAAATTATCTAGAAAGACGTCAGTAATCTGTACCATATTAAATGTAACATTAGCATTAAACAAAATGCTTCCCATCTCCTGAAGAACTGTGCTGCTTTTTTAGCTGCTATCCCTGCACTCTGCATGGATCGGTGTGACAAACGAAGCCGTAGGAGCAGTCTACTCAGAATCTGCAAGTGAATAAATTGATTTTATCATGCAGAGGCTGGTTTCCCGAGCCACAGGCTGAACCAGCAAAGTTTTATGTTTAGAATAACCGTATAAGGTTGTATTATTATTCATGACAAAGCGGGAATCATGGCTGCATAGTCCAGTGAGACAGTATGAAAATCTAAAGCGGGATCTTGCTGACTTTATTTCAAGACCCGACTAATGAGGTAAAATGGAGGAAGACATAAAAGAACATTCCTCCTACTTGTAGCGAGAATGTATCTCTCGCCACTGTTATGACACATATTTTTGCAATCGGTGAATAAGCATGAAAACAACATATCGATATTTGGTGTTCCATCGAACCATAATTTCATAAATACTTTGTGATCCAACACCCATTCCGTGTTTTCATTGATCTGTACTTGATGATACACTAGTGGCAAATGAGATTATGTAAATTATTACAGGATACTTTTACTTGATTGCACCCATGTGACTAACATATGCCACCACCATTGTGTGTCAACTTGAAGTTGAGCATGCAGATTATGCATATTCGCCCAATAACCATAAGCCATAGAATGCACCTAGTGTCTATAGATAGTTGATACCAATAACTGAAGAATTGGCAACTCATGCAAATCTCCTCCACCTCCGAACTAGAGATGACATTCACAATTTTCCACCTTAGAGCACTTAGCATCAGTTTGTAATAAAACTGACATTTTACTGACTAAACTACTGGAGCAATGCTGAATAGTGTTTGTCCATCATTGTGATGTTGGTAGCTTCAGCTGGTAATAGAATAGGTCTGTTAACAATGACCTACATGGCACTTGAGAGGTTGCTACTTTCACAGCTGCCACAGCTACTATGTTGTCAATTACTCTTGACGAATAGAAGGCTGCTTTATAGCAAGAAGGTTGTTACAGGTTTCTATTAACACCAATCTCTTGCCCCAGGCAGAGTCAAAGGTTAATTAATAGCTGAAGGTAAATCCCAATGTCCAACAAGTCTATTTGGTAACTACTTAAATTTAACTGGATGGATGAGAAACCCAATTTCTCAAATATAGTTTAAGGCTGAAACAGTTGATTTTAGCAAAATACAGCATTAGAATATCATCCAGAAAATACATAACAAGCGTTTTTGAACTCTGACTAGTCCAAGCACCGATTTTAGTAATTTGGTAAATAACCTGGGTAAATAATTTAGCCCAATTTGCAATGCTTTACTGTTATCATTACTGTTATCATTGCCTCATCATTAGCAAATGTTATCATTACTGTTATCATTACTGTTTTCGTTACTGTTATCATTGCCTCCTCCTGATAATTTCAAATGTCTCCGGTGATCCCTGTAAATGGGAACTGAATAGAATGTATCTTTGAGATCCTTATGAAAACCAGTTGTTAGTCAGTAACAAAGTTTCCTATTCGGAAAAGTTTATACTGCACATGCGAGTTAAACGAAATTCTCCATCTTTCACAATGAACAGGCCATGCCTGCCATCATTCCGTGCCTGCCTCGAACGACAACTCTGGCCCGATTTCCGAGCCTGTCTTGAAAGACAATCCTGGCCATAATACTGAGACAACCTCCTAATTCTGAACCTGCCTCTAAAGACATCTCTGGCCATAATTCTGAGCCTGGCGTGAAAGACAACTCTGGCCATATTTCCAATCCCGTCTCAAAGGCAATCCTGGGAGGGAGATTCGTAGACAGCCCTGAAACAGGTGCTGGCTCAGGCCCCTGAGGATACCTGCGCTAATATGGCCCCTCCAATGGACCTATACCAGGATGAAACATCACATTTGTGGGATTAACTCCCGAGTATTGACTCGGTGTCAGAATAATACTGGCCCCGCATGCTCTCCTCCTCCAAGAGGGAGACATTAAGCAGCCCTGAAACAGGTGCCGCTGGCGCGTGCTTTCAAAGGGGCCGGCGCTGACACAACTCCTCCTGTTGGAGTGTATTTTGGTGGAGCATCCACGCCATTTGGAGCTCCATCCTGGACAATCATCCAAATATGTTAACCATTACCAGAGGGGAACCCACCTGGCCCGACTCGTCCCAGTCAATAGGCCTGACCGACTTATTGTTGGTTTTACCCCATGTCCTAGGGACCACAGCAGCCTGGGAGCCGCTGACCGCACTGTCAGTGACTCTGGTGGTGATACCACCGTACTCCTGCATTTACCCCTCCATGGGAACCACAGCGGTCTGGAAGCCGCTGACCGCCTTGTCAGCGACTGGAGTAGCGAACCCGACGGCCGCCGGCTACCTGCGCTTCCGCGGTCCGGACCGGAGTCTCCCCACAACCCATAGTCGGTTTCCCCGCGGCTCGTCCGGACTTCGCGACAATATCCAGCAGGAAACCTCTATAAGAAGAGGTTCCTGCAAGAAAAACAGAACCTGGTAAGAAATACAAAACTTATCTGTAGGTTAAAACTTACCGCTGGCAGGACCATCGCGCCTGCCAGTCAGTTGCTGTGTCATGCAACAGACGTAGTGACGCGCATGCGGACTGGCAGGGTTCTTCACGGAATCACTCACGTGACTCCGAATTAAAATTGGCTATGTGGATGGAGTAAGGTGGAAAGTTTTAGACTGCTAAACATACAGATAGTCTTGGAAAAAAAGTGGCAAGTACAATTAAAACATGATGCTATTATGTATTTAAGCAAATCCAACACACTTGGAAATACACAATAATTGAGACGCTATAAAGAAATATAGAGGAACTGGTGAATTTTGTAGTGTAAATGTGCAGTTAAATTTATAAGACGGTGAAAAGTGCATACTGCATATGTTCCTTTATTAATTGAGACAAACCTAAAAGGAAGGACATCGCTTGAGTTCTGGTCTGCATTACAGGAAATATCCTATTGTATTGGAGACAGTCCAGTGGAGATTCACAGGACTGGAAAATGTCAGTAAATGAAAATAATTGGACAGAATAAGCGGTGTCCTTTGGAACTTAGGAAATTCAATTGAGGTGGATAAAATTATGAGGAGTATGAAACAACTTTCTGAAGTAACTTCTCAATGGGTCATGCAGTATCTGTGGATGGAAAGGAAAGGTTGATGTTTTGTACCAATACCCTGATCAGCAATTAGAGTGGAGGGGGGAGGCAGCCAGTTTAAAGAGGAGTTGGGTGATGAGGCAGAAGCAAGAAGTGGGTGTTGGAACTAGGAGGGGTGTAGGATGACGGGCACATGTATCCAGGTAGGAGAGGGGTGTCATTGGCAGGTGGAAGCAAATGGATGGTGGCAGACTTTTGATTTTAGACTTTAGAGATACAGCATGGAAACAGGCCCTTTGGCCCACCGAGTCTGTGTCGTTTAGCGATCGCGCCATACACTAGCATTGCCCTGCACACTAGGGATAATTTACAATTTTACTGAAGCCAATGAACATATAATTTTTCCTGCACGTCATTTGGAGCATGGGGACAAATCAGAGCACCTGGAGGAAACCTATGTGATCACATGGAGAGCATACAAAGTCTGTACAGACAGCATCCGTAGTCAGGATCGAACCTAGGTCTTTGGAGAAGTGCGGCAGAAACTCTTCCGCTGTGCCTCCGTGCTGCCAACTGTGGTATAGAACACAAATCATCAGATGGAAATGGAAAAATGGAGAAAAAAATACTAAAAGGAAAAAAGGATGTCAGATGGAGACAAGATGAGAAGAGAGGAGGATGATGGTGGTCACAGTTGATGAAAGGTAATAAGCAGGAACACAAATATATATAATCATAAAATTAGGCCAGTAACAACTGTAATGTCACCACCTTTATATACTAACATAAGTATGTAAAAGAACAGGGATAGGCTGTTGACAATTGAATGTCTCCATTATTATCAGAAAAAAGTTAGTTCCCCATGAAACTAGCACAACACTATTTTATAGAATTATTTTATCATGCATATGCAGGTGCAGTGGAATTTCTAGTTCACTGCTCTTTAATGTCCACTCTCAAGTAATCTGGAAAGTTCTGAAGGGTCTCGACCTGAAATGCCACCCATTCATTCTCTCCAGAGATGCTGCCTGTCCCACTGAGTTATTCCAGCTTTATGTGTCTATCTGAAAACATTTAAATACACGACATTTACAAATTCTTAATGTAATCCAAAAATTCAGGATGATAACCTGTTTTATCAAGAATATTAATGTCCGTATCTTTGAGTAATATTTCTAAATATTGACATTTATCACACCTTGTAATTGATTTGACTGGAAAATGACAACACCATTTAAAAGCAACAGTTTAAAATTAAGTAAAAGATAAAGCATATTTTTAGCTAAACATGCAGAGCTAGTTGTTTAGTAGTATGAAAAAAATATATATATTCACATTCCACAATTTCAAAGATGTGTTATATATGTTATACATATAAATATATATATATATATACATATACATATACATACATATATACACATACATACATACACATACATATACATATATACACATACACACATATATATATCTATATCTATATCTATATCTATACACATACAGAGGTAAAATAAAACGAATTAGGTTTAGGCAAGTATGAGGTATGATAGATCTGGATAAAGTACAAGAGACAGATTTTAGAAACGTTTATAGAATACAGCATCCACTGTAATAGTAATTTCATTGATTATATGCAGACCTTTGGAACCATTTGCCAAGAAGGAATATAGCATATCTTCATGATATATCCTATTTTGCAGAAACTTACCAAATTGATTTTTAAAATAATCTATAACAAGTACCAGTACGATGTGAGAGTGGATATGAAACTAACTGAAACTCTTATGTCAAGAGTTGTGGGTGAGACAAGGATGCACACTCTTGCCAGGTTTATTTAATCATGATCTGGATGCAGTGATCAATCTTATACTTGGGGATCATACTGATGAGCTTCCTGATGTGGCAAGATTTTAAACAATCTCAGATTTGCTGATGACACTGAGCTTATATCACCAGGTTCTGAGAAACTCATAAAAATAGGTAGAGTTTCTACTCTGGATGTAATAGCTGAGTCTAGAGTAATTCTAGGCAATTAGGTTTTTTTTTCCACTTGAGTATCTCTACACACTCATTCGCATGTTGGTGAACACTGAATTTGTTTCGAGCCAACAAAGTCCAGCAAAATTAAAAAAATAGATTTAAATGAAAATTGTTTTAGTTGCTTCTCCATATAATGAAATACAATAAATGTGTGGTTTAATTAAGGTAGTTAAAATAGGTTTGTCACAAAAATATTCAAATGAATCATGATCATAAACCAATTCTACATTTTTGCTTCCTGGTTATATTGGAATGCATCGGTTATTACTTTTAGTAATTTAAATTTGAAGATTATATTCAAAATCAATTAAAACAAACTTATGACTGTATTTCAGAAACAAAAGATCCAACTTAACTTACAACATCTCTCTGAAGATCTAAAAGCAACTACAAATAGAGAACCTAGGAGGGTGGACAGTGAGGTGTATAGCGATTACTTTCTGCAGGATTTTTTAAAATAGATGATGGAAACTTGAGTTGCACTCAGAGGAAAATGGTCAAATGTAATGATCTCTGTAATTTACACCGATTTTAGCCAATTGGACCAAAACTGCAGTGCAATTTAGCCAATTAACAAAAATAATTGAGAGATTACGCTCCTGATTTTGATAATTTGTTGGCATATTCATGCATATTGTGAACAACTTTGTGATTTGTGTGTTTGCATGCCATGCATGCCTGTGAAATCCCTACTTTATGGTGAGGACTTTGTTTCTGTTTTTCTATGACACTCGGATCTGAGAGTCCTCACAGGAAACTTGGCAGGAGGGTGAGGATCACTGTAGAAGAGGAATCTGCATAAACACCATGCTCCTCAAAAACATCATTCTTTGTTAATATTACATGGTTTAGTTAACTTCCATAGATACTCTCATCTTTGTTTGAGGGTATCCCAGTGCCTTGGATAAGGATCTTTCACTGCACAAGAGCTTCATCAGGTTTATTTGAAAGTCACTCGTGGATATTGGCGTATTACAAATGACTCAAATTATTTCGCTGTCTTTTGGGAAATATTTGAATATTACCGTTTCGTACATGTATTTGACATAAAAGGAGCCATTTGACTCAAGGAATGTTTGCCAGCTCTCAAACAAATGCCATCAATTCCACTTCACCTCTTATTTCCCAGTAACATCCTCTTTCAGACAACTCTTCCACGGTTACCCTACCATGGATCTAAAGGAAGGAAATGTTATATCGGCTATTTAACCAGCATTTCCTTGAGGAATGATAGGTCATAATAGGACCCAGGAGAACCCATATGGTCACACAAATAATGTAAATACTCCAGGCAGACAGTACTAGAGGTCATCATCAAACTTGCATTCCTAAATTTGTGAGGCAGATGCATTACCTGCTATGCCACTGTGCCAACAATAAGCTTGGAAGGAACACAAATGAATACTCAAATTGAGATGTCTTATTAAGATGTCCACAGAAGAACTGGACTTTTGGAAGATTGAGCAACATACGGAATGGCAAAGATGTTTTGGTGAAAAATATAATATAGTTGTTAAGGAGTACATAAATATATACATTGTAACAAAAGG
Source organism: Okamejei kenojei (assembly GCA_035221665.1). Taxonomy (NCBI): domain Eukaryota; kingdom Metazoa; phylum Chordata; class Chondrichthyes; order Rajiformes; family Rajidae; genus Okamejei; species Okamejei kenojei. The sequence continues at coordinate 39,964,438 of CM069131.1, forward strand.
AAAGTTGACAGCAATGGATACAGACATCAGAGATGAATGGTCAAGTAAGAATTTCCAGGATATAAAAAGCAAATATTGATCTGATAAGAATAAGAGCTGGACACAAAAAAACAATGCTTGCACAATAGACTTAAATTGCAGTGGTTTGAGTATGTCTCAAGAATGGTAATAGCAAGAATTCCAATAGACGACTGGCTCAAGAAGGCAGGAACATCGGGAAACCACTGGATAAGCAAGTCAATAACAGCATATCAAAGAATGGAATACAGATGAATGACCATGTTGTAAATTCAGTTAGCCCCATCATTATAATGGAGAAGGACAAAAATTTGATTGTTTGTTGTAGATATAAAATGCTGGATGGTAACGTTTAATAAAACATATTAGCTTATTTGAAAATTCTGAGCAAATTAACTTAAAACAGCATGATTATTAAGTAGAATAGGAGAGATTAATTGTCTATAATGAACACAACATCCAATATACTTGCTAACCTTATTTCAAAGCTTAACTTTACTGCTCACTGTGGTTAAACTTCAATTAAATTGCAAAATAGCTGGTGGCCATGTCATATTCATGAGGAATGATACTTTTATTGAATTATTTCCTTTGATGTGATTAGCAATAAACATATATGTGAAGGTCAGGGCCTTTAACAACTGTGACCAAAACTGTAACACATTGATTAGGGTTTACCTATTTAAAATTTGCTTCAGGCTAAGCACTTTGGGAACATTTTATTAAAATAAAATTATATGTGTGAAGCAATTAAGTAAATCAGTTCATGTATATTTAGAATGATTACATATTTGTTGTTCTCTTCCAGTTTAACTAATATTTTATTTTCTACACACCTGCACCACATGCCATCCTTACCCATCTCTGAACTGACAAAAATGCTTCGAACCAATACAGCGTAGCAATCAGGGAAAACTAAACACTGCATTTGAATCATCACTTAAATAGCTTGTAAAATTAGCATTCTTCATTAAGAACTTTCTGTGATTTGTATACAACCCAGCCCAGAACTGTTTCAGCCGAGAAAGATTTTTTTGACACTGATTGGCATCTTGCTGTGATTTGTAAGTCCATCACCAACAAACAAGAATGTCCCTAATGAGCGAGCATATGTTTTTAATAAATGGTATATGCTAATATATTGGATTTTTGAATTGTGTTGACTCAAGTTGATTTTGTAAACTATATTTTCTTAAGGCTTGGAAAGAATCAGCAGGGGTGTATTTAATGACATTGGTCAGAATGTATCCATTATGCAAAAGTAACTGTGAAATGCCTCAGTTTTCACCATACAAAAATCCTGATTGCATAAACAAAGGAATCACTGAAGCAGCCATTAACTCAGGGCAATCTGAAATCAACTCTACATTAATTTTACTGCAGAGAATAGCCTGATTCATAGGTTTACAATTACGATCCCAAGATGCTTCTGGGAAGTGGAAACAAGATGATGTCATGGATCCATTTATTATCACAAATATCGACACAATATTATTTACACTTGTATGTGTATAAATCATTTAATTTCCAATTATCTAGCACTTGCCTTTTAATTTTATAACCTTTGACAAGACACAGAGATTAGTGTGAGGATTCGGCTAGTCTACCAAATGATTTCTGGAGAATGCAGTTAACTAAAGAAGCTCCTGCAGCTGGATAATATAAATGGCACTAATTAATTTCATAGTTTATCACCACAGGCTTGTTCAGCATATATCACATACTAATTATGCCCTAATTCTAATTATATAATTCTTGGCTGTAATTCAGTTTGGAAAACAGACCTTTCAATTCACAGTCTGCTGCTTGGGATGCAAAATGGACTGATGAAACTAAAGTTGAAACTGATGGGGTTGTCTCACTTGACAGCAAAAACATAATTGAAAATAATTTTGCGTGAATTGATAAATTCTAAGGCACTGTTTAGCATCAAGGAATTGGTGTTGTTCCCTTCATTTCAGTAACAAGACCTTTAACAGCTGCTCTAGACCCAGACAATTATATTCCTTTCTCATATCAGTATCCAGTTAGACACCGAGACTTGGTTTATTTTATGCTTGTTTGATGTTGTATCTATTCCTCTCAGTCGTATTGATAAGAAGGTCAAGAGAAAAACTAATGATTAGAATATGTGTCTGCTATTGTAAACAGATAATTATTATTAAACATTCAAACCATGTAATTGTTAACATTATCAGATTATCATGGTTGTATTTGCATTAAAATGGTTTAGTCTATTACTATTCAGAGCTCACGCGTATTGCCCAGATGTCTGTATATACAGCTGATTGGGGGTTGAACGAATCTGTGAAATAGAATGGCAACATTCTTGACATGGGTGAGCACAAGAGGAAGTGCTGCAAATTGAAATCTCACTAAATCTTCTCAAACGTTTTTTTTTTTTTAAATTTTATTTCAAAATATACTTTATTCAAGTGATAAATATATACAATACATGAAAATTGCGGAAAATCCATCCGACATTTTCGGAGGCTGTACAAATTGATCAATACAGTTTAGACATTTTCTTTTACTCAAATTTCCACAAATCAGTCCCCCACTCATGCCACTCATGTGGCACAATGGCGTGGGATACCTTCCCTTATATTGAGGGGCGTCTCCACCATACCGTACCCCTCATGAACAGCAGCAGAAGGACCTTAGACTGTGGCCCTCCCCCACCGAGCCTTGGCGTTGGCTGCACCGAGCTTCAGTGCGTCCCTCAGCACGTACTCCTGCAGTCTGCAGCGGGCCAGTCGGCAACATTCCCTGACGGACATCTCGCTCTGCTGGGTGGTGAAAAATGCTCGGGCAGACCAAAGGGCATCTTTTACCGAGTTGATGACCCTCCAGCAGCACTCGATGTCAGCTCTCCCTGGGAACAGTCCGTAAATCACCGAGTCCTCTGTGACAGAGCTGTTCGGGATAAAGCGTACCAGGGACCCTTGCATTTTTCTCCAGACTCTTTTAGCAAAACCACACTCTGTAAAGAGGTGGGCAACCGTCTCCTCTCCATAGCAGCCGTCCCGAGGGCAGCGTGCTCTGGCAGTGAAGTTCCGACGGTGCAGGAAGGATCTGACTGGGAGGGCTCCCCTCACCGCCAGCCAAGCCAGGTCTTGGTGATTGTTGTTGAGTTCTGGCGATGAGACATTTTGCCAGACAAGCTGGGCAGTTTGCTCAGGGAACCACGCCACCGGGTCCATAGAGTCCTTTCCCTGCAGTGCCTGCAGGACATTCTGTGCTGACCACTGCCCGATGGACATGTGGTCAAAGGTGTTGGTCCGGAAGAACCCTTCCACCGACGACAGATGCGGCGGCAATGTCCAGCTGACTGGCACATTGCGTGGCACCTGCGCCAGGCCCATCCTTCGCAACACCGGGGACAGGTAGAACCTCAGCAGGTAGTGACACTTGGTGCCCACGTGCCTTGGCTCTACACTCTGCCTGATGCAGCCACACACGACGGTGGCCATCAGAATGAGGGCAACGTTGGGCACGCTTTTATTCTGCTGACTTGTACATAGTGGCCCGTCGCACCTTGACCCCCAGATCAACTGGAAGATGGCCCGGGTGATCCCTGTGGCATAGGAGGGAGGGACAGGCCACACTTGTGCCAAGTACAGCAGCCCCGAGAGCACTTCACACCTGATGATCAAATTCTTTCCCGTTATGGAGAGGGAGCGTTGCCTCCACAGCTCCAGCTTCCTCCCCACCTATCCGCTCCAGCCAATTTTTGTTACATGCCTCAGCCCCCCCGAACCGGATCCCCAACACCTTCAAGAAGTCAGCCTTGATGGTGAAGGGGACGAAAGATCTGTCGGGCCAGTTGCCAAAGAGCATGGCCTCGCTCTTCCTGCGGTTCACCCTGACTCCCGTGGCCGACTCAAACTGGTCGCAGATACTAATCAGTCTGCGGACCGACCCTGGATCCGAGCAGAAGACAGCGACATCGTCCATGTACAGGGAGGTCTTTACTTGAATGCCCCCACTGCCTGGCAATGTCACTCCTCTTATGCTCGCATCCTTCCTGATGGATTCGGCAAAAGGTTCAATACAGCAGACAAACAAGACAGGAGAGAGAGGGCAACCCTGCCTAACTCCAAACCTTACAGGGAATCTGTCTGATTCCCACCCATTGATTTGGACTGCACTACAGATGTTGGTGTAGAGCAGTTTGATCCAATTCCTGATTCCCTCCCCAAAACCCATTTTGGAGAGCACGTCCCTCATGTACGTGTGCAAAATCCTGTCGAAGGCCTTCTCCTGGTCCAAGCTGACTAGGCAGGCATCCACCCGTCTGCCCTGCACGCAGGCGATGGTATCTCTCAGCAGCACTAGGCTGTCTGAGATTTTCCTGCCAGGTACAGCACTGGTGGATCACCTGTCCCAGAGCAGACTTGACCCGGTTGGCGATGGCCTTAGACAGGATCTTGTAGTCTACATTCAAGAGTGTTATGGGTCTCCAATTCTTTATGTCCTTCACCTCCCCCTTCTGCTTGTAGATTAGGGTGATGTTGCCCTTCCTCATGGAGTCTGACATGCTACCAGCTAGAAGCATGTCGTTGTACTCTTCTAGCAGGTCCGGGCCCATCCAGTCCCACAGACCCGAATACAACTCAGCCGGTAAGCCATCGCTTCCGGGAGTTTTATTCGAGTCAAAGGAACGGATGGAGCCAGTCAGCTCCTCTAGGGTCAGTGGTTGGTCCAGACTCTCCCGCTTGCTGTCGTCCAAGACCTCCGTGATCGAGGACATGAAGTTCTGGGAGGAGGTACTGTCTGTGGTCTTTTGATCATACAAATCTGTGTAAAAGGATTTGCAGATCCTCAGCATGTCTGTCTGTGAGGATGCTACCGTGCCGTCCTCCTCCCTAATGCTGTTCATCACAGAGCTCCCCTTGTGAACCTTATGGAAGAAGAAACGTGAGCACGTCTCATCCTGCTCCATATGGCAGACCCTGGATCGGAAGATGAACTTGGAGGATTCAGAGGTGAAGAGCTGAGCTTGCCGGTCCTTCAACTCTCTAAGTTCCTCCCTCACATCCACCCCACTTGACTGCAGAAGGAGCAGTTGTTGCAAATCTGTCTGTTGGCACAATTCCCTCTGGCTCTGTCTTGCTCTCTGAACCCCTTTAATTATGAAGAACCTCTTAATGTTCTCCTTGGTTGCTTCCCACCAGAGTGTGGGGGAGTCAAAGAGGGGCCTCACCGTTCTCCAACATGCGTAGTCCCTCTTTAGCTCCTCGACATTCTCTGGGGTCAACAGCTTCATGTTTAACTTCCACGTCCCTCTGCCTGCCTTCCGGTCCTCCTGTAGGTGACAGGAAGCCTGAAGGAGGCAGTGGTCGGAGAAGAACACTGGCGTGAGGTCAGTGTGTCTCACTGTGACGGCCTTCGTCGTGAAGACAAAGTCTATCCGAGATCGGGCTAAACCGTCCGATCTCGACCAGGTGAACCGCGGCTGGAACCCGCCTGCAGGGTCGCTGAAGGCGTCACGCAGCTTTGGGTCTTTTACCATCTCCATCAGGAACTTGGACGTGCTGTCCAGTCTGCTGTCGGCACTGCCGGATCGTCCAGCCGCATCAATGATGCAGTTGAAGTCACCGGCCAGAACGAGCTGCCGGGACGTGGCCAGCAGCACTGGGAGCTGCTGGAGAACGGCCAGCCGCTCGCTCTGTGTGGGTGTACACATTTATCAGCCGGAGCGGAGAGCCACGGTACATAACATCCACCATGAGGAGACGCTCTCCAACCACTTCCCTGACCTCAGTGATGGCGAAGTTCCCACCCCGCAGCAAAATCCCCAGGCCGGAAGCACGACAGTCATTTCCCCCCGACCACACAGACCGTCCGTGGGGCCACCATCGCGACCACCTCCGATAGCAGCGGAGGTGTGGCAGCCCGCACTCCTGAAGAAAAGTCACATCTGCCTTGATCTTGGCCAGGTACTGTAAGGCATTAACACATCGTGCAGTGCTCTTTATACTGCGCATGTTTAAAGATGCCAGTTTGAGCTCCATTGTCTTTAGAGTCACTGACCATTTCCATGTCCCCTCATTCCCATTGCTTCGGTGAATTGCCTCAGCTTTCCTGGGCCCAGGAATCCAGTGATGAGGTGGGTTTCAGGTGGCATAATCAAAGGTGTCGTTGGGAGGTGCCTTCTCGTTCCATCCCTTTTGGAGGCCCCTCGACCGCTGCACTGCTCCCGATGTCCTGGGGCTGGAGCCCCTCGGCCACTTCTCTGCTCTCAGTCTCCTGAGGCCTCTCTCCGTCGTGGCCTCTCTCTTTTCCTCCCCCGTTTTCGTCCTCTGCCTCCCTCGTTGGGACTTCCCGGTCGCCTCATCCTCCGACGAGGAGGAGAGGTTGCTGCCTTCTGTAAGAGAAAGACACCTTTTTTGTGATTTTCTTTTTGACTTACCACTCCTTTCCGGCCTCGGCTCTTTGGGCTGACCCCTCTTCTTCTTGTACTTCACTGTTGTCCATGTCTCCTGCTGTTCCCCCTCCTCCATTGACTCTACCTCCTGGGCAGGATGCTGGGCGTCTCCTTCTGGCACTTGGGGCCTCGAGGTGTTTGGGCTGTCCTCATCCGTGTTCCCTCTTTCTGCTGGGGTCTTGGCAGTGGTGGGGGGTGCCTCGCCCCCTTTTGGGGTGTTGGCAGCAGCCCCTCTTGTCGCCTGTGCGTAGGTGCAGGCTCTTTTAGGGCAAGCCCTGTAAAGGTGGCCTGCCTCCCCGCACAGGTTGCAGTTCTTGCTGGCCTGACAGTCCTTTGTCTCATGGCCCTCCGTCTTGCAGTTTTTGCAGACAACTGCAGTGCATTGGGCCATCACATGCCCAGGCTTGTTGCATTTCCTGCACAGCCTGGGTTGCCCTACATAGCTCAAGTATCCTCGGTTTCCTCCAATCGCAAAAACCGAGGGGGGGTGGACGATTTCTCCATCCTTGTCCACCCTCAGCTTTACCTTGACTTGCCGCTTGCTGGTCCAAATCCCGTGCATGCCCTTCACGTCCACACAGTCTCCTGTTCCCTCAACGTAGCGAGCAAGGTAGGTGAGGACATCCACTACGGGCACATGTGGGTTAAACATGTGCACCGTAATGAACCTTTCCTTCTGGTGGGGAGGGTGAAGAGCGGCTGCACTTTCAGCAGTGACAGCAGAGCTTCATTTCCCCTCTCCCGGAAGACTTCCATCACCTTCTGCCAGCCCGTTGGATACTTGAAGGTAACGTCAAAATATCCGTTACCCGGAAAATGCTGGAGGCAGTAGATGTCCTTGGCCTCAAATTTGCAGGCCTCTAGCAAGACCTTCTTCACAAACAGGTCGCGTGAGAAGGGGGTCCCCTTTGCTGAGGTCCTTGACGCTTATTCGCAGTGTATTCCGAATACCCTGCACTTCTGCTCCTGCTGACATTGTGGCTGAATAAGGTGTTAGGTTGGTTTCCCAACCAGCATGGATCCACCTCTAAGCCTGCAGCCGACCGACTCCTCAATGATTTTGCTCCGCAATCCACGGCCCTTGTCCCCAAGGAACCGCCAGAACTGTTCTAATAAGAACAGATAGTCTCTTTCACTCAGAACAGATAAGAACAGATACTACACTTGATCTTAGCCAAAAGGCCGAGAAGCGAGAGCACAGCCTTTTTGATCACGGTTTCTCCCCTGCCAGGTAGATTGATGCAGGGTCAGGAGCCGTCCAACAGAGCAGAAAAATGTCTTCAAATCAGGACAGTTAGCAGGTAGTAATCTTTAAGTGGGTATATGGTTAGGATCTTACAGCAATGTTTCTTGCTTTTGGGCTGGATTGATGGAAATAAAAGAACAAAAAGATTGATCAGTTCAACAGATATTGGATGATGCAGATATCCGTGTTTCTCTTCAGGTTTTCTCCCTAGAAGAAGGCAAATCATCCACCTTTTTCTTTAAGATTGCCACCTCCTGCCCATCATGTCTCGCTCAGGAAGTAAATATCTTATGCAACAAAGTCATTAGCATTTGGAATACACTGCCTATCAGAGTGGTGTAAACAACTATACCTTTTGAAGGGGAAATGGGCACACTTTTGAAGTTAATATAATTAAAATGAACTGGGCAAAGAACGAGAGGTTATCAATAAACTGTTTTGCAAAAGAACCAACACCAACTCAATGGGCTAAACCAACACTTTCTAAGTTGTGCTACTCTATAACATACTACACAGACTTTGGGAATTTATCAGCAGAATCCCCAAAGAAATTACATGAATGACCTTTCCCAGTCATTCATCAATTTCCCTTTGCAGATGCTGTCAGACCTGTTGATTTCCTCCAACACTTGTTTGTTTTTGCTTTTTTATTCTCCTCCTCTACAATTTCTTTCTGAGTTACACTAATATACTGCTTTTCTGCAAGAGATCTGGAGAACCAATTTATAAATTAAGGGTAAGTGCAAATTACTTTGAATGTGCTTTCTCATTCTGTGTTTAAGCAGAAAATATGAGGGGTTTATACTGAAAAGCAATGAACTGTGATGCCAAAATTCTAAAATAAAACAGATAATGCTGATGATAGTCACTGATCAGGTAGGATCTGTGAGAGACATATGGAGTGAATGTTTCAGGTTTATGACCGAAACATTAAATATTTTTTTAAATTCTGCTCATATCTCTGTTTCTGTATTACCACTTTTCAATAAACATCCGAGATGCAATTAGACACCAATACAACTGACTAATAATGGTAAATTTATTTTGCAGAATGCATTGGGGAAGATAGTTAAGAAGAATGTTTCCTTTCTTTCTTTCTTATTACATACTATTATTAAAGTTTTAATTAAATAAGATGAACTAAATATACCGCTATGCTGTATATTTTTTGCTCTCTCATTTCTCATTGTGTAAACATCAAATCAAACATAAATTGGGTTTAATATTTAGATTGTAAGATAATCTAATAACTGATTGAGACCTATTCCCATAAATTTTACATACAAAATGCAAATTATCTACTGATTGTGTGTCATTCCATACAAAAAGGACAACCTTCCTTAGTAACGGTGTAAAGTATCACAGAGCATTTAATTTCTTTAAAACACATCAAACATTCTGGTTTATGTTTTGGTATTTAAGAAATTCCCCCATCGTTCAATTTCCAACACACCTCAACCAGCTTCAGCAATGTGTCAACTTATACAGTCATTATTGTGCGTGAATAAATTTGCCTTATATTAGAGACATTCCAGACTGTTTTCATAATTGAATTCCCCTTTTATTTCAATGGATAATTTTCCATTTAGTTTTACCCAAGTCCATTCTGAGTTCAACATGTAAAATCAGAATACTCTTTACCCTATCAGTATTTACCCGAATCAAATGTTAGATGGAAATGTGTGAGAGATGACCGTATGGATGTTGCAGGTACACATTACTTTTCTATCCTAGACATTAAAAAAAATGTCGTAATTGTGGTCCTTGGAAAAGCAGCTCATTGGAAGCCCTTTGGTGAAAACCAGCATGTGCAGTTCCTTCCTACATATTGGAAGTACTAGTTAGCCCATGGCAATTATTAACAAACTCATTTCTGGCATGTTTACAGGTAGTCAAAAATACTGGAGAAACTCAGCGGGTGAGGCAGCATCTATGGTGTGAAGGAAATAGTCAGTCTCGACCCAAAACATTGCCTATTCCTTCGCTCCTTAGATGCTGCCTCATCCCCTGAGTTTCTCCAGCATTTTTGTCTACCTTCGATTTTCCAGCAACTGCAGTTCCTTCTTAAAATTCTGGCATGTTTACATATTGTTTGGCCATATCATTGCTTAGATTTGCCATCAAGAACCCACAGATGTTATGGAGTCTGAAGAAGTTTCTTGACTCAAAACATTACCCATTCCTCTGCAGAGATACTGCCTGTCTCATTGAGTTACTCCAGCATTCTGTGTCTACCACAGATGTTATTGCAGGATATTTTGCGATTTCTACTTTGTTTCTGAGAAAATGGGTTGAATTATTATAATTAGCATTAGTTCAGATAAGCATATTTCTATCTCATTCAGAAACATAGAAACATAGAAAATGTAGGAATTGCAGGAGTAGGCCTTTTGGCACAGAGCCAGCACCACCATTCAATATGATCAAGGCTGATCATCTAAAATCAATACCCCATTCCTGTTCTTTCACCATATACCTTAATTCCTTTAGCCTTAAGAGCTAAATCTAACTATCTCTTGAAAACATCCAATAAATTGGCCTCCACTGTCTTCTGTGGAAGAGAGATTCACAACTCTCTGGGTGAAAACGTTTTTCCTCATCTCAGTCCTAAATGGCCTACCCCTTATATTTAAAGTTTGACCCTGGTTCTGGACTCCCCCAACATCAGGAAAATTTTCCTGCATCTAACCTGTCCAATCCCTTAAGAATGTTATATGTTTCTATGAGATCCCCTCTCATCCTTCTAAATTCCAGTGAATACAAGTCCAGTCAACCCATTCTTTCATCATATGTCAGTCTTGCCATTCCGGGAATAAACTCTTATCCATAAGTCATGCACCAAATGTCTCAATATGTTATGAGTTTGGTATCGAGGAATTGGTAGAACTTCCCTGGCCATTCAAATTCCTGTCAGATAATTCCTGTAATAATAACATGTTGTGGAGAAATGGGTGGGAAACAGAGTATAAAAAATAGGCAGAAATCCTACCCAGTGGAAATCTACATCAAAGAGTAGAATCTGGCCCCGTTTCTTGATAAAAAAAAGTGAATCAAGTAAAATTTTGCAGCAATTAAGATATTTCTGAGTGAAAAATAAAAGATATTGCCCCATGAGGTTTGACTTTAATTTGAAAATTAATTAGCTCTTAATTTAAGCCATTAACCTAATGAGGCACTGATATTGGAATTAGAAAGTGATGTTGTTACATGACCAGCTTTCAAAACATCCAAAATATTTTCAAACTTTTATTCAGATTTGTTGAAGGATGTAAGTGGTTCTTTACATGAAATTTGGAATATCTACATGCTCCATCAAACATTAATTATTACTTAAGAGAGAGTGGAATATTATTATGATTCATGTGGTCAAAATTCTAATTAATGTCAATAACTAATGCATTTTCTTGTTAATATTTTCCTGAACAGTTCATGTAATAAAATCATATTATCTCCAAAGTATTTGTCCTTAAATACTGAAGAGTTCCTACTGAAATGATGAGTGCAACCTGGAAGGCAGGAGTTCCATTTTAAAATTACAACGTGGTAAAACATTTGTCTTTGTGATTAATACTGAGAACGAGATGTGGCAGAGACCTATGGAATAGGTGTTTAAACATCTCATAAATGTTAATATAGCTCACAAGAGGTGGTGCATTTTTGCTAGGATGAATATGAGGACTGTATTCCAAAGGTAAAGTAAATAGATCTGCAATTGCAACTCATTTAAAATAAGCAATGCAGGTTAAGACAGCTATAAAACTTATCAATTGATTACTGAAATCAATTCTAAAGACACGGACATTAAGTAAAATTATAATCTGAAAGCAAAAAAGCGTAGACCCTGGAAATCAAGAATTAAAATAGGGATGGCAGAAGTACGTAAGTCAGGCAGCAGTTGTGTAAGAACAAGAAATTTCAGCTTGATGAAATGCAGCAAAAGTGACGGGGATTTTTTCCCTTAATCTGCTTGCGATTTCAAATCCGGAGACTGTGGCTGAGGAATGAAAGCAGTCAAGTCATGTTTTTGTAGATCAAAATAGAAAAAAAAAGCAATGGAAATGAAGTTAAAAAGACAATCAGAATTGCCGTGAAATAGAAAGAGCTGAACTTTCACAAAAGGTGCAGTATTGGAGGAGACACTATAACACGAAAATACATTGAAGATGCTGTAAATATGAAATAAAAGTATTTTTCTGTCAAAAATCTATTTTATTTGTACAATATTTAGTTAAATTACATGGAATACTGTATCATTTTCATTATCTGTACCTATGTATGTTTAAAATATTTGCATTTATCAACATGGCATCAATTTTTCAGTTCTGACCATTCCATTAATGATAGGTTTGGCAGATTATTACACAGAGAGCAGCTGCTAAGTATCCAGTGGAAGAAGGACTCGATGTCATGCTCTTTCTTCATGTATCCTTTTGTAGTTGTTGTATCAGGTTTCAGTGCATTCATCAGCATGCAGTTCTGCACATTGCAATGTGCCAATCCACGACTTTCCGTTGTGGCAGCATCTTGCAATGAAAAACCATAAAATCTCGAGAAATTGGTCAGTCAAAGCTCTGTGAGAATGGAACATAATGACACATGCCAGATTGTTCCCAAGTAAATTGCTAAAGACATTTGGCAGAATGTCTCATCTCCAGGACTGTTGAACAAGCACTGAGACATATCTTGCCTGATGGCATAAAGGGTGTTTCCCCATAGATTGCTCATGCAGAATCCACCATTCATGATCATCCCATCACTGGAGACTGAGATGCTGTGCCTCGCATTGTACAAATCCCTTCAATCATACTTTTAATTAAATATTTAGAACTGAAAATTTGAGCCATGTTGACATAATGTAAATATTGTAAGCAAATGTAGTTGCATGCACTTTGTAGAGTGACAGAAAGTAACACCATGTTCCCATATCGTAGTATATTTGACCAGAAACTGTGGATTTATTATTTCAGAATATAGCTCTCCAGAAGTATTAGTGGAGAAAAATTATAGGATCTTTGAACCATTAGCCTGATATTATGAGGAGAGTCCTCGGCACCTTCCATGAGCCTGTACCCATGAGCCTATAAAGCTGAACAGTAATAAGAACATTTTATTGGAGTTGATCATCCATCTAAATAGTCTAATTGAGTAATTCCTTAAAGTACTGCAAAACTGTGAGATGTTTGCATAGGTATTCTAACAAACTGATCAATTTGGGTTTTTTTCCTCGGCATCCATTTCACAAAAGGATCCTCATTCAGGTGATGGTCCTCTAACATATTTTGATGAGCATGGCATTTCTTTCACAAACAATATCAGACGAGACCTGAACTTGATACCATACTGGAAAAACTGAAGCCCAGAATGCTGTATCTCTAAACCTTTTAAAATCAAAAATATGATTCAATGCTTCAATGGTTCTTTACTATCACATGTACCGAGGTACAGTGAAAAGTTCTTCGTACCTGCCCTTTGTTCTTATGTCCATCGTCACCAACTCTCTCCATCCTCCTCTCAGGTTCTCCATCCTCAGGGATGAGCAGGGGCCGAGCTTCACAGTTCTGCGGTGGGTGAGCCAGGCCTACTGCTGGGGTATGACCGCAGCCTGATGGGGTCCTGTAAATAAACACTTTACAAGCTCTTAAAGTGTGCAACATCTTTTAATGATAGCACAGGGTATTACATACATCTTCAAGCACTGGCTACATTCTTCTACTGCTGCGCCCAGGAAGGGGAAGGCGTTATGATTGATGTTAACTAGGCGGGGTTAATGGGAGTGAGGTAACTATATTATTGGTTGCATATAAACCATCTACATCCTTCCCCTTAGAAATCAAAAAACAGATTGTTGTCACGACAACAGAATTAAACAGCAGAATTAAACAAAATCGCCGTAGCGAACAGGTGGCTTGCTGATCCGGCCCGAGCGCGTACGGATGTCTCCCCCTTCCCCCGAAGGAGCAGAAGAAACAGGAGGACGCGAGGCAGCTGGGGAACCAGGGAAGGGCATTGGGGTGGGAGAAACAGGAGAGGGAGAACCGCGACCGGCAACAGGGGACCCGCGCAGAGGGGAACCAGGTGCCCGCGACGGGGACCGAGGCATGCAGGGAACACCAGCCGGGACGGCAGCCGGCTGCTGGTAGGAGAGTGGCGGGGCATAGGGCCCCGGGGGCTGCGGCTGTGGCTCATTAACCGCAAGCAGGTGTTGTCGGCTTCTTCGGTAGATGGTACCCACACAGTCGACCAGATACGAACGAGGTGAGTCGGCCACCCCAACCACGGTGGCCAGACGGTAGTGACCACTGGCGGTCTGCAACCGAACAACCTGTCCGGGCAACAGAGGATCGAGTGGTCTGCACGACCGATCGTGGGAACGCCGCTGGCTGTCATGTTTCTCTTGAATTCGCCTCTGCACGGAGGCGGGCTCCAGCACCCGAGGTTTCAGCTGGCGCTGGGCAATCGGGATGGTAGATCTGGTAGTTCTGGACATCAGACGCTGAGCAGGTGACCCCATGGCCGGATCCCTGGAAACATTCCTGAGGTTCAGGAGATCCAAATACAAATCAGAGTTGGATAGTCGCGCCTGTTCCATCAGAAGCTTGGCGCTGCGGACGGCCCGTTCTGCAAGGCCGTTGCTCTGTGGGTACTCTGGGCTGCTGGTGAAATGCACGAAGTTCCACTTGTCGGCAAAACTCTTGAATTCTCGGCTTGTAAACTGCCTGCCGTTGTCAGTCTGCAGCCTGACAGGGGTCCCAAAAGTGGAGAAGTGTTTCCGCAGCTTTCGGATCACCATCTCCGACGTGAGGGATGTCAGCAAATCCACTTCGAACCAGTTGGAGTACGAGTCGTGCAGGACAAGGTAGTGGTTACCACGCCACTCGAATATGTCGGCAGCCAGCGAGGACCAGGCCAAGGCAGGGGCGGGCTGTTGCAGCAGGGGCTGTCGCTGCTGGTGTGGTGCAATGACTGTTGCACGTGGAGCAGGCAGAAACTCGGTCTCGGATATATTTGGCCATTCCAGGCCAATAGAATTGGCATTGAGCGTGGCCGAGTGTTGCATCGACCCCAGGGTGTCCGCTATGGGCTGCACAAAAGTAAAAGTCAAACAGGGAGGACGGGACTACAACTTTATGTCCCTTGACGATAACGCCATCCTGGAGCACCAGTTCGTCGCGGACCAGGAAGAAAGGCTGTGTTTCAGACGGCGCGGCGGAGCGCTTTGTTGGCCACCCTGCTTTAATCACAGAGGCAAGCCGCTGCAAAACCGGATCGGCAGCGGTGTGCTCGGCCAAAACCTGTAGCTGCTTGGTTGGAATAAAGTTAACGCCCAGTACGAGCAAGTCCTCTGTTTCGTAGGGGTGGCGAGCGCAGGAGGTCCGCGGGGCGCGCGATAGGGTGTCCGCAATGTGCATCTCGGTGCCCTTCTTGTAGATTATATCAAAGTCGAAACGCTGGAGCTGCAGCATCATACGCTGCAGCCTGGCAGGGGCAGCGTGAATCGGCTTGTTCAGGATTGTCACCAGTGGCTGGTGGTCGGTTTCGACCGTAAATCTGCTGCCGAACAGGAAGTCTCTGAACTTGGAGCAGGCGAACACCACCGCGAGCAGCTCTTTCTCGATCTGAGCGTACCGCTGCTCGGTGTCCGTCATGGTGCGGGAGGCATAGGAGACAGGATGTAGCGATCCATCGACAGACTGAAGGCAGGCCGCACCCAGGCCGAACTTGGAAGCGTCACAGGTGACGGTGATGGGGCGACCCACGTCGAAGAACCGCAACGTCGGAGTGCTAATCAGTTTCGACTTGAGGCAGTCAAAGGCCTGCTGGTGATGTGGGAGCCAGACCCAGGCGATATCCTTTTTTGTCAGCTGCCGCAGGGGAGCACTCAGCTCACTGAGGTTTGGTACAAACTTTCCAAGGTAGTTCACCATGCCCAAGAATCGTTGCAGACCTGGCACGTCAGTGGGGGCTGCCATCTCGGAGATGGGGTCGGGTTTTAGTCCGTTAGAGGTGAAAACATGTCCAACATACGTGACCTCTGAGATACGAAACCGGCACTTCTTGGGATTCAGCTTCAGGTTCGCCTCTCGCGCCCGATCCAGGACGCGGCGGAGGTTCAGGTCGTGCTCGGCAATGTCCTTCCCATAAACCAGGATATCATCCACGATGATGGCACATGGCAGGTCCGAGAATATCTGCTCCATCGTTCGCTGGAACACCTCGCTAGCAGAATTGATGCCGAATGACATTCGCAGGAACTTGAATCTGCCGAACGGTGTGGCGAAGGTCGTCAGGTCAGAAGACGCTTTGTCCAACGGGATCTGCCAAAATGAGTTCTTAGCGTCTAGGACCGAAAAGATGGTGGCTTGCCCGACCTTTGCCGCCACATCCTCAACAGACCGCATGGGGTAGTGTGGTCGCCTGATGGCAAGGTTTAAGTCCTTCGGGTTGATACACACACGTATTTCGTTCTTGTCTTTCTTAATCGTGGCAACCATGGTGGAGACCCAATCGGTGGGCTCGCTAACTGCTTCTAGCACCCCCTTTTCGACCATCTTGTTGAGCATCGCCTCGACCCTGTCTTTCATGGCGTGAGACACCCTGTGAGGTGCGCGGACCACGGGTTGTATATTTGGGTCAATGGAAATATGGTATGTCAGTGGTAACTTCCCCAGGTCATCGTCGAACAGGTCCTGGTATTCTGCAACCGGGTCAAACGACAGTTGCACTTTGTGGACCGTGCGGTCGAAGGACACCAGGCCAAGATCCTGGCACGCACGGTTGCCCAACAGGGTTACACAGTCAGAGTTCAAAACATAGAAAACCAGGTTTCTTGTGGCCTTTTGCAGCACGCAAGTTAAAGTGGCCCTCCCCGCAGGCCTTAGAACCTCTCCACCATAGGCGTGCAGGGTAGCATCGTCAGCAACCAGAGGCTCATTATTCCTTATCTTGTTGAAAAGATTCATGGACAAAACATTGACCTTCGCACCTGTGTCTAATTTAGCAAGGAAGGTTACATCATTGACAGTCACAGATACGGAGGGATCAGTGCGGTGGGCGGGTGTCTGTAGGAGGGTAAACACATGCGAGTCCTCGGGGGGATTAATTGGATCTGCATCATAGGATTCAGCTAAGTTGGGCTGTGAGTCGTAACGGATATCAGATTGCCTCAGCATGTTTAGACTGGGTCTGGAGGCTTGTGCCTGTCTCCCACGGGAACGGAATAAGCGACAGGAGGCAGAGAAATGATTCAGCTTTACTGGAGGCGTGGGTTCGAATCCCACTTCTGACACCATGTAAATAAACACTTTACAAGCTCTTAAAGTGTGCAACATCTTTTAATGATAGCACAGGGTATTACATACATCTTCAAGCACTGGCTACATTCTTCTACTGCTGCGCCCAGGAAGGGGAAGGCGTTATGATTGATGTTAACTAGGCGGGGTTAATGGGAGTGAGGTAACTATATTATTGGTTGCATATAAACCATCTACAGGCCCCTACTGCCGAACGACTCAACAGTCTCTCCCGCCATGTAGTCCGATGGTTCTTTGGGCAAATGCTTCCAATGTCTGCCTCCCGTCATCGGTGAAACAGAGTACACTTATCAAAGAATGTAGGAAGGAACTGCAGATGCTAGTTTAAACCAAAGATAGACACAAAAAGCTGGAGCAACTCAGCGGGACAGGCAGCATCTCTGGAGAAAAGGAATGGTTGATGTTTTGGGTCAAGACCCTTTTTCAGTCTCCCCAGAGATGCTGCCTGTCCCGCTGAGTTGCTCCATTATTTTGTGTCTATCTACACTTATCGAAGAGCCCGATTATAGATTCTTAATTGCATTGTAATTGATATAGAAATTTAAAACCATGCCACCTTATCATGTCAATACAAATGAGTGGTTAGTTTTGTGTTAAAACACGGTTGAATAAAATATGAGCTGAAATTCTGCAAGGGCCTGCTTGCTGGCCTGGATACATAGTGAACTCAGTGCCTGAACCCATTATGTCATGGCTAATTTAAATATCATCATTATTTGCTTGTACTACAACAGATGAATTCTAAGCACCTGTCAGAAGACGAGGGAAGGAAATACCAGATCCTGACCTATGCCATCGCCCTTGCCATCCTTTGTGCGAGAACATTGTCCAAGACTAATTAGGTGTTTTTCGGCCCTGGCTCCGCTGCCTCCGGGCCAGTTCTCCTCTCCTGCTCTGACATATCAATTTGCTGGTGTATTCCCAGGCTGGAACTGTGGAAACCCCTGGCTATGTTTTCTATACCCAAACCAAATGGGGTTGTCTGGGTCAAAAATTCAGCTGTTACAAAATCTCATGGATATGAAATTGAGCATTATAGGCTCCTGCTCTATTTCCTAAATATGCAGAGTCAGTCATGCCCAACATGTAATTGAAAGAGTATAAAACCTCATGGAAATGTTGTCTTCTCTAATGTACCTATTCATTGCTATTGTGTTTCATGATTATTGTATTTTACTGAAGGCAGAATTCAATCGTATAATTTTAAATCGGCAAGAAATTATATTGCTTGCTAAAAATTTATCAGCATTTACTTCAGAATTATTCCTTCTATACAATTTTGCTCCAAAGTATATTTATGAGCAAAACAAAAGTTAGATTTTAATCAGATGCATTTACACTCCAGATGCATCAGATGCATTTACACTCCAGAAAACTGGCGAATGCATATTAAACCAAGTGCTGCATCGAATGAAACAAAAGAATGAAGCAAAAAAAAATGTTGACAAGGATATAATGTTAACAGTAATAGTCATTCAAGATCAAATTTTTCTCTCAGGCAAGTTGTTTCCAATTTTTCAAAGAGGCAGTAATTCAGAGTTAATCATTTTTGAAGCGGTAAACTAGATATCGTTTCTTCGGAAAATAGTTTATGAGGTAAATTACATATGTACTCAATGGTGCTTTATTATAAATTACCAATAATTGGCAATGAGAAAATCATTTGCAAAGGGGTTTGTGATAAGGCACTTTTTAATTTCTTGATTAAAAAATACAAAACAGAATATTCTGCAAAATTAATGGTTCTTAAAGATTTGAAATAAAATACAGAAAATGTTTCAAATAATCAGAAAGTGGAGCAGCATTGAGGAAGTGAAAAATAGTATCAACATTCCATGTCAATGCCCCTTCAGCAATTCTGAAAAATAAGTCAATTTTAGAACATAAGAGCAATCAGAAACATGGTTTGAACATAAGTATGTATGCACTGCTTGTGGGTTATGCTGTTATCATGTAGATTACCAGTACCCAAATCCAACCCACGCCACATAATATGACTTTATTGTCACAGTTTAGTAATCCCAAACCTCATCAATCTGGTAGAGGATGATAGGTGGCAAAGCGGTAGAGTTGCTGCCTTACAACACAAAAAACCTGGGTTCAATCCGACTACGGGTACTTGTCTGTACATTCTCCCCATGACCTACGTGGGTTTAATTTGGTTTCCTCCTACACTCCAACGATGCACAGGTTTGTAAGTTAATTGGCGTGGTATAATTGTAAATTGTCCTTAGTGTGTAGAAGATAGTGGAAGTGTGCTGGGATCGCTGGTTGGTGCGTCTCGGTAGGCCGAGGGCCTGTTTCCACACTGTATCTCTAAACTAAACTAAACTAAAAAGGAGGAAAACTGGGGTAAAATTATTAAATGGAGTCAATTTGCTTATACCAAGCAACCATTCTGGAGGATTAAAATGACTTTATTTTGTGAATCGACCCATTGCATTGTTGTGAACTAACAGGTGTGAAATGAGCACATTTGGGGGCGTGCACACATTTGTGAGCTTATCCTACACAATTCCACAAAGAGGAGGTCATTCTCATTGATGAGTGACCATTAAAAATACCACAGTTGTAAGATGGATCGACAATACTGCTTCAGTTTAAGAGTTAACACTCTAGCTCAATCCTTAGCCTAATGTCAGAGCAACAGGAAGAATACCGAAGAAGGGTCTCGACCTGAAACGTCACCCATTCCTTCTCTCCAGACATGCTACCTGTCCTGCTGAGTTGCTCCAGCATTTTGTATCTACCAGTAGAATACTCCACAAGCTCTATTTAAAGGAATAATCAACTACTTAGAGGTTAGTTAGTGGTTGACTTATTTCAACTGCTGCTTACATTATACAAGTTTATAGTGCTTTCTATAAATTTTAAAGTTGCAGAAATCTACGGGGAATGATGTGGCAAGTGTTAATGGATTTTTTGATGGATTCATGGCTTCTGCACAAATTAATTGCTCCCAGACAACATTTGTGTCCGCAGGCATTCCCCTTGCAATACAACATGATGGGGAGAATGAACAGGAGGTATACAGACCAGGACGATCTGTGGGAACAGGGCAGGAAAGTATATATCAGCATCAAGCCATGCGAGTAAGGTGTTCAGGAAGCAACCAGACTCTCTGAATATTACTAGAGTATGGGTGAAGCTCAACAGACTTCGTACTGGAGTTGGGCGTTTCAATGCTAGCATGTGGAGATGTGTACTCCGCCAGAGCCCAGCCTGTGAATGCGGAGCAGAACAACAGACAGCCAACCATGTCATCTCTGAGTACCCACTCTACCACCCACCAAATGGAGCTCAGGGCCTGGCAGACATTGACGCAGAGACAACAACTTGGCTGCTCAAAACCCGGCGAGATCTAACTATTCCTTTGGTTTATGTTTCATCTGCAAGAAGAAGACTAGAGAACCATATGTAATGTGTCTATGTTTCAATGAAGGCCTTCACTAGTGAAATAATCCATTACGGTCACATCTGCAACCCCAAAACAAGGCATGAAGGAGATTGGTTATCAAGGTGATGGTGATAACGCATTGGCATCTTCGAGACTCTGCCTGGAAATATTTGCAACATACCAGGGTCTGGCAATCACAACTTCTGTGGTGAGGTTACCGAGACTTTCTATTTAAAGTATAGTAACTACATTTCATCAATTCATGCCAGAGACCAGTACATATGAAAATTGCCAGCTTTCCTGTGTAAGGATGGCACTTTCCTGTGTAAGGATGGCACTTTCCTGTGTAAGTGGGCAGCGGTAGAGTTGCTGCCTTACAGGACCAAAGATCTGGGTTCGATCTTGACTATGGGTGCTGTCTGTACGGAGTTTGTATGTTCTTGCTGTGACTGTGTGGGTTTTCTCCGAATGCTAGGGTATCCTCCCACACTGCAAGGACGTACAGGTGTGTATGTTAATTGGCTTCTGTAAAGTGTAAATTGTCCCTCATGTGTAGGATTGTGCTGGTATATGGGATGATCTCTGTTTGGCGCGGGCCGAAGGGCCCGTTTCAACGCTGCATCTCAATAGTCTGAAGTCAGAACTTTGGTAATTTTGTGTGTCTGCTCTGGCGCTGCCTGATAACCCTGTTCAAAATTAGACCAGGAAGAAATTACAAACCTGATTGCTCAGCTGAGAAGCAACTAAATTCCCCATGTCTGAGGAGTGACGTGCTGGTGTTGGAGAGAGTCCAGAGGAGGTTTACAAGAATGATCTTTGGGATGATTGAGCTATCATATGAAGAGCATTTGATGGCAGGGTGCCTTACTCGCTGGAGTTTAGATAGATGAGGGGGGTCTCATTGAAACCTACCGAAAAGTGAAAGGCCTGGATGGAGTGGACGAGGAGAGGATGTCTCCACTAGTGGGAGTGTCTTGGTCCAGCTACAGAATAAAAGGATGTACATTTAGATAGGAGATGAGGTGGACTTTTTTTAGTCAGTGTGGTGAATTTGTGAAATTCATTGCCACAGATGGCTGTTGAGGCCTAGTCATTGGGTATTTTTACAGCAGAGATTGACAGATTCTCGATTAGTAACTGTGTCAAAGATTTTGAGGAGAAGGCAGGAGAATGGGGTTGAGAGCAAAAAAATAGATCAGCCATGGTTGAATGGTGGAGTAGACTCAATGGGCTGGAGCCTAATTCTGCTCCTATGACATGAACATTTGAACTTATATAGGCTGTGTCAATGTTAGGTATTTTGGTGACACCACAAAACACAATGCACCAATACATTAATAACTCCATGGCAAACCATGGGGTGGTATTGAACAAGAAGGGCTGATGACTTCAAGGTAAATCACCCACACATGGGCAGTATGTGTGCTGTATAACCTCACAAAAAGAAAAGATCATCTCTGCCTGGTTCAATCTGGAGAAACCCTTCAGTAGTCAGCAGTGAACAATCACCATTTGTGATGATCTACAGCATTCCTCACCGCCTTGCTACCATTCAACCACAGTCATTTCTATAAGCATGCCGTAAGGAAACGGAAATAAAATAGAAACGTTGAATACCCCAATCGAGCACATCACCATTCCTAGGTGCAATGTAGAGTTTAAAGCATCTTGGCTTGTGTTAACTAGAATTGGCTGTAACACATGTCATATTGAGTAGCTGTAGTGCATACTGACTGGTTGCATTACAGTCTGATTCATCAATTTGAAAGCCAACGAACGGAGGAGATTGCAAAGAGTGGTAGACACTGCCCACGCCATCAAAAGTGGGGACCTCCCCATCATTGCAAGGATTATTATATGGATAGGAGAGGTTTAAAGGTACATGGGCCAAATGCATCCTGGTGGGACTAATGTAGATGCAGCATCTTGATCGGCATGAGCAGGCTGAGTTTAAGGACCAGTTTCCATATTGTGTGACTATTATTATTGGCCAATATCATTATCGGGACAGTCAGAACCTTTTTTCCCCAGGGTGGAAATGTCCAATACTTGAGGTTATAGCGATATGGTGAAGAGGGGGAAAGTTTAATTAAACAATACGATACGATATTATAGAACTTTGGTCAAATGTGCGGGAAAAGTTTTTTTTTTCACACAGAGAGTAGTGGGGAACTGGAATAACACTGCCAGTGTTTGGTGGTGGAGACAGTGTTGGTGGTGGAGACTTTTTGAAAGTGCAAAGCCAGATGAGTTGGCATCATGTTTAGCACAAACAATTGTGGGCAGAAGGGCTGTTCCTCTACTGTACAGGGCCATGCTATCAAAGAAATTATACGGGACCACCAGATTCAAGTCAGACTCTAAGGATGAAACTAAGGACCTTGGGTTTTTTTATCTTGTATGTAAACTGCATTTATAGGCCAGTTATGCCTCTTTACTTTAGAGATACAGTGCAGAAATGGGCCCTTATTCTGCCCGACCAGTGGCACTATCCTAAGCACTAGGGACAATAATTTTTTTTTTACCAAAGTCAATTAACCTACAAACCTGTTCCTTTGTGGGTTGTCATAGTTAGAATGTAAAAACTTAAAAAGTAGCAGGTATGAATTTCATTGTTCTGTTGTTGGTACTTTTAACAATTAAACACTCTTGACTCTTGATATATAAAGCTGTAATGTACAATCACAGCTGATAGAAAACCATACTATTTAAGCTAATTGCATAATGTAACCCAGTGTTCATATAGTTGTAACATTAGTTAACATGGAAATATTAAGTGTCAGTTCTGTGTCCATGGAGAAAGCCAGTCAGAATTATGTTTTTTTCCTATCATAAACTTTTATCTTATCATGTGAAGTGCTCCTATTGTTAATTTGAATTTCTAAGTAGTTGCCTGTATCTTGATTTTGAGATGTGATGTCAGAAGTTCTGGTTGATGAAATTGCACCTGAATTAGCTGAATTCATCCTGACTTGAGTTAACAGTTAAGAATGTCACACTGACACACCATGACACACTGGGCTGTGTGATCCAACTGATAGAATAATTGATGAAACAAATAAAGTTGCACCAGCTGTTGTATTTCCAGGTGCAATTTGGCCAAAGAGTGCACACAGCGAAAGGAAGAATTCATCTGTACTCTGAGTAGAATGAAGCTGATAAACCAGAGCAGTGAGAAGTAGAAATATTATTGTATCTTGAGCAAACCACAAAATGCTGGAATACCTCAGCAGGTCAGACAGCATCTGTGGAGGAAAAGGATAGGCAATGTGTCAAGTCATTACCTTTCTTCAGACTGATTGTCGTAGGGGGAATATTGTTGGGAACAGCTGGTGGCAGGACGAAGCCTGAAGAGTGATATATAGATATAGTTGGAGGTGATTTAATTGGAAGGTGGATGAGAATCATTGAGAACCCATTAGATGCATCACCAACCCATTGAAATCAACCGAGAGATGAAACTGCTGATTATTATTTGTTCTTTACATGCAACTAAGAACAGGAAGATTTCTTTGATATATGGAAAAGAGCAGTGACATGCAGTTGGTCAGCTGCACCTAACAGCTGTGGGTTAACAAAGCATCGGGTTCCTTTATCTCATTGGAATATTGGTTTAGATTGCTCAAGGGAAAATGGGGAAGAGTTTTACTCAAAGCAGATCTAATTGAGGCAGGTTCCCCAGTGCCTAATAGAATGCCTTTTGCCATTTCTATTTCACACTTCAACAAACTGCCACACAAAATGCCAAGGGCAAGTCTAACTAATAGTGAGAACAGTATATTGAGTGTTTACAAGAACGTTTTGGGTCATTCTGTTGAACTGAATGCATTCTGTTTTGATGCAGCGGCAGCATCCTCAGCAATAACAGTTTTCATTTGTTAATAAACTGACATGTCTTCAGGTCCTTTATGTATGAGAGAAATGATTAAATGGTAGTCAAAAAATTGGACGGTTTGGCAGAAAACTGCAGAAAAAAAATCATTGAGTGATTGGTCAATTTGCAGAATAAGCTGTCCAGGGAGATGATGGAAGCAGTTTGTATTGATTCACCAAAATGCAAATAAGATAGATTTATCAGGTAAATGAATGTTGGGATTCTGTGTAAGTATAATTTGCAGCATGAAATGTGGTAAAAGAGGTATGATTGTGAGATAATTATGGACGTGTTTCCAAAGCTCCTGTTTTGTTTTCTTGCAGTAAGTATCTATTATAGACTGGTTGATAGAGATTGATTGTTATTATTACTCAACAACTCCATTATCATTGTACCATGAGACCACAAGACGGTAGATGATAGATAGCTGGAGCTTAGACTTTTTTGAATTTGAAAATTCCTCCGATCCTAAAACATGGTCAGATATGCAGGCTTTGAAGAGATTTTTTAAAGATTGAGAATGTATTGAGGTAAATATATCTCTGGAAAATTGAAATCTTTTGTATCAAGTGACAAAGTGATGGATTATATCTGTCCCAAGTCAATGGAGCAAAAGTATAAACTGGAGCATGAAATGGTTTCCTACATCCCTCCCTCTGGTTTTCTTACTCCTCCTTATCAGAGCCTTTTTAATCTCCTTTTCACATCTAGCAGTTGACATTTACTCCACCCATCTGTATATCGAATCACACTCACCTCTATTCCAACTATCATTTGCCAAGCTTTGTCCCACACTCACCTCCCCTGTCCAGCTTTCTCCACACTATATTCAGTGTGAAGAAGGGCCCAACCTCAAATATTGCCTGTCCATACACTGCACAGATGCTGCTGACCCACTGAGTTCCTTCATCAATTTGTGTTTTGCGTGAAACGGTTATGTCATTAGAACAGCCAAAAACCATAGGGAGTTTATAAATGTAAATGAAGGTGTCCAATTCAATGCAAGGAAACACAGAGAGGTCAAAAAAGCCCTGAAGATATGCAGATTAGGTATGCATACTATATATTTTTGGTAAAATAATGCATTTTACTTAAGGAGGAATTTTAGATGTCCTAAAGTCTTGGAGTAATAAAATGCAGAATGGCCTGCAGTCTGTCTCTCCTTTTTGTCTTTGTTTTGTTATTTTTAGTGTGTTTAGAAAGTTTGTGCTAATGTTCTCCGGTTTGTTTTAAGTGGTTGGGTGGGCGGGGGGGGGGGGGGGGGGGGGGGGGGGGGGGGGGGGGGGGGGGGGAATGACGGGGAAACTTTCTTTCAATCTCTTACCTTGCCGGAGATGCGATTGTTTTCCGGTCGTATCTCCTGTCGCTCTGTGGCCTAACACCGTGGAGCTGGAGGCCTTGCTCGGGACTGACTTTGAGCATGGACATATCAAAGCTGATTCCTTGCCTAGGATCAATGCTCCAACCATGGCCCGTGGACTTTAACATCGTGGAACTTGCAGTCTCAGGTTGAGACAGAGTTGGGAGGCTCCAATGACGCATAAGGTTTGATTAGACCCAACCCGGGGTAGATTGCCCGGCACAGGGGTGCTGAGAATCCCCCCCTCCCACCCCCCGATGCAGGAGCTTAATCACCCCGATGAGGAGGCCTGCCACTGGCTACAGGTGTTAGATCGTCCCATCAACGGAAGGTAAGAGGCCCCCGACCGCTGAACAACAAAGAAGGGAAGAGATTGAACTTTTATTTCGCCTTCCATCATAGTGAGGAATGTGGAGGAGTCACTGTCGTGGATGTTTATGTTAAAATGTATTTTGTGTCTTCTGTTGGTTTGCATTGTTATGACTGTATGGTAAATCAAATTCCTTGTATATTGTAAAATGTTGCTAATACAGTAAGTATGAGTTGATGTTTAGTAAAACTGAGCATGGAGGTTGGTCACATCATGATATGTAAAGTGAAAAATACAACCTGTCCAACAATCATCCAATCAAGTGTTTTATATAAAATTAATACATAAAAGTGACATGAAATGGATGTGTCATCTTTTGGTATAATTGCCAATCCATTTGCAAGCGTTTGAAATTGTGTTTTTTTTCTGCTCATGCTTCAATGTAAAAGTGGTTTGTAAACGGTCAGAGATTAAATTTTCCAGGAACCATTTTAATGAGGCAGCATTTAAGAGTATTGTTGTTGATACAAATGCTTTAAGATATTGATTGATATTTTTAGAGTTTGACACTATTTGACAGTTTCATTAATGAGATATTGAGATGATTATGAAAAATAAACAATTAATATTAGATGGGCTAGTCGGCTCCTTTGAGTAATCTGTCCTGAAATAATTGAAAGTGTAGTTTAAAACATTACATTTAGCAGTTACATTGGTGGTTCTCTATGAACTAAAATAGAACATAATCTTATAAAACAAGCATATAAGTATAAATAATAACTAAATATACATATGTTTTAAGATGATTGAAAATAATCTTAATTATTTAAAATTCACACTGTATTTATTTCACCCAGTCACGTAATCTGTTTTGAGATTGGTCAAAAGCCACCAAGAAACACCAAATTTGATATGGTCTGATTTTTTTAAGCCAAGGCAAAAGAATGGAGAAACAAGAATTCTGCTGTATAATTTTGGACTTGATATCTCCTATGTAATATTTTACATTAGTTTAACTGATATCAGATGAATCGGATTGGTAACAGCAGCACTGTTGCAGACAAAGTAGTGAGCCGAATATGGTCTGGAAGGAACAGAAATGTATTTTGGGGGTTTGATTGGACCCTGCAGAACTTTAATTTTGAGTAGGAAGTAACCTTAAGTTTGAGTAGGAAGCCACCGGGTTTCTGTTCTCACCGAGCAAAGAGCCCGTTTCCTTTCAAATTTTTACTTTTCTGCATATCTTTCATTTATTTGTTCTTTGTCTCCCCACATCATCGTCTATATCTCTCGGCTCCCTTTCCCGTGACTTTCAGTCTGAAGAAGGGTCTCGACCCGAAACATAACCCATTCCTTCTCTGCAGAAATGCTGCCTGTCTTGCTGAGTTACTCCAGAATTCTGTCTATCTGAAGTTTGAGGTCCTCTTCTTTGGTGGCATCCTGGTGTCATATTACCCACTTCATACCTATTTTTAGTTACCAATCTATTTCCATCTTCATATCCAGAAGTGAAGCAAAAGCTATAGCAATGCTGCTTACAGTGCATTTAGAAACTATTCAGACCCCTTCACGTTTTCCACATTTTGTGATGTTACAGCCTTAATTTAAAATGGATTTTATCATTTTTTTAAATCATCAATCTACACACAATACCCCAGAATGAAGAAGCAAAAACAGTTGTTTAGAATTTTTTTGCAAAGTAATTAAAAATAAATAACTGAAATATCACATTTACATAAGTAAATGTTGGTGGCTTGGTGGCTTTTGACCCTTTGCTATGACACTCAAAATTGAGCTTAGGTTCATCCTGTTTCCATTGATTATACTTGAGATGTTTCTACAACTTGATTGGAGTCCATCAATGGTAAATTAAATTAATTGGACATGATTTGGAAAGGCACACACCTCTCTATATAAGGTGCCATGGTTGACAATACACGTCAGAACAAAAACCAAGCCATGAAGACGAAGGAATTGTCCGTAGACCTCCAAGGCAGGCTTGTGTCAAGACACATATCTGGGGAAGGGTATAAAACTATTTTTCCGAAGAGCACAGTGGCCTCCGTCATTCTTAAATGGAAGAACTTTGGAACCACCAGGAATCTTCACAGAGCTGGCTGCCCGGCCAAATTGAGCAATCAGGGGAGAAGGGCCTTGGTCAGGGAGGTGACCAAGAACCCAATGGTCACTCTGACAGAGCTCCAGAGTTCCTCTGTGGAGATGGACAACCATAAGGACAACTATATCTGCAGCACTCCACCAAGCAGGCCATGGTAGAGTGGCCAGACGGAAGCCACTCCTCAATAAAAGGCACATGACAGCTCGCTTGGTTTGCCAAAAGGCAAACTCTCAGACCATGAGAAACATGATTTTCTGGCCTGATGACACCAAGATTGAACTCTTTGGCCTGAATGCCAAGTGTCATGTCTGGAGGAAACCAGACACCACTCATCACCTGGCCAATACCATACCTATCGTGATGCATGGAGGCGGCAACATAATGCTGTGGGGATGTTTTTCAGTGGCAGGAACTGGGAGACTAGTCAGGATCGAGGGAAAGATGAACGGAGCAAAGTACAGAGAGATCCTTGATGGATACCTGCTCCAGAGCGTTCTGGGATGCAGACTGGGGCGGAGGTTCAACTTCCAACAGGACAATGACCCCCAAGCACACAGCCAAGACAACAAGGAGTGACTGTGACAAGTCTGTGAATGTCCTTGAGATGCCCAGCCAGAACCCGATCGAACATCTCTGGAGGGACTTGAAAACAGTTATGCATCAACGCTCCTTGTCCAACCTGACAGAGCTCGAGAGAATCTGCAGAGAAAAAACTGAGACATTACCCAAATACAGATGTGCCAAGTTTGTAGTGCCATACCAAAGAAGATTTGAGGCTGTAATCGCTGCCAAAGGTGCTTCAACAAAGTACTGAGTAAAGGGTCTGAATACTTATTGAAATGTGATAATTTCATATATTATTTTTTAATTACTATCTGGCACTGTGCTGTTGTGTCGCTCTTTGAAAATAATTTAAAATTATTTTTAATTATTCTATTTGACTCCATAGCCATTGAGCTCAACTTTCAGCTCAGAAGTTATAAATAGCACATCAAAAACAAAAATGCTGCTCCTCAAGTGTAATTTGATCTTAGGGGAGAATACATAGGTCAGTTGACATCAAATAAAAAAAAAACACTTGTGTAAATCTAAAGAATCAGGGGGACTGACATTTCCTAACTTATTGTATTACTATTGGGCAGTGAATATTAAAAATATAATCTATTGGTTGGACAGTTCTGCCCAACAGGTAGATTGGATAAGAATGGAGAAAGAGGATTGTTCCCCTTATAATATAGGAGCGAGGGTACTCAAAAGACTGGAGAAACTCAGCGGGTGCAGCAGCATCTAAGGAGCGAAGGAGATAGGCAACGTTTCGGGTCGAGACCCTTCTCTTTCCCCGATGAAACTGAACAATATAATATATAAGAAGAATCCAATTATTCACAGTATAATACAAATTTGGAAACTAATAAAATTAACTTTAAAATTAAGAAAATTATCGCTTCTTTCTCCAATTGCTAATAATCCCTCATTCAAACCATCCATTATTGATAAAACATTTATCCATTGGGAAAGCATAGGAATTAAAACGATGGGAGATATGTATGAAATGGGAAAACTTTTATCATTCCATCAATTACAACTAAAATATAATTTGAAAAGTAATCAATATTTCAAATATCTTCAAATTCAAGATTATTTGAAAAAATATATACAAGGATATCAAACTTTAACTCCAGATATATTGGAGGAAGGAATGAATAGAAAGGCAGAATCGAGCAATTTAATATCTTACTTATATATACAATTCTAAATATAGAAACACCAACGACAGAGGCAATTAGAAGGGACAGGGAACAAGAGTTATTGATAAAAATTCCGAATGATAGATGGGAAAAAATTATTATATGTAAATAAATAGTAAGATTAAATGAGAACTTACCAGTTTGAAGTTTGATCTTTATTTTATGAGGAGTCGAGTTGAGGAACTACGTGAAGAACCCCGTACAGCCGTTCGTGCGGCAATCTTCAAAGCAACGGTGTGAAATCACAGATAATAATGACTGAAGTATAATGGTAAGATAACAAAGACTAGAACTACCAGATGAGATCTATGAGGGCTGGGAGCGGAGGGCACGTAGTCCCTCAACTCGACTCCTCATAAAATAAAGATCAAACTTCAAACTGGTAACTTCTCGTTTAATCTTACTATTTTACTTCGGAGTCACGTGAGTGACTACGTGAAGACTTCAAAGCTCTGTGATATCACGCCGTGTGAGATGAGTGTACACAACCACACCTGCTTCATTGACAAATGAAGGGAAACATTCATAATGCATACAGTCATAACATAGATGTAAAACATGCTGATGCTGTTTAAATGAAACAATAATATTTCCATCTCTCACCCAGATGGAAAATATAACCAGAACATAAATAGAGTTAACAAATAACCCTGGTTCAGCAATGGATCATTACAGATGTTTGGAGAGTCGTTCGTTGGACCATGCTGCAGTCGTAACAATGCAACTCAGCGGAACATAAATACCCTTGCTGCTGATGTTGTAGCAGCCCTGGTGGAATGAGATCTGGAATCAAAATCCATTAGTACATAACACAACTCTGTTTTTCTCATCTGGAATGGCCTGAACAATGTTCTCCCAAATTATTTATTTATGTATCTATTTATTTATTTATTATGACTAACAACATTGCTAGTCCAGAACTCCAAGCTCTTGATGACCTTGACATATTGTTGTATATATGTGTGCTTACCTTATCAAAGGTCCCCTGGTATGCCTGTGACTATTTTGAGACCTGACCCCCTTCTGGTCTGCTCAAGTATTTATAACATAAATCCTGTACCATCACAATTATGTAGCGACTGAACCTGCTGCACTAAACCAGTGCCAGAAGGATAACTACCTAATAAACTCCAGCTATATTTAAGGATATAGCTGCAGCCTCCTGGTGAAACAGTGTTCACAAATGTCAACATCGCATATGGCATTATATTGGTCCTGGGACCCATGTTGAAAATAGCCTACCCCTTGATAACCCAATTAATGGCCGTATAACTCCATAATTAACAAACGATAATTTAGCATGAACTCGAAACTTTAGCAATCAATAACATTTTCCATGGAACATAAGCATAACAAACTCTTTCATCTCCTGGAAAAGAAAATTCCACAGATTGGTGCTATGCAAACACTTTGAACACATAGAAGGATAGATGTAACAACCCAAACCTTAGGGCAGTTTATTAAACCTGCAGAACATAATTTGAGTTTATCATGCAACAACTGATTTCCCAAGCCTCAGGCTGAACCAGCAAATTACGTTTAAAATAATCAAATAAGGGTATATTATTTGCGACAAACCAAGAATCAATGTGCATAACCACTCAATAGGAACCTTAAGCGGCCTCTTAATGACTTTATTTGAAACCTCAATTGATAAACAAAATGGAGGGAGCCATAAAAGTCCTTCCTACTCCTTTTAGCGAAATTGTATGTTTCGCCACTGTAATGCCACTATTTTGCAACCAGTGAAATAAACATGAACCATGTTAGGTGTTCCATTAACCAGAATTTCATAATATAGTGCAATTCAACACCAATTCTGTGTTGCCATTAACCTATACTTGACGATTCTCCTGTGACAACAAGATATGTAACCATTCCATGGGTCTTTAACTGATTGCACCCTCGTCACTAACATATGCCATCATCATAATGTATCAACCTGAGCATCAGAATATGCACATTTGTCCAATCACTCTTTAACCCATACGATGCCCGTAGGGTCTATAGATAGTTGATACCCACAACAGACATTTTTTGCAAATCATACAAATCTGCTCCACCTCCAGACTTGAGATGATATTTGCAACTTGGAATCTGCCGTAAACAGCAACTGTAGCCCGATTTCCGAAACGGTCTTGTAAGACAATCTTGGTCCTTCTACTGAACCTGCGCAATTCTAACCTGCTTGAAAAGCTAGAACAGACCATTTTACATGATTAGACCCCTCAAATAGCTGATAATGTCTCAATCATTTGTAATGTTTAACTAAATGAACACCTTACCAAGCTGAAAGTGGTCCCTTAATTGTAGAGTAACACAGGTACAGTGCGTGGAACCTCTGGTCAGCCTTCATGCTGCCACCAACTTCAGTGAACCTCTTACTACCAATAAAGACGTGGGGCGCATAATCACCAAAACTATGAAATCTTGCTCGTTCCAATAGCTTGTGCTTTGTCCTCCAGGTTTCGCCAATGGAAAGGTCTTACCTGAATAGAAGATTTCGACGGCCAACTGTAATGCCCCCCTTAGAGCGGTATTCACTGCATATGTGTTTGGGATGGTAACTTTCTGGCCAGGCATAGACCTCTGGGCATATGCCCTGAATCCCTTGGGCATGCTCTATGGCTATAACCTCAGACTCGGCATTAGACTATACTGATCCCACATGCTCTCCTCTTACGTGAGGGAGCCATTAAGCAGCCCTGATACAAGGTGCTGCTGGCGCAGCTTCAGCAATACGCTGACTTTGCCATGGTCCCAGCGTCAGAATAATACTGACGCAGCATGCTCTCCTCCTACATGAGGGAGACCTTAAGCAGGCCTGCTAAAAGCACTGCTGACACAATTTCCTATTTAAGGCCATTAGCATATTGTAATTTAATTGAAGATTTACTTAACAACAACTGGAGCAGTAATGAATACCGTTTGTCCATCCTTGTGACTTTATTAATTTCACCTAGAGAAACAAGGTGTGTTAACAATGACCTATAATGCACTTAATAGTTAACCATTTAACAAGATAAGTTGGCTTACTTGCACAGCTGAATCACATCTATACTATTAAGAATTAATCTAACGACTAGTAAACCTGTTACCAGAGTTTATTGACAGCCATCTGTTGCCCAGGCCGGCATTGAATACCTAAAAGTGAATCCCAACATCCTACAAGTCTATTTGATAGACTTAATCTAGCTGGATGGAGGAGCCCAATTTCTCAAATATAGTTGAAGACTTAATAGATCCTGTTATATTGCCTTATCCTAACAATGACCCCTCATCCCCCATGATCACTGTAAATGGGAATACCCTACTAAACAGCTATTCCCATATAGCAGCCTTGAAGAAGGTACCACTGGCACCCATAAAGCAGCCCTGAAGAAAGGTGCTGCTGGCGCGGCCTTTCCCATAGACCAGTATTTGCCATAGATTTGGCGTTCTCCTGAGCAAAGATGCTGCTGGCATAACCTCTCCAATAGGCTAGCCTGCCATAACCTGGCATTCCCATGAGCAGTCCTGAGCAAAGGTACTGCTGGCACAGCCTCTCCAATAGGCTAGCCTGCCATAGCTTGGCATCCCCATGAGCAGTCCTGAGCAAAGGTACTGCTGGCACTGCCTCTCCAATAGGCTAGCCTGCCATAGCTTGGCATCCCCATGAGCAGTCCTGAGCAAAGGTACTGCTGGCACAACCTCCCCCATAGGCTGGCACTGTCATAACTTGGCATTCCCATGATGCAGCCCTTCCCAAAGGTGCTGCTGGCTCAGCTTCTGCCATAGGCTGCCATTGCCATAACTTTACTACTGATCCACCTCCTGCCTAAAGGAGTTTCTCTAAATTCATTCCCAAAGGTGAACCTACCAAATATTTCTTAGTTACTCTGACTACTTTGTCAACTGTCTCCATATCCTGGGGATTATTGTGGTTAGGGAACCCCATATGTGAATTTCCCCTCCCCGGGAATCAATCCCCGGGCACCCTGGTTACTCATTTACTTGGGGACTACTGCGGTCTGGGAAGCGCAACCACTTGAGTTTCCCCACCACCGGGAACCTAGGCTGACCTTTCAGGCCCGTTAAGCCCCATCCCCTAGGAACTACTGCGGTCTGGAAACCGCATACAGTTAAGTTTCCCCTCCACCGGGAACTCAGGCTGACCGTTGAGGTCCGGTAAGCCCCATCCCCTAGGGATTACTGCGGTCTGGAAACCGCACTATTCTTGGATATCCCCTCCCCGGGAACCCAACACGCGGAGTCACTGACCGCGTTATCAGCGACTCCGATCGCAGACCCGACATTCGCCAGCTCCCCACTCCCGCGGTCGGACCAGGGTTTTCCCCCAAAGCCCTAGGCTGGTTCACTCGTCGGCCTCGCGACCATCCCGCAAGAACCCCGGAGGTTCCTGAAGGAAACCTAGAACAGGTAAGAAATAGCACTTACCTGAAACTTTTTTAGACTCACCGTTGGAGGAGCTGCGCTGCTCCACAGTCGTCTGCACGAAAGCGTCTGACGTAATGACGCACGAACGGCTGTACGGGGTTCTTCACGTAGTCACTCACGTGACTCCGTAGTAAAATGTTCAATTAATGTAAGACATAACCTAATTCAATTTAAAATTTTACATGGACTATATTATTCGAAAACTAGACTGAATAAAATATTTTCAAATGTTTCCCCCATCTGCAACAAATGTTTAACACAAAATGCCATTATAGCACATTCCTTTGTCTCTTGTATAAAACTGTATAAATTTTGGAATGAAATTTTTGGAATTTTTACAAAACTATTTAACACAAAATTGAACCCCAATACTGAACTGATTATCTTTGGATCAATGGAAGAGGGAAGTAAACTAACTATATTCCAAGAAGCTTTTCTTAATTACGGTCTAATAACAGCAAAAAAACTTATACTCAAATTTTGGAAAAACACTACCACGCCAACATTCAAAATGTGGATCTCAAACATGTCTGAAATGCTACACCTTGAAGAAAGGAGATTCCTCCTTTTAGGCAAAGTAGATCTATTCTTAAAGACTTGGTCTCCTTTTATCAACTTTTTACAAGCAGATGGTGCAACATAAGAAATTAAATGGTTTAGAAACGGGTGACGGATGGGCAAAAATACGAAATAGGTAGATCTCTCATAATCTCTCTTTCATTTACTTTCTCCTTTTCTTTCAATCTTTTTAGGTTCTTATCTCGGTCCTGTATTCCTTTGGCTATCTGTTTCTACTCGCTTGTCTATCTATTCCGACACTCTTTATTTCTTTTTTCTCTCACTGTTCTTTTATTATTAAATCAAAAGTATGAAGTTGTACAAGAATGGAAATATGTATGTATGCATTAGGTACTTAAGTACCACGCTACTGTACTTAATTCTAACAAAAATTAACAAAAAATAAAAAATAAATAAAAACAAAAAATGCTGAAAACGCTCAGTAGGTCAGAGAGCATCTGTGGAAAGTGAAACTAATGAATTTCAGGTCCAAGATTCATCATCAAAATCCCCACACCAGAAGCATTAACTGCTTCTCTTTTCACAGATGCTGTTGGAGTGGCCGGGAGCTTTCAGTGTTTTCTGTTTTATTTCAGAATAGGAAAAGTATAAATGGTCATTGGGGACAGGGAAATTATAGTAGTAATTGAAGACACACAAATGAACCAATATGAGGTGTTCAGGAAATAAATATTTTAATTTGCTTTCACTCTCTTTGTGAACAAGAAATATACTGAATTGGTATAAGAAAAATGTTTCATTTGCAGTGTTTGTTTATTGTAAAGGGAGGATTGAAAGGGAGCTTTAACATTGGTTGTATTTCCATGTTGTTCACGAAATTGCAAATAAGTCAATCCCATCAGAGTGCTAAAAGGGAGGGAAGTGAAAGCTGCTTTTGAATGTGCATCATCACAGGACAGGCAGAAATTGGCTGGGATTGATTGTTGAACGTGGGTGTTGCTGTGGAAATTCTGAAATGCTGTAGAAAGGATGAATGTAGAATTATGGCAAAGGTGATGGACAAAATAATGGCTCTTCCAACTACAGTGAAAGATTGAATTATTGAATTGGTAGACAGATACAGTATGGAAACTAGCCCATCAAACTACTGTGTTGCACCTCCCACCTCCCACCCCCAGCCATTGATCATTAACATAAGTTTGCACTTCTTCATGCATTGACTACACAGTTGTGCCTTTTAATAGAAGCCAGTTAACCTACAAAACTACACATCACAAACTCAACACAGACAGCACCTGAGGTCAGGTTTGAACCTGGGTCTCTGGTGCTCAGACACAGTAGCTCAGCCAACTGCTCCACTGTGCATTTTTTAAAATTATGTATAACAAATGAACTAGTCTTGAATGTATATTTTACTTCAGAGTCAAGTGAGTGATTCCGTGAAGAATCCCGCCAGATCGCATGCGCGTCAGTACGTCAGCCGCATTGGCGCAAGCACCAGACTGGCAGGGCAGCGCTCCTGCCGGCGGTAAGTTAAACCTAGAAGGTAATTTCTTTTTACTTACCAGGGTTTTTTTTTTCGTGCAGGAGCCTCTCTTCACAGAGGTTTTCCTGCCAGTTTCTCAGCCCGACCAGTGTGCCGGCTATGGACTATGGGGAAACCCCGGTCCGACCGCGGAAGCGGATAACCGGCAAAAGATCGGGTTTGGAGATAGGCAGCTGCTGACAAGGCAGTCAGTGGCATCCAGCCTGCAGGGATGCTGTGGAGTGGCAAGTAGTAATGCCAGAGTCGCTGACAGTGCGGTCAGTGGCTCACAGATGTTGGTCCCCAGGCAGGGAGTAAAATTGGTGGAGAAAGGACTCGTTCAGCCCTATTGGACTCGGGTGAGTCGGGCTGCAGGGGTTTTTCTCTAAATGATAAAGTTTGCATGTGTGCTACAGTGTTTTTAAAGTCACAAGTTAAAGTCAAAGTCAAAAGTCAAAAGAGTTTATTGTTATGTGTCCCTGACAATGAAATTCATTCTTTGCTTAGCACAAGTTGCTATGAAGGGTTAAAATTGCTTTAACCCTTCACAAGTGAAGCTCTACACTAAAACGTTTGAATTAGTGAGCCTACACTGTATTACCTCAGTCACAATGATGAACAAACAATATTCAGCGTTGTTCCAGTAGTTTGGTTGGTCGAATTCAGTTATTAGACCTATGGGGACAGGCCGCGCCAGCAGTGCCTGGGATAGGGCTGCTTCATGTGTAATAGCGCGGGCCTATGGGACAGGCCATGCCAGCAGCGCCTGGCAGGGCAGCTTCATGTATGAAAGCACCGGCCTACGACAGAGCCTGGGACAGGGCTGTTTCATTTGTGACATTGCCGTCCTATGGGAGAGCCGCGCCAGCAGCGCCTCTGGGACAGGGCTGTTTTATATCAAAAAGCGCTGGCCTCTATGAGAGGCAGCGCCGGCAATGCCTTGGACAGAGTTGCTCAAGATACACATATATCTTGCTCAAGATAACACATAGGCCCACGGAGTTGGGGGAAGATTCCCCACTGGGGCTGGATAGCAAAATAATAGGCCCACGGAGTTGGGGGATGATTCCTCACCAGGGCTGGATAGTGCATTTGAACGACTATCCCAAATGCAGCAACTATTGCATACAGTGCTACAGCAGGGCACACGACAGCAGGAGGAGTGTCAGCGCCACCCTGAACAAAAAGGCACCAGCAGCACCTAGTAGAGAGCTGCTTGATAGCACCCTCATGAATGATGAGGCGCAAGCCAGGGGTCATCTTAGATCTGACCCCGACTCTGATGGTATGGTCGAGCCAGATGTGCCATCTCTGCAGGCCAGAACAGCAGCCCTAGTTGACAGAGCTGCTTTAGGTCTCCATCTTGTAGGCGGAGACCAAGACGGGCAGTATCCTGCTGACGCCGAGTCTCAGGATATGGCCATGGGGCATACCCCAAGGGATGAAGGGCACGTGTCAGAGGTACCTTTTCCTGACAAAAAAGTTGCCATCCCAGCAGAATGTTCTATTCGGGTATAGGTCCAATGGGTTCATATCAGCATAGGTATCCTGTGGCAGCGCATGTTTAGGGCTGCCTACGAATTGCCCTCTCTGAGGAGGGGAGTGTGAAATGTCAAGATATAACTGACTCCAGGCTCTAAAGAGGTCGATGGAACATACTGGAGCACATATATGCCGGCAGTGAACAGCGCCAACAGGGGGATATGAGAGCCTCCCGCTGAATCTATTATTCAGGTAGGCCTATTCAACAGGGGAGAACCTGGCAGATGAATCAATTAAGGCCAACGGTGGGCAAAGGTCATCGTTTCAGAATGCACCCCAGGCGCTCATTGGCAATAGGCGGTTCATTGGAGCTGGGGGCAGCATGACAGCTGGGCAGAAATTCCATGCACCCTACCAACCCTACTCAACAAAGTGGGTCCGGCACATCCGAAACATGGGTAAGTGCACCACTCACAAGTTGTAATATTTACACTTGCTTGTAGAACACATAAAAGATAAAAACATCTGCTTAGAGGCACAGTGCTAGCATTCCAAGCAAGTTTGGAGGGTTATCTTTGAAGATAAGGTTCAGAAATCGGACCAGAGCTTTCATGCAAAGCCCCCATGGAATAAGGCAGGAGTGGCCTGTTTATTATGAAAAATAGAGAGTCGCATATTAACTTTCCAAATATGTAAACTTATTTTCCTACAACAGATTCATAAGGGTCTCAAAGATCCATGCAGTTCCCATTACAGAGGTTATCAAATACAATATAACTGTACTAATAACAGTAAAACATTGTGGAATGGGATAAACTGTTTGTTGGTCATTGGGATTTACCTTTAACTATTAATTAGTCTATGACTCCGCCCTGTGGCAAGAGATGGAGTTAATAGCAACCTGTTATAAAACTGACTTCTATTCATCAAGAGTAATTGGCAATATAGTAGCTGTGTCCAGTTGTGCAAATTAAGGAACTGATATTGTGCAATGTAACAACCTCTCAAAGGACATGTAGATCATTGTTAACAACCTTATGCTATTATCAGCTGAAGCTACCTCAGTCACAATGATGAACAAACAGTATTTAGCATTGTTCCAGTAGTTTGGTTGGTCAAATTCAGTTATTACAAACTGATGCTAAGAGCTCTAAGGTGAGAAGTTCTGAATATCATCTCTAGTTGGAGGTAGTGGAGATTTGCATGAGTTACCAATTCTTCAGTTGCTGGTATCAACTAAATATATACACTAAATGCACCCATGGGTAAAGGGCTATTGAAAGAATATACATAATCTACATGCTCAACTTCAAATTACTACACTACGGTGGTGGCATATGTTAGTCACACGGCTATCAAGTAAAAGTATCCTGTAATAATTTACCTAATCTCCTTGCCACTGGTGTATCATCCAGTTCAGATCAATGACAACACATAATAGGTATTGGATCTCAAACTATTATGAAAGTATGGTTCAATGGGAGATCGAATATTGACATGTTGGTTTCATGTTTATTCACTGTATGCAAAAATATGTGGTAGAACAGTATGAAGAAATACATTCTCGCTACAAAAAGGAGAAATGTTCTTTTATGTCTTCCTCCATTTTTGCCTCATTAGTCAGGTCTTAAAACAGTCAGCAAGACCTCGCTTTAGGTTTCGTATTGTCTGACTGGCTAAGCAGCCATGTTGCCTGCTTTCTTCAGGCATAATATACAACCATATACGGTTATTTCAAAAAACGAAAACTTTGCTGGTTCAAACTGTGGTTCAGGAAACTGGCCCCTGCATAATGAAACAATTATTGACTTACACATTCAGAATGGATTGCCTTACGGCTCAGGTTGTCACATCAAGTCATGAATGTGCTCACTACAAAGTGCAGAGATAGCACCAAAAAAGCAGTACATTCCTATTCAGGGGATCGGAAGTGGTTTTATTTAAATGTTAATGTTACATTTAATATGGTACAGATTACTGACATCTTCCAGTTCATTCTTAAATGGTCTTTGACAATAATTCTTGTGTAAGCCAGATCTTGACACAGGTTCTCCCACTACAAGAATATGCAGTTTGGATATTGAAAATGGTTAACAATACTTCACCAGGGGTTCCAGCTACATCCTTAGTCATGACACTAATATCAGCACAATGTGGGCAAACATTGCAAACGCTGTGGCTAGATAGGATGGAATTGGCTGCAGGTTCCATTACATTTACATTCTGATATACGCAAGCAGAGCAGACCATGGGTGGCAGGATTTAAGATCATATTTCGGATACCCCACGGACTCACGTCTATGTGGGAGGGCAGCCTTGCTATATTATATCAAGGCCACCAGAATCCTAAGAAGTGTGCAATCAGCATTATTTATTAAGTGACAAACAAGCACACAAGGAAAGGTCGGTTCAGACTTTTTCAAGGTGGCTGCAGCAGGTTCTGGTTTATACAGCTATTAACACTAACGATTGTACATCTCATTTACCAGGGCAGTATCAATGTCAGTGGCCAGGGCAATGGACGTTCCCATCGACCATATCCTCGCGACCGCAGGATGGTCAACTGAATTGATTTTAAATTTTTTTACCATAGTTACTGACCCGGGTTTTTTGCCCATTCTGTTTTGCGTCCACTTTAGCCTCGCCTGAGATACAGGGGTTGCTATTGATTTCTTTATTAACGTAAACCATTAATACATTTGAATCAATGTCATGCTTAATGCATTTTTTGATTATTCACTCATCCTGAGTCAATCGGCACAGTGAGACGCTGAGATTTGGATCTGCGGCATGAAATCACAGGGCTCTGAACCCTTCACGGAATCACTCACGTGACTCTGAAGTAAAGTTTGATCTTGATTTTATGAGGAGTTACGTTGGTGATTACGTGCCCTCCATGCCCAACCCTTTCTCATAAAGGTCATCTGGTAGTTCTCAGGTTACTAATCTTAATATGTTAACTTCAATTTTTGGTTATCTGTGATTTCATACCGCTGCTTTGAAGATTGATGCACATGCGAACTGGCGGGGTTCTTCACGTAATCACCAATGTAACTCCTCATAAAATCAAGATCAAACTTCAAACTGGTAAGTTCTCATTTAATCTTACTATTGTCAATGTGTACATGTTGAGGATGCATAATTCCTTGGCTTTGGTAGGAGAAAAGGCAAACAGTGGAGATGATGTACATATATTAATTAATGGAATGTCTATCATTAAAAATAGATAGTAAATAAAAGGATGTAGTCTGAGATGGGCTCGTGAAGGCAATGAATGGACCCAAAGGAGCTGGTTCTCTCCATCTGCTGCTTTTGTAGACACAATCATAAAGACCTGAACATATGTTGCCTTGGCAGCCATTCATGCAGATTGACCCGCATTCTTCCAAAGAAATCTGTGAGTACAGAACAAATCTCAACACTTGCACATTAGAATATATGCACAGTATACGTGACAATTATTTAAGCATTGGGATTCTTCTGATTAATTAATGCAACTTTTCCAGGAGATTAATAAAAATCTTGGAGAAATGGTTTGAATCTGCAATTATATTTTTTCTCTGAGGATTCCATTGACATTTACATAAAACATAGGAGCAGAATGGGGCCATTCGGCCAATCAAGTCAATTCTACCAATGCTGATTCATTATACCCTCTCACCCTATTCTCCTGCCTTCTCCACATAGCCTTTGACACCCTTATTGATCAATAATCTATCAATCTCTACTTTATGAATACTCATTGTAAATAAATTCCTCCACATCTCGATTCTAACGGTATACTTTTATTCTGCGGCTGTGCCCTCTGAATCTAATCTCTCCCATTACTGGAAGGTTTCAATTAGATCCCCCCTCATCAGATGATTGTGAAAAAATGACATTTCTAGCTGGTTGCAGAGTTTGATAAATAGACTGGATGACCTGCTTAAAGGTTTTGCTAGTGTGCGCCACTTGCTGAACATTGCAGTGTGACAACTGTGTTGGAAATAACCTGGCAATGGTCAGAGAATGAGGAGGGAGATACGTACAACACAGAAGTGCCTAGCATCCATCTCTATTTCTGTATGAACCAATATAAATCTTTCATCAGATCTCTGCTGCAGATAAGCCATGAATATTAAGTGTCCCAAGTCAAGTGTAAGACAGATCTTGGACAATTTAATATGCTTGTTTCGTTTAACACAAACTTGGCAGTATGAGTTTGCAGAGAGGCAATCTGCCAGCTTTCAAAGCTGTGTCTCCAACAAATTGTTTCACCATTTAAATAATGACCACAGTACACATGCCACATGCACTATTAGAAGCAAAATAATATTGAATAGGCAAAGTGTAATAGAAACACAAAGGACAAAGACTTCAAGGGACTGGAAGAAAACCTAATAGAGTTGTTAAATACTGATATTTAGGCAAGGTGTAGGCAAGCCCGGCCTAGTTCTAGGTGTGGAAAATCCAAACTGCTATATACTGGGTAAAAAACTACATGTCACAAACTCAACACGGACAGCACCTGAGGTCAGGGTCGAACCTGGGTCTCTGGTGCTTACCGATGGTAGTTCAGCCCGCTGCTCCACTGTGCCTTTTTAAAAATTATGCATAACAAATGAAGTGGTTTATATGAACTAAAATGAACTATAATGTTTTATTATTAATGTTTAATATTTTTTTATATGTCATTCTTAATTGTTACTGTATGTCGTGTTGTTACTTGCGAGCAGAGCACCAAGGCAAATTCCTTGTATGTGTACATACTTGGCTAGTAAACGTATTTATTTATTCATTCATCTTGTTCAGCTTTTACAAACTGTATGCCCCCTGTGGAGACGGGACTATTTCATCCATTATAGTCCCGGGAACAGTGTTCTGCAAGGAGGTCGGAAAGGTTCGGAAGAGGGATTCCTTCAGCATAACTGGGTGGCTGCATTGACCAGAATGGTTTTGACTGCCACTGAGTCCTACATTATTTGGCATTCACAAATACTAAAAAACACTTGGGATTATATAAAAAAATTAAAAGAATTAGACTTTTTTAAAAATAGAGTCCAAAAAGTA
Source organism: Okamejei kenojei (assembly GCA_035221665.1). Taxonomy (NCBI): domain Eukaryota; kingdom Metazoa; phylum Chordata; class Chondrichthyes; order Rajiformes; family Rajidae; genus Okamejei; species Okamejei kenojei. The sequence continues at coordinate 40,007,263 of CM069131.1, forward strand.
TATTTGAACTTATTAAAACATTTGAAGTAATGATTAAATAATCCCTACTCATTTTTTTCCCAGCAGCTAATTGCTGACGCTCAATGGGTCTGTTGAATTTTCCCCATGTTAGACCTGTTGTAGGCTCAGTCAGTGAATTTCCCAGCCAGGGATTTAAGAAACACATGGATACTGACATTATGCCAGTGAATTCCAAGCGCAACATGGTTATTCAGGATACAAAAAGCTGGAGTAACTTAGCAGATCAGGCTGCTTCTCTGAAGAAAAGGAACAGGTGACGTTTTGGGTCGGATTGGTCTTGTCCCGAGAGTCTGAAGAAGGGTCTTTGTGATGTCCGTGGGCTACACGGTACTAGGCCCTCACCCAACGTCGGTGGCAGCCACTTGGGCCTGTCCGTGAGCCACACAGCCCTGGAACTCAACCGAAGTCGGTGGTGGCTGCACAGCCCTGGAAGACGTTCTAGGTAAGTTGACACCATCGCTGTTCTGCTGGTTAGGCTTCTAGCTTCCAGCTGCGCTCTTCGGTGACACTTATTACCCAACTTGTTTTCCTTGCGCTCTTGCTTCCCGTTCCAACCTTTCTTTTTCTTTTTCGGCTCAGTCTCTCATGCTTCATCTTGCCTGGAGAGTGGTCGCGGTGGATTGTGTCTCCATTTTTTTTTACTCTGACTACATGTAATGTCTTCCTTATGACCTTGATGTTCGAGAGATTCAAGGAGCCTGTGGAACGTGCAACACAACCCGAGCAACAGTTTAAAGACACTAAGAAATTCAAATGCAAAGAAGTAAAAGTTAAGAAGGTAAGAAGTAAAAGTTAAGTGAAGAAGTAAAAGTTAAGAGGCAAAGAGTTATTAAGAAATTGAAAGAACAAAAATAGTTTGTATTGATTGTTTAGTATTGACTGCCTACGTTTTTTTTTTAAGGGGAGTATGCCTCCTAGATGGAGCAAGTCTACGAGACCAGGCGGTGAGTAAGTTCAGGATAGAGACTTCTAGTCCAGGATAGACCCCTGTGTAGCCATGGATAGACCCCTGTGTAGCTGTGGATAGACCCCTGTGTAGCTGTGGATAGACCCCTGTGTAGCTGTGGATAGACCCCTGTGTAGCTGTGGATAGACCCCTGTGTAGCCGTGGATAGGCTACCTGTAGCCAGATGCCCGGATGTGAGAAACCTAGACAGAGGAGCCAGTCTCCCGTAGGTGAGCAACCTGGACAGAGGAGCCAGTCTCCCAGAACCAAAAAAATAGTCTCCCAGAAGGGGCACGTCCTCAGAAGACACAATGCGCTGAGATACAGCAAGAGGCAGGAGCTAGTCTCCCAGTCACACCAAAGGCAACGGGACAGGCCCTTTGTTAGAGTTTCTAGATTTTGAGGTTAAAGTGAAAAACAGCAGCACTTAATTGAGTCTAGTGTAAATACTTAAGTGGATATTAGGGGGAGATGTGATGTAATTAAAGTGAAGGGGGAGATGTGATGTAATTAAAGTGAAAGGGAGATGTGATGTAATTAAAGTGAAGGGGGAGATGTGATGTAAATGTAATGTAATATGTAATGTAAATGCCAGTGCCCCTTTAGGCCAAAAGCAGAATCTGGCAAATGTACCTGTGCCTTGTGACTGAAGTCAAGTGACCTTCTAGAAGTTTCAGTAATAGCAGATTAAACCTTTCCTACAAGATGACGGACATGTATTCATTGTGCTAGACACAACAAGGTCGTAAGGAAGACATTACAGTCTTTATCTGAAACGTCACCAATTATTTTTCTCCAGAGATGCTGCCTGACCTGCTGAGTTACTCCAGTTTTTTTGTGTCTATCCTTGGTTTAAACTGGCATCTGCAGTTCCTCCCTCTACGGCTGTATGGGGATGGTGCTGTGCTTCAACTTATGTTCAGAAGTAGCTCAGCTAGGATTTGATCTGTTGGAAAACCTCATGTGAATCACATCAGAATATCTATAGGTTAACTCAGCTACCGACCCTGCACCAGGTTAAACTTGAGGCAGTGCAATGGAAATACCAGTATTAATTAGTTAAATTGGAGGCCAAAATAATGATAGTGGATTGGTTTGATTTAGTTGTTAACTCAAATGTTTTTCATTATTTTTAACCAAGTATCTTTATTCACTTGATTAGTGGAAGTAAGGTTTAGTTTATTGTTGCATGGACCGAGGTAAGGTGAAAAACTTTTGGCCAGATTGCGACAAAGCCTTGATTATGCTGTTGGCCTTGACGAGGCAGCGTGTGGTGCAAATTGAGTCAATGCAAGTGGTGTTGGTTTGTTGATGATCTGTTTTTTTCTTAGGTTTATTCTATCTTAGTACACAAATTTGGAGCAGATCAAGTCATCCTCCATCATAAGGGACTCACATTGGCATCCTTCATGTTTTGAGACCTATGCATCACAGCACAGTTGGTTCACTTGATGTATTTAAATACTCATCTAATTCTAATTCTTGCATGTAAATTTCACATCAAACAATTGTATTCGTTTGTACAGAAAAGTAGTAAAAAATAAAGCAATGAACAATACTCAGTTCTCAAATCTCTCTTATCTATAATAAGAAATACAATGTTATTTGAGCAGCATTTTTTCCACATGTGCTTCTTACAATTTCATTCTAAATTAATGTTATATTATTTATACAAAATAGCATTGCAACAGAAGGTTCCAAAGCTATTTCACTAATATCTCCTGAGGCAGCATATTGGCTCATTGTTTCTATGACAACAGGCGCAGACAAGAACCCAAAGCCATTTGTGTAATTAAATACACAACACACTACAGAAAGTGATGGTTTACCAGAAATACAAACTTAAAATAATTTTGACTTATGAACTCATGTTGAAGGAATGATGGGATGAAGTTTATAACAGATTCGGCCCTATTCTGGATGCACCATCCACAATCCCCACCAACCTAAAAAATATTTGTAATTGATGTTGATGACAGTACCCTATTTTGTACCCACTGGCATTGCTTGAAAAATGTTGAGTGAGGTCTCTGCAGTGAGCAGATTGCAAGTGGCATATTGTTGAGGTCTTACTTCCCGACTGCTCTGACAGTCTTCAACAAGAGACAAGACTGAAGCCTTGATAAAAGATGGTTGGCATATTCCGACATTTCTAAACAACCAGGCTCACTCTGGTGTGATCCAAATAATTCAAATGTAAAATTGAATGAGACATGGAATTACTTGCAATCCAAAGAAAACTATTGGAAGACCTCAGGTAAAGGCCCTGCTGCCATCTTGTTACGTTTTGTATCTCATCTCTTTGCCTCCACACATTCTGCTGGATCTGCTGAATTCTTCAAGCAGTTTGTATTTTTTGGTCCAGATTAGAGCATCTGTGCCTCCTGGTGTAGTTTGTATAGTTACTTGAGCCTGCTCTGGCATTTAACACGTTTCTGATTTGACCCGATCTTCGCCTCAGTTCCACTTTTACAATAACCCTTGACTCATTTACAAACTGAAGATGCATCTTTTTCAGCCTGCGATGTATTCATTAATTCATCCTCCACACTCCATTCATTCATACCATCTGAGAGAAGAAATCCCTGATCTGTTTTCATTTGGGAGACCCCTTATTCTTAAACAATGTCTCCAGATTTTAGATTCTCCTACAAGGGGTAACTGGCAATCAACATCCATCTTATTGTCCCTCAGAATTTTGTGCGGATTTTAGTAAGTTCATCTATCATCCTTCTAAACTCAAATGAAAATAGTCCTACATCTGCTGGAACTGCCAACATTAATAGTTATCATTTTCGAGGGAATTGTTACACTGGTGCAGTCAAATGTCATTCCCTGAAGCTGTCTTCAAAATGAATTTTTGAGTTTCAAAACTATTATTTCTTTTATGAAATAACATTTTATTTACGTGTTTAAAATTAATGGGAGAAACTAAATGCCTTAATATTTCTGTCATTTAATCTCTCATCATGTGCTATTTATTGTTTTTTCCTCCTCTATTCTCTTGAGGAAGTGGTGGTATTATTTTGCTTGCCTGTTTAAGTGCATCCCCAACAGCACTCAAGAAACTCTACGCCATGCAGGACAATGCAGCCACTGGATTATCATGCTGTCCTACATCCTAAACATTCATTCTCTCCACCACTGGTGCACCGTGGTTGGACTGTGTATCGCCCACAAACTCCACCTACTTGCCATGACCACGGATCATATTTCTTATTATTGATTCCATGTACACTTCATGTTGCCTTGGAAAAGCAGCCAACATAGTTAAAGACCTGTCCCTTCCGGGTCATTCCTCTACTCCTTGCTCCTGTCTGGCCAAAGATACAGAAGCTTGTTGGAGTGCACCACCAGCCTCAGGAACAGCTTCTTCAACTCCATTATAAGATTTCTGAACACTTCTTCCATAAGCTGGAGTACAATTTAATTCACCTCTATCCCATGGAGGACATTGGATTTTTGGTACAATGCTGAAAACGACAGTACGTATATTCTGCTTTCTGTATCTTCCTCTTTGCTCTATATATTATATGAGTTTGAACTGATTGTATTTATGTATGGCATATCTGATCAGTTTTATAGAATGCAAAACAAAGCTCTTTATGTCATTTGGTACGTCAAAATAATACACCTAAACCTGTAGGATTACCTTCACCAGAGGGGCTGCAGCAAATCAAGCAGGTAACAATTAGCGATGGGCAATAACTGCTTGGGTCACCAGATGTCACACATAACTGAACAGAATGGCTAAAGCTTGCTGCCCAATGCACAACAATGTGGGAGGAACTAAGTCACCAGAAATGCTTCAAATCACCTCTAATTTTTCAACTAATGACAACATTTATTTGATCTGCAGTGCAATGTTAATCTCTCTATAAATGCTTGATAAGTTCAATATTTCCAGCATATTTGCATTTCAAGGCAGACAGCCCTCTGCTGCATATCATTAGGTCAAGGTTGTGGTTACAATTTTGGAGCATGGTCATTTCAGCTTTTGTTCTTGAAGAATGACCCCTTAGCACATTGATCAATGAAAATTCTTTACCCGAGAAACATTTTTTAAAAACACTTTGGAGAAAGTAAAAAAAAAACTCAAAGCACATTTCTACTGAATTAGTTTGCAGCAATAAAACATGAGCCAGCAGATTCAATTGATTAATGTAAAGCAAGAGGCTGACTAAAGCAAAAGCACACAGTGAGTATTTTAATCAGTTCAACGTTCCTCATTGGAACAGACAAAATGATGCCTTCACTTCTATAAATACTCTATGTGTTAATTCTTATCATCTTTCTCTCCATGCTATTGTTCATTCTTTACAAAGTTAATTTTAAATATAATACATTTTAATGGAATCTAAGCAGAGGAAGGAAGAATAATGTCTGATTGCTGTGGCTATTGAATCAACAAAGATGTGTTCCTTAACAAAAGAACACTGCCATCAGTTCCACAGAGGGTACAAACAAAGAATTACTTACGAAGATGGAAAATTAATGAGCAGGAGAAGATTGGTTTCACCAAGACTACACAACACCATGAAAACTGGAACACCACCATGCTTAAGTATGTCATAACCAAGTATACAATTACTTCTATGAGCTGCTAGCTGATGATGAATGTCATTGCACCCTGGTATATATGAGTATAAACAACTCTGAATCAGAATCTGAATCTTCATAGAGTCATACAGCATGGAAACAGGCCCTTTGGCCCAATGTGCCCACGCTGACCAACATGCCCCATGTACACTAGTCCCACCTGTCCATACTTGGCCCATAACCCTCTAAGCCTATCTTAAACATGTACTGTATGTAGTGGACATTTGGCCTCTTTGGCATGTCACTGATGATGGCATGTGCCTTTAAATTTTAGACTGCCCATTACATTGTGGGTGGGGTTTATGATGTTTTTTTGGGCGTATTTGGCGCTTAGATGCTTGTGCAGAAGTTTAGTTTTTAGTTTAGTTTCGAGAGACGATGGGTAACCATGCTACCAAGCTGGATCATGCGGGCCATGAGGGCCACATGCCAGAGTTACCGAGACACAAGGAGTTTTCTACTGTCTAAAGTAATAAGCTGGAGTTCGAAGAAGATGGTAGTAACTAGTCGGAAGAAATTTGGATGTATCTCATTGTTGATATTTTCTATCAACAATAAAGCATTTAGTCATCAAAAGACTGTGTTTTGAAGCCATATCTGAGAAGAAGCTCTGAAGGTCTCTGTGAGTGAGCTTGCATGCATTTAGAAGACACTCCCTTCAACCATTCTCATCCAAATAGCGGCTACCTGAAAGATTTGAAAATCTGCCGCTACATTGTACTTGTCCAATTGTCACAAATGTTATGATAGTACCTGCCTCAACTACCTCCTCCAGCAGCTTGTTCCATATAACCACCACCCTTTGTGCCAAAGAGTTACCCCTCAGGCTTCTACTGAATCTTCCCCCCCCCCCCCCTCATCTTAAACCTATGTCCTCTTGTTCTCAATTCCTCAACACTGGGAATTTACCTGATCTATTCCGTTCATGATCTTGTACACCTCTATAAGATCACCCCTCATATTCCTGATCTCCAAGGAATAAAGTTCTAGCCTGCTAAACCTGTCCCTATAGCTCAGGCCCTCATGTCCAGACAACATCGTCATAAATCTACTCTGCACCCTTTCCAGCTTACAGCAACATAGTGACCAAAACTGAACACAATACTCTAAATGTGGCCTTACCAATCTTATATTACTAAAAGTCTGATCTTGACTGCTTTTGGCTCACTGTGCTGTGATTTCCGAGAAAACGCCGCCACCTACAGCCGTCATTATTGGCCACCTCGCTCAGAGCCCCCCTCCGCCTTCCTGGACCAGAGGACTTTTCCCATCGATTAAAAATCAAAGAGATATTAAGGTTTATTTTTAAATTGCATTCTCTCTGCTGCCCCTGCTGGTGGGAGGGGGGTGGGACTATAAAACACAAAAATGGTGTGCCTCACTCAGTCTCTGCAAGATGGAGGAAGCCAGAGGATCATGTCTCTCTAAGCTCTGAATAACACTGAACGCATGTCTACCCAACTGTGAGTGCCCTTAATGTGGTTTGAAAATGAAAATATGGTTGGTTTGAAGTAAAAAGGCACTGCCTGCAAATGTTTGTTTGGGGGTGGGTGGCGTGGGTGCTTTGGGCTGAAGTGAAAAGGCACTACTGCAAATGGTGGCTTGGGTGCATTGGGTTGAAGTTAAAAAGCACTACTGCAAATGGTGGCTTGGGTGCTTTGCGTTGAAGTTATAAGGCACTACTGCCATTGGTGGATTGGGTGCTTTGGGTTGAAGTTAAAAGGCACTATTGCCAATGGGTGTGTGGGTGCTTTGGGTTGAAGTTAAAAGGCACTACTGCCAATGGTGGTTTGGCTGCTTTGGGTAACTTCCTGTTTGAACTGTATATTGATTTTAGATAAAACGCTACCACTTATGGCTGTGATTTTTGGCCATCTTACTCAGTCCCCCTCCGCTCAGCAGGTGCAGAGGATTCTCCCCATCAATGAAAAGTAAAAGTGTTATTAGTGTTTTAAAATGTTGAGAATCTCTCTCCTGTCAATTACGCCATGAAGGTCACACCTTTTCCAGTGGGAGGGGGAGGGGTTATAAAATCCGGAAGTGTGGGTGTGGCTCAGTCTCTGCATGATGGGGGAGGGGGAGGTCATGACTCTTTCTGAGCTGTGAATCAACTGAACACACTGAATGTCTACTGAACTGTGAGTTTGGTGTTCTGTGTGGTTTTATGGTGGTTTCACCCAGCTTGAAATAGTATGAAACTGCATTTGAATGTGGTGGCCTTGCACCATGCATGAAATGGTATGAAGCTGCATTTGAATTTGGTGGCCTTGCACCCTGCTTGAAATGGTATGAAACTTCACTTGAATTTGGTGGCCTTGCACCCTGCTTGACATGGAATGAAACTGCACTTTAATTTGGCGGCCTTGCACCCTGCTTGAAGAGGTATGAAACTGCACTGAATTTGGCGCCTTGCACCCTGCTTGAAGAGGTATGAAACTGCACTGAATTTGGCGCCTTGCACCCTGCTGGAAGTGGTATGAAACTGCACTTGAATGTGGTGGCCTTGAATCCAGCTTGAAGTGGTAGGAAACTGCTCTTGAATTCGGTGGCCTTGCACCCTGCTTGAAGTGGTAGGAAACTGCACTTGAATTTGGTGGCCTTGCACCCTGCTCGAAGTGGTAAGAAACTGCACTTGAATTTCGTGGCCTTGCACCCTGCTTGAAATGGAATTTCAAGGAATAGCCATGAATCAACTGCCAGACACAGTGGGATATTGCTTATAGTTGTATATGTGTGTTGGTGGAGTGAGATCTGGGTGCCCCGAAACTGCACAGGTTTGTTCCGCGACAAGCCGATTGTACCGCCTTCATCATTTGTAACATCTTTTCCCATGGACACCTTTCAGAACAAGCTCAGAAACGGCTTCTCTTTTGTCCGTTTTCAGGTGAGCCGACAATGTGGAGGGTTACGCGACTTTTGTCTGTAATGGATATTTGTCACCGAACCAGCCGAATTCCTGGAGACCAAACATACTTATATAGCTCGTTCTACCTGTTTAGCTTAAAATGACCCCCACCCGCATCCACACCAACCCCTTGGAGAGAACAGCGAGGGTTCTTTGATCTTGTTCCAAATTGTGTAAGAGTTGAAGAAAAGTGCCCTTTTGCATGCGCGACTCAAGCGGTAACCTAATCGCTCTTGGAAAAGGAGAAGTTCAAAATGCCATAGATGCAGCCGCGCTGAATTCTATCTTTAGCTCAAAATCGCCGGATGGAGATGTCTTCTTTAACACTGTTGCTTATTAAAACAGACTTTCATTCACGGTTGGCTCAAGATTAACTCGGGAGAGGAACTTGGGAACTCGGGAGACGAACTTGGAACATCGCAGAAATGACAAGTAAACGGCAAACTTAGTTAAACCTGTGGAAACTCGGTTAAACTCTTGATCATACACTTGTAAACTCGTACACACCCACGAGTCTTTCACTCGGGGTACCTCGTGGGTCAGCTCCCACCATGAGACAGGGCTATAAAGAGTTTGGCACTGACAATGGGCCTTCAACCTGAAATGTTAATTGCTTTTCTTTCCATAGATGTTACCAAATCTACTTCACCTTTCCAGATTTTTTTTCCACAATTACGTTTATTTCAGAATTCCAGCACGTACACTTATTAAAAAATATTTTCAATTATTGATTATATCGCTGGCATAGCGGACAAATCTGACATTAACTTTTTGTCTAAAATAGCAGTTAAAGTAAAAAACAAACTTTACTTTCTTGTGGTTATAGGTGACAGAACAATGAAATCTGCAGCAAAACTGTACACATTTATGGGAGGAATTACTCATTTCATTTGAATAAGCTTAAATCTACCTCAAAGAAACAGGAGATATTGTCAATAAAAAATTCCTGTTAACCTCTAAGGGTGGTTTGAAAATACTTTTTCAGCTCACCAACAGATTTTTTAAAATAATTCAATGCTAAGGGGCTAAAATGGTTTTTAAAGATGATTTGTAGAAGCAATTACAAATGATTTCTGAGTCCCAACAATGGCTTTCTAAATGTCCTACTTGGTGAGACTTTACAGCATTAAAGTTCAAATATGGCAGTAAAAGAAAGGCAGAATCCTCACATCATCATTTGTATCTGAGATGTTAATGTCTATGATGAGCTCAAAGGCTTTTGTGATAAAGCAGCAGGCACTTGAATTGAAAATATACCACAAAAAGTATTAAAGCCCTGTTGTCTGCAGAATCTCATTAACCCCCAAGGGCCTCGTATGTCTTATTAATGATGGAAATATTCCCCTCGTTTCTGACCTAGGAAGTTCTTTTCATAATAAAATGTATTGAAATACATTTTATGCTCTTGCTTAGTACAATATTTCTTTTACTTTTACTCTACTGAGCACTAACCTCGAATTGTAAATCAACCATGCAACTAAATGGCACATCATTTTCAATGTTGCTTTGTAATTAACAGCTGAAAAGTGCAAATGGGCAATCCAGGATGACACCTTCCACTACTGAGGGGCTTCACCTTCATGAGATGGTTTACAAATCAGCAGCCATGATATGTTATAACATACCAAGGTTCTGACATTATACCTTGGGATAAAATTCAAATGTCTTTATCTCCCCTGTCTAATATGTCCCCCTATCCTCTTCCAATGCTTCAAACAAATGCATTAGTAACTCTGCTGGGGTAATGACAAGAGTAAGCTAAAGTACTCAAACATAATAACCTGTCAGTCAAATAACAAGGTCTGGATATCGACTTCAGTGTAAACTCAGTGATCCATTGTTTGACCCTTTTACATATGTCGTTACTATTTTATAGTATCACAGTTGTAGATAAGTTTCTGTAGCTTTTCCATTTTCGTGCCATGCCCGTGGCCTGGACATTCATAGGATGTTTCATTTAGAGTCATGGAGTGCTACAGTGTGGAAACAGGTCCCTCTGCACAACTTGCCCACACCCATCAGCGTACGTGAGATCCATATCCCCACAAACCTGTCCTATCCATGTACCTGTCTAACTGTTTCTTAAATATTGGGATAGTCCCTGCCTCAACTACCTCCTCTGGCATCTTGTTCCATACACTCATTGCCTTTTGTGTGAAAAAGTTACCTCTCAGATTCCTATTAAATCTTTTCTCCTTCACCTTAAACCTATGTCCTTTGGTCCCCGATTCATTTACTCTGGGCAAGAGACTGTGCATCTACCTGATCTATTCCTTTCATGATTTTATGCACCTCAATAACATCACCCCTCATCCTCCTTCCCTCCTGATCATATTCCAATGTCTGAAATGAAGTCCAATGAGCTGCAGATGCTGGAATCTTGAACAAAACACCGAGTAACTGAGTCAGTCAGGCAGCATCTGTGGAGGGAATGGATAGGTGATGTTTTGGGTCAGGACCATTCTTGAGACCATTTTTTGTAGGAGGAGAAAGCTGAAAAAGAGAGGTAGGAGTGGAGGAAAGCCTGTCATGATAAGTGAATAGAGGCGAGGAGGGTTTAATTGGCAGATATGTGAAAAAATGACCAAGTCAAGAGAAGTAGACCAAAGGGTGTCACATAAAGAGAAAAGAGGAGTGAAATGTACAGTCAGAGTGAGGGATATAGTAAAATATAAATGTCCATGGGAGCTTTACACTTTATTTTCTACTGTCAAATGGCGCTCCAATATCTAATCAAGACAATTAATACAACAGATAAAAGACAATTTATTTTTTTGTTTGACTCACTTTGGCAAACAGAATGGAACAAAATGTCTTCTTATTTTGTTCTGTTGAAAGTCTGGGTTTATCTAATCATAGAACTAGTCAGAAATGCATCTACTGTAGCGGACGATTTTCATATCTTTCGGGAAATTAACTCCCTAGCCACTAAAAGGATGAGGGGAATATCTTCGATACGCATACGAGCTCATTCACAGAGACCTTCAGAGCTTCTTCACAGATATGGCTTCAAAACAGTCTTTTGATGAATAAATGCTTTATTGTTGATAGAAAACAATAAGATACATCCAAATTTCTTTCGACGTTACTGCATTCTTCATCGAACTCCAGCTTATTACTTTAAACATTAAAAGCTCCTCGTGTCTCCATTACACTTCGCATGATCTCCTTTATGGCTCGCCTGGCCCGCATGATCTGGCGTGGCTCGCCTGTTCGAAGGGTTAACCTTCTCCCTGGCTCACACCAAACTACACTAAAAACTAAACTTCTGCGCAAGCATCTTAGCTCCAAACACGCCCAAAAAACACGTCATAAATCCGACACACAATATAACGGGCAGTCTAAAATTTAAAGGCACATGCCATCATCAATTACATGCAAAACAGGCCAAATGGCCACTACATAGACATACAATGAAAAATAAAACAAAATTTCTAAAAAATTCAGTTTTGTTTAGATATACAGCATGGAAACATGGCCTTTGGCCTACCGAGCTCATGTTGAGCAGTGATCACCTATACATAGTTTCAATCCTACACACTAGGGGCAATATACAGAAGCCAATTAACCTACATGCCTTCACATCTTTGAATTGGGGGACAAAATCTGGAGATAACCCACACCTAGAGATAACCCACACAATCACAAGGAAAATGTACAAACTCCGTACAGTGAACAACCTCAGTCAGAAACAAACCCGTATCTTCCGTGCTGTAAGACAACAACTCTACTGCTGTGCAACTGCACCACCCACTATGATGTTCATTTCCATTCAAAATGATGTTTCTCCTCGTCTCCACATACTCTAGATTAAAATGATCTGTATGAACTGAACATCACCCCAGTTGTGTTATATTTACCTACATAACAAAGGTATCTAATCTGTTTGTTTACGGCATAGAATAATTTTTCCAGTTTCAAACTATTATAAATATGAATTCATAGCTTTAGCAACCATGCAATCGCCAGTTTAAATAATAAGACAGGTTTTGTTAGTGTCTATGGGCCTCTGTTTCAGATCCAGTTAGTAGGAAATGATAAACAGTCTTTTCTCTCAATTGTAAATACCACAATGGAATATGTTTATGCATTCCCATTCCAGTCTCTAGCAAGCTTCACTTCACGATTCCTAACCTCTTTGAATGTGCCACAGACTGGTCAGCCCTATCAGAACAAAAGTACAATGATTTGTTCTATAATGAAGGTCCTTATCTGAGATGTGGATCCAAGTCATAATTCTCGGGTAGGACCTAGACTTACACGGAAAACTTGTTTTTGGCAATGTTTGCGAAAAATAGAATGATACTAGACTAAGTGGGACCCGTTGGGTCCCAGCATCACACAGGAGAGCTGGTCACCAACACAATATTCCACCTCTCCACCAATTCCAATATTGCTTGCTTTATTGGGGGGGGGGGGGGGGGGGGGCTTTCTGTTGTGCTAGTATGGTTGTTGTGGGCCAAATGTACTGGTTTACAGAGGGCTAGTATAGACATTGTGGGCTGAATGGATTCTTGGGCTGGCAGCCAACTGTTGCAATGATTTTACTAGCCAAGCCAAGGCAAACAATTTGGCTGCAGCCACCCGACAACCAAATTCCATTTTGTGAACACTAACTTTTTTAAAAGGTGAGGCAAACAATTGGGCTGCAGCCACACAACAACTAAAATCAATTTCATGAACACAAACTCTTTAAAAAGGCGAGGCAAACAATTGGGCTGCATCCCCCGACAACCAAAATCTATTTTGTGAACACAAACTCTTTGAAAAGGTGAGGCAATCAATTGGGCTGCAGCCACCCCACAACCAAACTTAATTTTGTGAACACAAACTCTTCAAAAAGGCGAGGCAAACAATTGGGCTGCAGCCACCCCATAACTAAAATACATTTTGTGAACACAAACTCTTTAAAAAGGTGAGGCAAACAATTGGGCTTCAGCCACCCCACAACCAAAATCCACTGTGTGAACAGAAACTCTTTAAAAAGGCAAGGAAAACAATTGGGCTGCAGCCACCCCACAACCAAAATTCATTTGTGAACACAAACTCTTTAAAAAGTCGAGGCAAACAATTGGGCTGCAGCCACCACACAACCCAAATTCATTTTGTGAACACAAACTCTTTAAAAAGGCGAGACAAACAATTGGGCAGCTGCCACATCAAGGGGACTCACCGTGGAGTAGACATACGTTCAGTGTTTTTTTTTTAAATTTATGTTTTTAAAATTTCAAAATAGACTTTATTCAAATGATAAATATATACAATACTTGCAGAAAATCCATCCGACATTTTCGGAGGCTGTACAAATCGATGAATACAGTTAGACATTTATTTTCCCCAAAATTTCCACAAATCAGTCCCCCATTCATGCCACTCATGTGGCCAGTGTTATTCACAGCTCCGAGAGCTGTGACCCTCTCGCTTCCTGGGTCTGGCAGAGACTGAGTGAGGCACGACACTTCCGGGTTTTATAGTCCCTCCCCCCTGCCGCCAGTGGGGGCAACAGAGAGAATGTTTTTTTTAAAAAATACATTAATATCTCTCTCATTTCTCATTGATAGGAACAATCCTCTGATCCTGGAAGGCGGAGGGGGGCTCTGAGCGAGGTGGCCAAAAATGACGGCCGTAGGTGGCGGCGTTCTCCCGGAAATCGCAGCCAAAAGCGGTCAAGATCAGACTTTTTGTAATATAGAATTCATTCTATAGTATTGAAATCTCGATGTAATAAGCATTATCTTATGTCTCTCCCATTATATCATGTGAACTCTGTTGCTGTTTGTGTTATATGCAGAACAAGACAGGTTATTTTTTTCAAATATCATTATAAAACCATTATCCACTTAATATTATTTTTTGTTTTCAGATGAATTAACAAAAATAGTGTATAAAGCAAGGAAATTGTACTGCTTGACAACAGTATGGAATCAAATTATCAGACACATATAAAATGCTATGATCTCTGAAATATTCTGATCTAATATCTATCTATTCAGATTTGCTGTAATTCAGCTAATTTAGTCAACAAAATACAGAAATGTTGTTGAAGAACTTTAAGAAAGCTGACACTGCCACAAAAAAACCTAACGGTCAAACAATGTTCTCAATGTTGGGGGAGTCCAGAACCAGGGGCCACAGTTTAAGAATAAGGGGTAACTATTTAGAACGGAGACGAGGAAAAACATTTTCACACTTCCTGTTGTGAATCAGTGGAATTCTCTGCCTGCGAAGGCAGTGGAGGCCAATTCTCTGTATGTGTTCAAGAGAGAGTTGGATAGAGCTCTTAAAGATAGCAGAATCAGGGGATATGGGGAAAAGGCAGGAAAGTGGTGTTGAGTGGGGATGATCAGCCGTGATCACAGTGAATGGCGGTGCTGGCTCGAAGGGCTGAATGGCCTACTCCTGCACCTATTGTCTATTGTCTATTGTCTATAAATGTACAATTAAAAAGCAGCATTTACAAAATCATGCAGAAATAAATAAAATCTCTATAACTTGCACTGCATTCTTGTCCATGAGGAAAAAGTCCTAACACTCAGCACACTGACCAAGGATTACTGTCATTCGTTGATTTTCCAAGAAACTATTGAAAGGGAGGTCGTTTGCATCTGTAGTGATCAGAAAAGGGGAGGCCAGAGTAGTGGTGTCTATTTAAACAATGCTTGAATCTGCACGCATTTTCAGCAAATGCTAAATTAGAGTCATAGCGTCATAAAGAGATACAGTGTGGAAACAGGCACTTTGGCCCCACTCACCCACACCGGACAACAATGTCCCAGTTACCCTAGTCACACTTGCCTGCGCTTGGTCAATAACCCACCAAAAATGTACCTGTCCAACTGTTTCTTACACAATGGGATAGTCCCAGTCTCAACTGCCTCCTCTGGCAGCTGGTTCCATACACCCACCAACCCTAGGATTCCTATAAAATAATTTCCCATTCACCTTGAACCTATGTCCCCTGGTCCTCGATTCCCCTACTCTGGGCAAGAGACTCTGTGCATTTACCTGATCTATTCCTCTCATTATTTTGTATACCTCTATAAGATCTCCCCTCATCCTCCTATGCTCCATGGAATAGAGACCCAGCCTACACAAAGTCTCCCTATAGCGCACACCCTCTACTCGTGGCAACATCCTCGTAAATCTTTTCTGAACCATTTCAAGCTTGACAATATCTTTCCTATAACATGGTTCCCAGAACTGAACATAATAAATTTAACTGCAGTCTCACAAATGTCTTATACAACTGCAACATGACCTCCCAACTTCTATACTCAATACTCTGACTGATCAAGGCCAAAGTGCCAAAAGCCTTTTTGACCACATTATCTACCTGTGACTCGACCTTCAAGGAACCATGCATTTGCGCTCCTCAATCCCTCTGTTCTACAACACTACCCAGAGGCCTATAATTTACTGTGTAGGACCTGCCCTTGTTCGACGTCACAAAATGCAATACCTCACACTTCACTGTATTAAATTCCATCAACCATTCCTCCGCCCACCTGAACAATCGATCCAGATCCTGTGGCAATCTCTCACAACCATCTTCACTATCTGCAAAACCACTAACTTTTGTATCATCAGCAAACTTGTTAATCGTTCCCTGTATGTTCTCATCCAGATCATTGATGTAGATGACAAACAGTAATGGGCTAGCACCGAACCCTGTGGCACACAACTAGTCTCAGGCCTCCAATCTGAGAAGCAACCTTCCACCATCACCCTCTGCTTCCTTCCATGGAGCCAATTTGCTATCCAGTCAGCTATCTCTCCTTGGATCCCATGAGCTCTAACCTTTCAGAACATCCTGCCATGCGGCACCTTGTCGAACACCTTACTAAAGTCCATGTAGACAATATCAACAGCTCTGCCTTCATCAACCTTTTTGCTCAGGCCTTCAAAAAAATCAATCAGATTTGTGAGACATGACCTCGCACGTAAAAGACTGCACTGCAAAAAAAAGGTTGTTGTTGGTGGTGGTAACTGCTTTGAAATGCTGTGCTGCAAAAAAAAAAGGCTGTTGTTGGTGGTGGTAACTGCTTTGAAAGGCTGCACTGCAAAACAAAAATGGCTGTTGTTGGTGGTTGTAACTGCTTTCAAAAGATTGCACTGCAAAAAAAAGGCTGTTGTTGGTGGTGGTAACTGCTTTTAAATGGCTGCACTGGCAAAAAAAATGGCTGTTGTTGGTGGTGGTAACTGCTTTGAAAGGCTGCACTGCAAAAAAAAAGGCTGTTGTTGGTGGTAGTAACTGCTTTGAAAGGCTGCACTGCAAAAAAAAGGCTGTTGTTGGTGGTGGTAACTGCTTTGAAAGTCTGCACTGCAAAAAAAATGCCTGTTGTTGGTGGTAGTAACTGCTTTGAAAGGCCACATTGCAAAAAAAGGCTGTTGTTGGTGGTGGTGACAACTTTGAAAGGCTGCACTGCAAAAAAAAAGGCTGCATTGCAAAAAAAAATGGCTGTTGTTGGTGATGGCAACAGCTTTGAAAGGCTGTACTGCAAAAAATAAATGGCTGCTGTTGGTGGTGGTAACTGCTTTGAAAGGCTGCACGGCAAAAAAAAGAAATGGCTGTTGTTGGTGGAAACTTGGCAACTTCCTGTTTGCACTGAATATTGATTTTAGATAAAACGCTATCAATTACGACTGTGATTTTTGGCCATTTTACTCAGTTCCTCGCCAGGTGCAGAGGATTCTTCCCATCAATGAAAAATAAAAGTTTTATTAGTGTTTAAGGGGTTGGACAGGCTAGATGCAGGAAGATTGTTCCTGATGTTGGGGAGGTCCAGAACAAGGGGTCACAGTTTAAGGATAAGGGGGAATTCCTTTAGGACCGAGATGAGGAAAACATTTTTCACACAGAGAGTGGTGAGTCTCTGGAATTCTCTGCCACAGAAGGTAGTTGAGGCCAGTTCATTGGCTATATTTTTGAAGGAGTTAGATGTGGCCCTTGTGGCTAAAGGGATCAGGGGGTATGGAGAAAAGGCAGGTACAGGATACTGAGTTGAATAATCAGCCATGATCATTTTGAATGGCAGTGCAGGCTCGAAAGGCCGAATGGCCTACTCCTGCACCTATTTTCAATGTTTCTATGTTTTAAAAAATGTTGAGAATCTCTCTTCTGTCAATCAAGCCATGAAGACCACACCCCTTCCAGTTGGAGGGGGAGGGATTATAAAACCCGTAAGTGTGGGTGTGGCTCAGTCTCTGCAAGATGGGGGAGAGAGAGTTCACACCTCTGTCTGGGCTGTGAATCAACTGAACACACTGAATGTCTACTGAACTGTTATTGTGGTGTTTATGTGGTGTTTTGTGTGGTTTTATAGTCAGTTGATAGCGGTTTCTCCCTGCTTGAAATGGTATGAAACTGTATTTGAATGTGGTGGCCTTGCACCCTGCTTAAAATGGTATGAAGCTGCACTTTAATTTGGTGGCCTTGCACCCTGCTTGAAGTGGTTGGAAACTGCACTTGAATTTGGTGGTCTTGCACCCTTCAAGTAGTAAGAAATTGCACCTGAATTTGGTGGCCTTGCACCCTGTTTGAAATGGTAGGAAACTGCTTTTGAATTTGGTTACCTTGCGCCCTGCTTAAAATGGAATTTCAAGGAATAACCATGAGTCAACTACTAGCCCACCTGCCGTTTGTGAGCTGCCAGCACATCAGGCTTCAGTGACTGAGCTACCACCCCAATAATTTGGTCCACAATGTCCATACTAACCAGTCCCTTCAGCCCATAGTACCCATACTAGCACTCCAGAATGCCCCCCCCCCCCCCCCCCCCCCGCCCCACTGGCCACCAATATTGGAATTGGTGGAGAGGTGGAATATTGTGTAGGGGGACCAGCCCTCCTGTGTGAACATGGGACCCAACGGGTCCCACAGTCTAATATAATTATAAAGACCCGGGTTCGGACCTGATTATGGGTGCTGTCTATATGGAGTTTGTACATTCTCCCCCTGGGTCTTCCCCAGGTGCTCTGGTTTCCTCCCACATTCCAAAGACATACAGGTTTGTAGGTTAATTGGCTTTGGAAAAAATTGTAAATTGTATCAAGTGTGCAGTATTGTGCTTGTATACGAGGATCACTGGTCAATGTGAACTCGATGGGCCAAAGGGCCTTTTTTTATGCTGTATCTCTAAACTTAACTAAATTAAAAATAAAAACCAAAAAACTAAACCAAGATACATCAAGTAACGATACCAAATAAAATGTGACTCAGAGCAAAACACAAAGTGCTGCAGGAACTCTGTTGGTTAGGCAACATCTGTGGAAGAAATGGAACCAGCTTAGTTCCTCCAGCACTTTGTGTTTTCCTCAAGATTCTAACATCTGCAGTTTGGCATGTCTCTGAAATTTCACTCTAGGTCACTTTAGAAGCTATTGCCTCTGGTGAAAAGATATGCTGATTATCGTTAGATTTTAGTTGTGTAACTGGGTGGAATTATATCTCTTCCAAATAAAGATGTAAAAAAACTGCGCCTCAGCTCAGCTGATTTTTGATTGCAGGAAACCGAAATTCTGTTATTGGACCCATCTCAGAATACTGCTGAGGACTGCAAATCTTTGCTCATTTAACAGTACTCGCACTGTAAACTCTATTCACTGATTGTGCACCAGGGTAAGTGACACAAGACTTCTTCTTCTTGCGTATGGCATGCACAGCCTAAAGTTCTAGATCAAGTGGCATGAAAAACTACATCTATTTTGTTTGTGCACTGCAGGAACTTTAATTTTAAACGAGACAAAAAAACGATAGGCAGAATCAAAAGTATTGAATCCTTCGATGTTTTAATAAAAGAGGTGATTAAAATCTGATACATTGCTTTGATTGTTTGCTCGTGCTGGTATTTTGGTTATGTTTGCTTAAAATTTTAACAAATTATTATGGTATTTTAAATATTTTAAATGTTTATTTGACTGTGAATGTTATATACTGTACATCTGCAAACATTCAATCTCACTGCTTCTTTGACACCTGATAAGCCCAGAGACATGGCCTACCCAGCTGTCAGAATAACCCCAGGGGTAGGATCTGTCACTTTCAATTGAAACCACCTTTCATTCCAGGGGCCATACCGATCATCTGGGAGCTGTATTCCAAGTGGACAGGCTACAGTTTAGCATGGATTTCAAAGGCAGGAAACTGGCAAGCTCAGGCAGCTTGCCAGTCATTAAAAGATCTGGGTCATGTGAACACGTGATCAAAATGTTGCTTTCCTCAATAGTTGTGGAAGAGCATCTTAAAAGAAAAATGGTTGTGTTTTGGGTGTTAAAAGAAGGGAACCCCAGTACATTCATTGCGGAAACGGAAACCATTCTTCTCATTGGGGGAATGATTCAATTTGAGAATATACAAGAGGATGGAATTAGAAGAGTTCAATAATCTTGGAGGGTTGTCAGGCTGGGGGGCATTACAGAAAAAAGGGAGCAAGGCATTGAAGAGATTTGCCAGCAGAGATGACAACTTGAAGACCAGGGCATTTCCAGAATGGGAAGCATATTATGTTCTTCAGGGACGGGGTGAAATGTCAGTGGGATCTAGTATGAGACACACTTAGCTGAGTTTTGGATGAACCTAAGTTATCAAGAGTGGAAGATGGGCAGTTAATCTTGACACCCTTGGTGTACCATACAGCGGATTTAACATAAGTCTGAAGGTCTTGACCCAAAACATCAACCATTCCTTCTCTCCAAAGATGCTGCCTGTCCCGCTGTTTTTCCAGCATTTTGTTTCTACCTTCGGCTTTAACACAACATTTGTAGTCAGTGGCGAGCCCAAATAAAGATTGTTCCTACTCACAGCTTCCCTAGTGGGAGCTTGCAGAGAAAGGTCAGCTCCATTCATCGTAAAAATGCTTTGCTGAACGATAGGGCCTGTCATGATGTAAAAGGCATCCTGCACTGGTCCAAAACAAGCCTAGCCTATGAATCAGCTGAAGGACCTGACTGCCCACTAGTACAGTTGACTGTAAAGATGGCAAATAAGTTGTCTATTTCTGTACATTTTGGATTCTCTGAAAATATCTTGAAAATTGAAACCATAATTAAAATTTGAATTAAAAACATGCTGAGGTATTCACGTAAGATCAGTAAATAACTATTAGTTAGTCCAACAATTCAAATCAACTATTATATATCACAATCCCTCATGGTTGTTTCACGCATTGAAATGGCAGTCAATATGCAATCATTGTTGCTAACATTGGAGCTCTGACACCATGGCAAACTACTGAAATGCTACGTTGGCAATTAATTTTTTGAGTGAACTTTCATCCTTATTAGAAATCTTTTGGAAGAAAGTTTCAGTTTGCAGAACAGGTTGGGTAAAGGATCCTTACCCAAATGCCAAAGTATAATACACTTCTTTGTCCGACACTATTTGATTCTCATGCTTTGAACTTTTAACAAAGAAAAAAATCTCGATGCCAAAAGATCCGCAGTTATTTTCTTTAACCCATGGCCATCACTTTAGAAACCATGCATTTGCTCTGATGTACAGCAACATGTCAGTATTCTATCTATTAATGAAACGACAGATGTAACTTTCAGAATTTAGTGCACTTTACATTTTAATTTTAGGGTACCTGCTAATTTAAACACCACTGACATTGCCAGATTTATATAACTTAATAACAAATGTACCAGTCAGAATGTTTATGTTAATACTAAATGTCACACAGACTCCAATGCACCAGCGATAAGAATCACAGAATGTGCTTTCTGTAAGCTTCACCAATCCTCTGCAAAGGACTTCAGAGACCTGATTAATAATTATATCTACTCTGTCTATGCTTAAAATATGCAATTTTGCCAACTCACATTTTCTTTTGAACAAGTATTTCCCTTGATGTAAATTCAGTGGAAACAGTGAAAGCGAATGATTGAAGAAGCAAAGGTTTCTCAGTCTCTTAAGGTCAATCGGGTCTCCAGACAAAATATGTACTGAATCATTCCAGCAAGGGTTAAAACTGCCTCATTCTTGAGATTCCCTGCTGCCACTGTGACCGTTATCAATGGGGATCACAACTCCATCACATTGGGGATCACATTTTAACCCCTCATGAATGATCTTCCCTTGGTCAACCACAAACACCTTGGCAGGAACAAATCTCAGAAACCAAAGCCCTTATAATTTCTCCTCAAAGTTACACACTATCCTGATTAGCAAATTCTGATTACTTTTCACTTCTTTGCTGTATAGTCAAAATCTCACCGAATACTATTCTGTTAGAACCTAAACCACTTCCTCAGGGGCAACTGGGAAGTCTTTCACCTCCATACGGACAACCAGAAGGGACAAGATGTGTTGGCTTAGCCAACAATGCCCTCATCACAAAACTAAATACATGAAAGTTTGCACATTCTGAGGTAAAGGTTTCATTGGCATCATGTTTTGCTTTCTGTTTCTGCTTTTGTGAGTGTGTTCAATTTATTTTCTCATTGTGTACTAATTCCCAGCTAGCAGCAGTGCCGCATCAGCTTTTATAATGATCCTGTTTGACTTTTCGTTTGGCCAGAAGTCCTTTAAATCATGCGATCAACAGAACTGCCCTAAATGTATCAGCATCAATTTAGACCATAATGAATGGTTGACTGACTTCTATGTTGGACTAGGGGGACAGTTGATTATAGTCCAATTTTATACCACAATGTTTTTAGTGACATTGAGGTCTGCTCCTTTAGCATATGACCAGTTAGATCAATCATTCTGTAGATTTGAAGAGAAGACTTGCATGATGCAGCTGTTGAAATTCAAAGCACAATCTAGGATTGTCAGGCTTCATCAGGCAATGATGTTTGGCCAATTAAAAAAAAATGCATTTTGATTAATTACATTGGTAAATATATATGGTCACATTTTTCTCAAGTGTGGATACATACTGCTATAATGATTTCACCGCATATCCCCCTGCACAACATAACAAACATTAATTTCCAGCTTTCATTATCCATGACATTTTTTCTTGCCCTTGGCCCATTAAAGCCGATAGGAGCAGAATATTACAAAGACTGAATATGATCTAGTTTATTGATGTCCCCACTAATAGATTAATTAACAATGGGATTGTACCGGGCCAGAATCACAATTGGATTCAAAAGAAATGACAGTGGCCAATGCTGTCCTGCACCAAGTTCAAAGACTTTGAACAGTTGTTTACTATTATGACTTATTGCAGAAAGCTAAAGGTCAGGTTCACTATATATAGATCTTTCCAGCCACACTGGAGGTGAAGAACTGCTGTAAAAAGATTGTGATTTTCTCTCTTGGATGCACACGATTGTTGTCTGTCAATCAGTGCAAAATGGTAAAGTTCACGTTGTAAGTCATGAGTCTCGGGTTGACTGCTTGACTGCAGACAAGGATGATAAAATGTTTGTATTCTCTTAAATGCCAGATAAAGCATATTTGCAGTCAGGATAACCAACACAAAATAAATAATAATTTATTCCAAATTGAATATATTCAGTACAACTATTATATTACAGTATCATGCAATTGGTGTACTTTTTCTTGTGGATAGCTCATTATTAATTTGTTTCCTTTGTATGCTTTCATATCAATTCCTTCAGGTACTCAATGCATGGTATGACACTTTTGAGAAGCACAGTCCAGTCCATCAGTCTGAAGAAGGGTCTCGACCCACAGCGTCACCCAATCCTTCGCTCCTGAGATGCAGCCTGTCCCGCTGAGTTAAGGACCTGTTCCATTTGGGCATCATTTGCGCGTCACGCAGGTGGCACGCTTGGATTTTGAGAATCCCAAAATCCTGGGGCGGCGTGCGCCACTGCACATCACTGCCTACGCCACCACATGTCATGCGCACATCACGCGCATGTTATGATGCACGCGTCGTGACACGTAAATGATGTCGCGCAAATGATGCCAAATGGGCAGGCCCTTTACTCCAGCATTTTGTGCCAAATCTACGACTTAAACCAGCATCTACAGTTCCTTCCTGCACAGTCAATTGAGTTATAGGTCCCCAGAAACTTGCTCCATTCACTTAATTAAATAAATAATCTTTGGTATTGTCAGCTTATGTTACTGACACCATGGCATAATTTTAGAGAGCAATCATTTAATCATGCTCAGCATTTTCTGCAGGGAGATTTTTCAATCAACTGCAGTAATATTGATGAAAGTTTGACATCACTTATAATTCAAGTTGGTTCCAGTCATGGAAACCAACTGAGGATGGCCCTGGAGGGCAGCTTTTGGCAGTGCTGGATCAAGGCTCACAGATACTATTTCATGCTATCATTGGTGGCAGATGGGTGTTAGTTTAGCAGGCATAATAGAGATAAGGGCTTCAAATGCAGCTCTCAATTTTTGAGTGTTTTTAGATTGTAATGCCATGCAAACTGATTTATCAGTCATTATTTACTGCATATTCGCTGAGTCCGTAGGTGCTGTGGCAGAGTTGGCCATTGCACCCATACCTAAAGGCTCTCAACAAAGCCCTGTAAGAGATTGGCACCACGTTTCCTCAGGGTTCTTGATGTTTGACTGGTCTGGCGATGGATTTCATTGACTACCTGCAGCTACAGCTCTATTTATGCTTGTACCAGCTGTAGCTTTCAACAAAGCAGAGATAGTGGGATGAGGAAGATGTGGGGTACGAAAATAAGGATTGCATTAGTACAGAACATCATTTATAATAGTCTAAATCCATTCCCAACTAATGGCCTCTATGAAGATCACTTTAATTATGGCCAGCACATCCCATTTCTGGTTTTGTTTTATTTGTTGATGCTGTCATGCCTGTCATTTATTGGCGCGTTGATTTGTTGTTGTTGGTCGTACCTTCTCCTGAAAGAGTCATGTGTGTGTTTGGGAGCCAAACTAATTTGGCTGAATTGCAGGCAGGCAGGAAGCTCGAGGTAATGATATATAAAGTGTGGTAGGAAAATATATACTCCTGGTCCCATTAATTGCTTTTCTTTAATCTGAGAGGTGAGAGATGTGCATTGAGCATTGCTTGATGACAGTTGGTGAAATAAACATTTGAATATTTATTCATTGGGCATGCTTAAATGTGTGAACCAGTTGAACACTATTTAAAGCAGCATTGCGTCCTGGTCTTTCTTGCTTTGCCCTTACTATTGTCCTTCAGAGGTTCTTCCGCCCATGGCAGTTTGAGGGTAAGTTTAGAGGGCATACTGCCCAACTTCCCCTACCTTTCCTGCCCCACATGGATAGAGGAGATTTCCCCTTCACCTTGTCAACCAAAGTCTCCAGAAGATTGAGGAGTCCATTCTCTGTTCGGCCATCAATTATAATAAGCTCAGTCATCTCAGGAAGGTCAATTGCTGCAGCCACAAAGCTTAAAATGTGCAGGTTGACTTTAAACAAACAGCTGAGTGAACTGATGCTCATCTCTCACAAACTCGGGCTGTGTTTTGATGTTTAAGATATTTTCCAGCTGTAAATAGTTGACCCATTTATATGGAAATGTTTGCAATGGAATTGAAACACTGAATTCTGAATGTCTTTTTACTGAGAGAAGGAAATCTGTTATGTGGTGCCCTTGAGTTTATGACCAATACAAATGTTACTAGAATGGGTTAAAGCTACAAACCATCAAATATATTCCCCGAGAAGGGATGGTTCCTGACCAGTACCACTGACTCTCATAAATCTGAGCTGTTCACCAGATAAAATTCCTTTTTGTGCAAACTTTGAGGCAGCATTCAACTGCATTTAGCAACAAGAATCACTGGTAAAATTGAGGTCAATAGGTGTCAAAACAACTTCCACAGGCAGGAGTCATGCCTGTCATCTCGGAAGATAATCATATTTGTGAAAGGCCAATCATTGTAAACTTTCAATGTTGCAATATGAACATCCCAAAGCCAACATACGCAGCATCAATCTTCTTCTATCCATCAATTATGCAGTCAGCTCCGAAATGTTCAGCTTTAGTGACAATTCTGGAAATAAATAAGCAAAACATTCAGTAACGGCTGAAATTTGGATGATAATTGGCTCTGAATATTGATCAGGTTACTAATGTTCTGGAAGAAGGGCGAGATCAGCTATCTCTCGCATCTTTTCATATCATGACTATTTCCAAATACTCGACATCAATCATTCTGGAAACATTGCTAAACACAAACACAACAGAACTGGCTATATCAACATTACAGCCACAGGACATGGGCAGATGTTGAGCACTTTGCATAGAATGGCTCATCTTCTGATCTCTTAGCCCTCAGCCCCACTCAGGAGAATTAGAAGATGAGCGAGATGGGACATATTTTCTTCGAATAGCTGCAGATGAAATGCCATGCGAGAAGCTTGACATCACTGAAGAATTTGAAGATAAGTAGTTTGCTTTCTGCGAATGAACCTTATTATGAGTTTAGTTTATTGTCACGTGTACCAAGATACAGTGAAAAGCTGTTATTGTACGCTAACCAGTCAGCGGAAACACAAAACATAATTACATTTGAGCCATTTATAATGTATGGATACACTGTCCAAGGATTGTCACCTTGGGTTGTCACCTTGTCGTGGTGAAGAAGCTTTTGTGGTCCTGAAATCCTCAGAGAGATATCGTCTGGAGCTATGCTCCTGGTAGGGTCACCCATGGTGGTAAGGTTGAGGGGGAGGTCTCTGACAAAGAGCAATCCAACCAAGTACTCAACAGTGGAACAGGCGGAGGATGATGTCTGACTTTAGTGGATCATCAAAACGACTGGGAAGGCAGATGAAGGCTGCATCTTGGACTCCATGCCACTGGATTCCGACCCAGATCTGTCAATGACGGTGTGGTGGCTGTCTGTGCACCAGTCTCCCCATGTTAAACAATGTCATGCACAGGGGTCCTCCATGAGAGGACAGTCATACTCGTTTTGAGTGACCGCCGATGATAGTCATGGATCCAGGATAAGGGAATAACGTTTAGTGCAAGGTAAAGTCACTAAAGTCCAATTGAAGATTGTCCGAGGGTCACCAATGAGGGAGATAATAGTTCAGCACTGCTCTCCATTTATCACCCTCCTTCACTTGCAAACTTGCACCTCATCACCAGTTAAGTGTCGAAATCCTGACCTGAAGAAAAACTCAAAGACTCGTTATGAGATTTTAAAATCAGGCCTGTAATTTATCCCACCAGATAAAGCATTAAAGGAACTTTAAACTAATACTTAATTCACTTTCATATCTTCAGTATTAAGAAAGGTATGGTAATTTTCATACTCGGAAATTATCATCTTGTTCCCTATTGCTTTTCCATTGACCTAACACAAAAGTTGTGATCGAGGACAGTCAAAAGCCCATAACTTTCTTAAAAATTAAGAGAACTGAATGAAATTTTCAGTTGTTACAGATTGAAGCAATTTGAAACAAATATGGAACATCTTACTTGGATGACATGAAATTAAAGCATATAATTAGTTAGTTACCAAATTGTAGCTAATTACAAAATTGACCTTGTGACGGAAATAGTAATAAACACCCAGACTGCCTTGAAAATTCAAAAAAGGGATATTCTCAAGATCAGAACTTTAATATTATTGTATTATAAGCTGTAAGTCCATAACAGATAGGTAAAGAAATGACAATTTCTAGCAAAAGACCAAGTGTCTATGGAGAAGATCAGTTGCTAGATGGTACGTTGGCATATCATAATCAGTAGCATTGTCATACTCCTCATATTGTAATCAATAAGCAACTCTGTACACCTTGTTTTTCCTCAACTTTTCAATATTGGCATTGTAAACCACAGGTTTTTGGTCTTCAAACCATGCATGATATGCCTTTCTGCCCACTACTTTCCCATTTAGAATGTCATGTAGATCATCACATTTGGAGTAGTCAAAATTTGAATAAGCTCTGCGAATGCTGCCTAAATCAGTCTCTTTTAATGGGCATTTGGATTGACAATTTTGCATTTCTTCTTTGGAGACATCTGTTTAAAATGTGAAGAAAAAAGTCCTTTTTTGGAAAAAAAAGGTAGAAATAATATAGTTAAACACTAAAACAAACAGTAAATACCCAACAAAAAAATTCATATTCATCAGTTTCATCAAATCAATTAAATTAATCTAATCAATTAAATTAATCTAAATTCAATTACCAGATCTAAACATCTATCCATTTCTTAAGAAAAGGCTATTTTTTTTAAATAGCCTAAGTATCCAAATAACAAACTGATAACACAAGAATTCACAATATAACATGATTTTTAAATCTCACTTTGTCTTAAATTTATATGCCAAATTGAAGGAATTTAGTGTTTAATTCCCATGAACTAATCCAGAAACATCCACTCTCAAGATAATCAAAATCATTATTTTTTGTGCACAATACATCTGACAAAAACTGTACTGTGGATATTTAGTATGCAAATATTGATCATGGATGGACAATAACACAACATGTAGATGATTTAGATGTTGTTATGACATGATTGTGCAAAAAAATAATGAATTGGATTATATTGAGAGGAGATGTTTCTGGAATGTGATTGATTGGAATGTTGCCGTTGGCATAAATTTAAGCCCATATCGACAGCCAAGACACGGCCGATTCGTATGTGGGCCTAAATAAAATATTTTGCATCATAAGATTAAAATCAAGCCACACCAAAAAGCAAAATGCTATGTCAAACTAGATTAAGTGGGACCCCATTGGGTCCCATGTTCACACGGGAGGGCTGGTCCCCCAACGCAATATTCCAGCTCTCCACCAATTCAAATATTGGTGGCCAGTGGGGGAGGGGGAACTTTTTGTAGCGCTAGTATGGGTATTGTGGGCTGAAGGGGCTGGTTTCCAAAGGGCTAGTATGGACATTGTGGGCTGAATGGATTCTTG
Source organism: Okamejei kenojei (assembly GCA_035221665.1). Lineage (NCBI taxonomy): Eukaryota > Metazoa > Chordata > Chondrichthyes > Rajiformes > Rajidae > Okamejei > Okamejei kenojei. The sequence continues at coordinate 40,035,553 of CM069131.1, forward strand.
GGCTGGCAGCTCAGTCACTCAAACCTGGTGTGCTGGCAGTTCACTCACGGCTGGTGAGCTGGCAGTTGACTCATGCCTATTCCTTTTCATTTCCATTTCAAGCAGGGTGCAAGGCCAGCAAATTCAAATGCAGTTTCCTTCCATTTCAAGCAGGGTGCAAGGCCGCCAAATTCAAGTGCAGAGTCGTACCATTTCAAGCAGGGTGCAAGGCCACCAAATTCAAGTGCAGTTTCCTACCACTTCAAGCAGGGTGCAAGGCCATCGAATTCAAGTACAGTTTCCATCCACATCAAGCAGGGAACAAGGCCAGAACATTCAAATGCAGTTTCATATCATTTCATGCAGGGTGCAAGGCCACTAAATTCAAATGCAATTTCATACCATTTCATGCAGATGCATGGCCACCAAATTCAAGTGCAGTTTCATACCATTTCAAGCAGGGTGCAAGGCCACCAAATTCAAATGCAGTGTCATACCATTTCATGCAGGGTGCAAGGCCACCAAATTCAAATGAAGTTTCATACCATTTCAAGCATGGTGAAATCACCTTAAAACCATACAAAACACCACATAAAAACCACACTCACAGTTCAGTAGACATTCAGTGTATTCGGTTGATTCACAGTTCAGACAGAGAGTCGTGACCTCTCCCTACCCCATCTTGCAGAGCCATGCTCACACTTCCGGGTTTTATAGTCCCTTCATGGCGTAATTAACAGGAGAGAGAATCTCAACATTTTTTAAACATTATTTATTTACTTTAAAAATATATCTTTTTTATTAGAGGTAAATGCATCAATGTACTTCACATATATATATTGTTACAATCATTGTACCCCATAATTTTATGGCTTTTAAAGAAAAAGAATAGAAAGAAAGAGAGTGAAATAGGTGAAAAGAATTGTGATAGTGAAAGAGCATGCCAAAGGGGAGAAGAAACCCTTGGTCAAAGAATTAGAGAAAGGGGGTTAAGAGATAGACCCTAAAAAAAAAATTAAAAAGGGAAAAGGAAAGAAAATGCCAGTTACTATGTTATATATATCACGCAAATTTCACATATATATAATATTATACTAAATGCAGTAATACCAACAATGGAAGGTATTAGAGATGAGTGGGAAAACGAACTAAGTATAAAAAATTTCCAATGAAAGGTGGAAAGAATACTTATTAAATGTGCACAAATGCTCAATTATTGTTAGACACATTTTAATACAATTTAAAATTATACATAGATTATACTACTCAAAAACATAATTAAATAAATGTTTCCCTAATGTTTCACCAATTTGTGATAAATGCCACTGTCAAGAAGCTACTATAGCACACTCATTCATCTTTTGTACAAAAATTCAAAGGTTTTGCATTGAAATCTTTGAAATTTTCACAAAACTGTTTAAAATAAAAATGACACCAAAGCCAGAATGGATTATTTTCAGAATGTCAGACTGTAGTTTGGAATTAAATGCATATCAAAAGAATTTATTTGATTACGGCTTAATAATGGGGAAAAAAACTAATTTTAAAATTCTGGAAAAATGCTCTTATACCAACATTAAATATGTGGATTTCAACTATGTTTGAAACACTACATCTGGAAGATATGAGACTCTGCCTGGAAGGAAAATCAGAACGCTTCTATCAGACGTGGTCTGCATTTATAGAATTACTACAAAGATAGGGTGCAGGGGTACTTCGGGCCTTGGTAGGGGGGGATGAAAAACTATCGAGTTGGTGGATTCCTTTTGCGTGATATATATTTTTAAACATTAATGAGTGTCTTTTTTTCATCGGTGGGAAAAATCCTCTTGTCCTGCACAGAGGTGAGGGACTCTGAGTAAGCTGGCCAAAAATCACAGCCATAAGTGGTATCTTTTTTTCTGAAATCAATATGCAGTGCAAACAGCAAGTGGTCAAGATTTGAGTTTTAATTATTTAGATAAACGACATACCTTTTGTTTTGTCCTGATATTGCGATCCGTGATGTTAAAGGCATTGAATGCGTATTTAGTCACATTTAAGTTCAATCCAGCGATGCAATGATCCAGCAATTTTTTTTTTAACCGTGAAGGGAGGCGCCTACGATTTTTCTTCATCAGCTAGCATCCCGAGGAAATCCCTCTCTGACAACCAATAAAAACCTGCATTTTAATCCCCGCCCCCCTCAAAAGCCCCCCGGAATCGAACGCACAGGCAGTGGCAGAGCTGGAGTGCCGCTGATGGTAGGTTTTGTAACGACGCTACAGCATGCATTATTTTACTGATGGCATGGGTAGCATGGTGGTGCAGTGGTAGAGTTGCTCTCTTACAGCGCCAGAGACCCGGGTTCGATCCTGACTACGGATGCTGCCTGTACAGAGTTTGTACGTTCTCTCCATGACCTGCGTGGGTTATCACCGGGTGCTCCGGTTTTCTCCCACACTCCAAAGATGTAAAGGTTTGTTGGCTAGTTGGCTTGGTAAAATTGTAGCATATCCCTAGTGTGTGTATGATAGTGATAATGTGCAGGGACCGTTGGTCGGTGTGAACTCAGTGGGCCGAAGGGCATGTTTCCGTGCTTATCTCTAAATTAAACTAAACTTGCCACAGAAGAAAATGCATCAATCAAGGGCTGAGGTCACAATTCCATTAATCATTGTAATATGTGGGTATTTATACAGAGAAGCAAGCAAATTAAGCAGGTTTCTTAACATGGAGTGTGAAGGTTCAAGCAAACTATTAGTTAGTTCTGTGCAGCAATTAAGCAGTTAGTTTTGTGACCTTGTGACCTTGTGACCTGAGATGACTAATCCTACTGTGCCTTTACTGCTGAAATAAACAGATGTATAGCTTGTGTCAAGTATCCCAGCAAGCACTTTAGCAATTGTTATGTTACTCTTCTACAACAGGGGCATTTTGATATCAGTTATTTCTTACACTGAGGAGGACATATCTGCAAAGTTGTGGGATGACTGTCATCTTAAAATTTGTTTCTAAATGACTGACAGTTCTAGCTTGTACATATATTGCTGCTCTTTTATCAGCATATTATTCAATCCAAACCAAACATTATATTTGGAGCACCATCAACACAGAAGTTCAAGAATGAATCCCAGCAGTGCTATTTGCAAGTGGCTAAGGAAGAGCAATTAATGCAGGTTTGCCAAGTCAAATGCAAGGGTGGAGAACAGAATAAAGCAAATGCATTTTCTCAGGAAAACCTACTGATTTGATTCACTGAGGAAATTTGTATATTTCCTTTGCACTGTAAGATACAATTGGCTAATGCATCTATGTTCCTTTACCATTTTACTCAAATGCACAATAAAACCATTCATCTCTGGAAGCACTTACTAGGCCATGTAGAAAATAGGTAAAATAGTTTCCTCAAATGGAAATCCTGTAAAAGAAATATTTGAACAGCAAAGTTAACAGAAAAGACAGAGTGTATAAAAGTCTTAACTCAAAAATAAATTACAATATAATTAGAGAAATAATTCCAAATGTTTAATACTTCCAGGCTCTCTGGGGCAAGAGGTGTTCCAGAGATTGCACCATTACCTACTTAGTCTACTTTGCACAAACACATCCTCAGTGTCAGTCTTCAAACAGAGGCTTCTCGAGTGGATGTTGCCCTGAAATATATAGAAAAAAAATAGCTATATGCAACATTATTAACAAGGAATAAACAACAGGAGTACTGTTCATGAGCTTTTTACTTTGAAACTATCCCATGATGGAAGGCAGCAAAAATCAGCTTAAGTTTGCACAGATCATTTAATAACACTGTAAATAGCTCATTCTAAGCTTCCCCCCGTCTAGTTTCAGTTAATAAAATACTGAGTCAAGCACTTGCGCAACTAAACTTTATTTTGGAAAAACACAATAACAGTTCCCCTCTACTCTACCTAACCACCGCGGGTTCGATCCTTGTATCTGCGTAGCCAAGCCCTTCTAGCATTGTGCCAGCAGAGACACTCCAAAAGGTCACGCAGTCGCAAACGTTCTCCTAGAAGATCGAAACAGGACCTCGTGAGAGCTACCTTTTACAGGTCCCCGAACCTTGAGGGGCCGAACCATATGGGGGTGGTCTCTATACAGTCCAATAACAAATATCAATTAACACAGTACATGATAGACATTTCCCTAACCCAATAATACAGTGACTAATACATTGTATCGGACAAAGTTTCTAGATGCAAGTTAACAGAGATGAATTATGCAACATGTGCCTGGATATTCAAGAAACCCAGACAAGGCTCAACACTTAACCCAATCAACATCTAGCAAAGTAAAGCTTTGAAACATTATTTACGATGTGTATGTCTGGTTTGCATTCACCCAATCCATTTCATGCAAGTTACACCTAATTGTAAGAAAATGCAGATGTCCCATTTTTTCCCTGCAACTCTTATCTGGGCCATAGACAAACTGGCACCAGTTAGCAGTTTGTCCCATTTCTGCAGAAGGCACATTTAAATTGACCAAATGGCCTAACAGCACAGAAGCCTTTACTCAATTTTAGTGTCCTGGGATCTCCAATTTGGCCAGAATTAAAAACACTGCCTATGCCCAAAACCCCATTTGACTCTTAAAATAGAGAGTCAAGAGCTTCAACTTCCTGGACCTATACATCTCTGAAGATTTATCCTGGGTCCAGCACAAGTACAAAGAAAACTTATCAATACTACATTTTAAGTTTGAAAACACAAAGTAGCATGTTGTCAAATACTCTATCAAACTTCTGTGGGTGTATGATGGAGGACATACTGACTGGTTGCATCACGGGTTGGTTCAATAATTCAAATGCTCAAGAATGAAGGAGGCTGCAGAAAATGGTGGACAATGCCTGGTCTATCACGGGTACCAAAAAGGGTAGCTAATTTCATGAACCCACACCATCCTGCCACTGCTCTCTTCCTGATGCTACCATTGCAAAGTTGGTACAGAAGCATGAGAACTGTTACTTCCATTTGTCAAGAACAGCTTCTTCCCATTAACCATAACATTATTGAACAACCTTGCACAACCCTAACCACAACCCTACTTCAGCACCAAGCTAATATGGGCTTTTCCACAATATGGTTGCTCCACATACATCAGTTTTTGCATCATCAAAGTCTGGTTTACACAAAATAATTGATAATTCACGTTGTTTTTGTCTCAAATGAGCCTGTACAACTGCAGCAAGCAATACTTTCATTGATCGGATTTATATCCAGTGCATGCGCCAAATAAACACTCTTAAACACTTGACAGGAATACGTTAGAAAGTTTAAGGAGAATGGCTAAGAAAATGCCAGGGCAACAGAAAGATAGACAAGTTGTGACTTAGGGTTAAATGTTCACCATAACCAGCTGTGTGGTTAGGTATTAGAGCTGATAGACATCAACAAATAAATGTTTGAGTGAACTCAACCAGATTATACTCTCGTGGTGTAAGTGAGAATCGCCTCTTCGTGGTGCAAAAATAATGTATGACTATTATAAGGTTGGGGGAAAAAAAAGTAAAAGGCAAATATTGAGAGGGGCCTTGGTAGAAATACTGAGAGAGGGTCTTAAGTGTGAAAAAAATAAGAGAAGCATATTTATTTTAACTTGGAAAATAAATATTTCAATTAAAGTATAGAAAATTGTGAAAGTTAACATTCCCTTCTTAGATTGCCAGTACATATGCTTCCACATAATGCACTTTATTATTTATATGGTATCTCAAAATTGCACATTATTTATTGAAATGAAATTGAACATCATTTTCTAAAATTAAGACTTTGTGTATATGAACATGTGCACAACCAATTAAAAATTAAACCATAGTTTGCTGAACAACTCTGTGAATTCACCCAGGGAGTAGCTGAGACAATGGATGTGTCAGGTTTAATCTTCAGTCTCAGCTGAGTGAAAGCACTATTAGATCTGAACATTTTCTGGGACCATGTTTCAGCAAAGGGACCTTTCCACATACACTCCCACACTTTTAGGCAGAGTCATGTCTTGGCACCTACAATGCTGCTGACCTCCAATGAGTTATTGTGAAAGTTCACATTGCTAATGCATGGTTTTGCTACTTAGCTTTGCACCACAGAAAATAGTCCCATAAATTTGCTGTGCACCAACGATTCCTTCAGCTCCAAAAGGCAATAGCCCTTTTTACTATAACATTCAAATGGCAACAAGAGACCCTGACTTTCTGCCTCCAGCAGTATTGTTCAAGTTTATAAGTGCCTCCAGGTTAGCTCAGCGTCTGAAATACTGGACCATCAATTTTACATTCACAGATCAACAGGTGAATGGATTAGCATTTCATTAACCAAGAACACTGCTTAAGAACAGCTTTTGAAATATCGACAAGAATCCAGGCAAATATTCCGGAGTGGCTAAAGATCACAGATTACATTAGGAGCTTCAATATTGGAAAATACCTGAGAGGAAACATCATGACAATGTCAGTGGTTTCAATTAGCTGAATTAACTTCTAAATGTAACATAACTGACATTTTAATTTCATTAACAAGAGTGACAAAAACAACATAATGTGCACAACCTACCCTGATAATCCTAATTAAATTCTGTGACAGCTAATATTACTGGGACTGTTATGAAATTTACTCTGTAGGCATCACTTCAGTTTTACACAAACCATGACATTTAATGTAAATATCATTTTAACTCCAATAGTCCAAGCAAATATCTTACAAGTATGATTCGGAGCACCTGACAACACCATCCACTTCATTTTTTAAATAATTAGAAAATTAATCTTCAAAATGCTGCTTTTCCTTCCAATATTCATAGTTTTCTTTTTAAGCTAGATATCAAGAAATGTTTCTTGATTGAGAGACTTGGGCAGCTCCCAGACTTACAGTTCATGATATCAAGACATAACGTAATAAAGCCCAAAGTTCCTTTAGATTCCCCATTCCCTTTGTAATGAAGCATTTCATCCCATTTTGCTGACATCCCAAAGGGACCATCCACATTTGGTGACTCACCTGTGTGGATTTATTCTCTGTTATCTGAGCATTAAACTGGAACAATGGATTATTTGTCTATTATAGAATCTGCTCAATTTTCATTTTGTTGCGATCCACTGAATGAAAGAAAGATGGACTGTTCTAACAATGAGGGAGCCATCCATTTTTCCCATATTCCCAGCCAAAAGCACCAATAAAGTCCATTACAACACAATGAGAACATTTAGTATGATCTATTATTACATTTTGTAGTCAAGATGCCGCTGACAAAAGGTTATGAAAATTAAATGGCAGGTGAGAGAAATCTGAAATAAAAACAGAAAATGTCTGAAACACTGAACAGGTCAAGCAACATCTGGAGAAAGAAAAACACAAATAATTTATCGTCAAAGATCCTTTATTAGAGCAGCCAAATGACACAAAGCTGTTACTGAATTATAACATTTGCAATCCCCTGAATAGCACCAGGAGTGAATAATAATAATAATAATAATAATAATAATAATAATAATAATAATAATAAATTTTATTGTCATTACACATAAGTGCAACGAGATTTGGTTTGCAACTCCATCCGATGTCATAACTTAAACGACTAATAAATTTAGGTTTAGATACCTCGAGAACATGGTTTGTGAAAAGAACATTAGAACAGTAAAACAGTTGAAACCAAAACAGACTAAAGTACAGATGTGTCTGTGCGACTTGACCATCTGAGGGACAGTCCATGGGGGTGGGGGGAACTCAGCAGGGCCGGCTCAGGGCCGCTATAGCTCTGGGAATGAACCTGTTTTTGAGTCTGGAGGCGCGGGCATAGAAGGCCTTGTAGCGTCTGCCGGAAGGGAGTAGTTCGAACAGTCCATTACAAGGGTGAGAGGAGTCTTTATGGATGCTGATGGCCTTCCTAAGGCACCGTGTGTGGTAGATGCCCTCCAAGGCTGGTAGCGGTGTCCCAATGATCTTTTGCGTTCTGTGGACAACGCACTGAAGATCTCTCCTCACCGCCTCCGTGCAGCTGAGATACCACACAGAGATGCCATATGTTAGTATGCTCTCTGTCGTGCAGCGGTAGAAGGTCGTCAGCAGCTGTTGGGGCAGACCTGCCCGTTTCAATGTTCTTAGGAAGAACAGTCGTTGCTGTGCCTTTTTGACCAGCGCAGCGGTGTTGGTGGACCATGTGAGGTCCTCTGAGATGTGAGTGTCCAGAAACTTAAAACTGGACACTCTCTCCACACTGTCCCCGTAGATGGAGATTGGGGCGTATTCCCCATTCTGCAACCTCCTGAAGTCAATAATCAGCTCCTTGGTCTTGGAGGTGTTTAGTGACAAGTTGTTCCGTGAGCACCAGTCCACCAGGTTCTGCACCTCCGCTCTGTAGTTTGTTTCATCACCGTTGGTGATCAGCCCGATCACCGTTGTGTCATCTGCAAACTTGACAATGGTGTTGGTGACGAATGAAGGAACACAGTCATGAGGGAAGAGGGAGTAGAGCATGGGGCTCAGTACACAGCCCTGTGGTGTGCCGGTGCTCAGGGTGACAGCGGAGGACAGGTGCGGCCCCAGTCTCACTGCCTGCGGTCGCTCCATCAGAAAATTCAGGATCCAATCGCATATCAGTGAGCTGAGGCTTAGCTGGTGGAGTTTGGTGGTGAGCTTGGTGCGGATGACCGTATTGAAGGCAGAGCTATAGTCAATGAAGAGCATCCTCACGTAGGTGCCCTGTCTTTCCAGGTGGGTCAGGACAGTGTGAAGAGCCACAGAGATGGCATCCTCTGTGGATCTATTTGCCTTGTATGCAAATTGATGAGAGTCCAATGATGCAGGGATTTGATGTGGGAGAGGACAAGCCTTTCTAAGCACTTCATTGGTATTGGAGTTAGGGCAAATGGGCGGTAGTCATTCGTGTTGGTGACTTTAGACTTTTTCAGCACCAGCACTATGGTAGCTGTCTTCAGGCACATGGGGACCTTTGCCAGAGATAGAGACAGGTTAAAGATCCTCGTAAATACCTCCGCCAGCTGTACAGCACAGTCCTTTATTACCCAACCCTGGACTCCATCCGGGCCTGCAGCCTTGCGTGGATTGATCCTACGCAGAGCTCACTGTACCTCCTGGGTGCTCAGTGTTAAGGCCTGTCCCTCCGCCCTGGCCGGGGTTGTTCCTCTGCTGGTGGTGCTGCCAGTTTCGAAGTGTTCGAAGAAGGTGTTTAATTCATTGGCCAGTGTGATATCACTGTGGGGGCAGGTGGGGCTGCCCTTGTATTCAGTGATGTCCCTGACACCCTGCCACATGCTTCTGGTGTCCGCGGTGTTAAAGTGGTCTTCCACCCTTTGCCTGTGGATGTCTTTGGTCTTTTTTATGCCTTTGTTCAGGTTCGACCTGGCAGCACTGTAGGCAGGTGTCCCTGGATTTAAAGGCAATGTTGCGTGCCCTTAGCAGATTCTGAACCTCCTTGTTCATCCACGGTTTCCGGTTTGGGAACATCTTTATTTGCTTGTCCACTGTGACAGTCTCCACACAGCAGTTGATGTAGGAGAGCACAGTGGATGTGTACTCTTCCAAGTCTACCTCTGTACCATTGGTAGCCTGTTGTGCAAACAGGTCCCAATCGGTTTGATCAAAGCAGTCCTGGAGTTGTAGGGTGGCATCCTCGGGCCATATTTTGACCGTCTTTATTACAGGTTTGGTCTTGCGGATGAGGGGTTTGTATGCAGGCAGTAGAAACAGTGAGAGATGATCGGAATTTCCCAGGGATGGGCAGGGGAGGGCTCTGTATGCATCCTTGATGTTGGTGTACACTTTATCCTGCGTGTTTGAGCCCCTGGTAGAGCACTGCACATGCTGGTGGAATTTGCGGAGTGCAGCTCGTAGGTCGGCCTGGTTAAAGTCCCTTGCAACAATGAAGGCACCGTCAGGGTAAGCATCCTGCTGCTTGCTGATGGCCAAGTGCAGCTGTGCTAGCGCTAGGTTAGCATTAGCCTGTGGTGGGATGTATATGGCCATGATGATAACCACAGTAAACTCCCGAGGCAGGTAAAATGACCTACATTTAAGCAGTAGGTATTCCAGGTCTGGGGAACAGTAGCTCTCTACTGCAGTGTGGTTGGTGCACCAGTCATTGTTAATATAGATACAGAGCCCGCCGCCCTTGCTCTTACCGAAGTCCTTTGTTCTATCGGCATGATGCAGTGACCGGTTCGTTAGGTCCACAGCCACGTCGGGAACCAGCGCACTGAGTCAGGTCTCTGTGAAGATCAGCACACAGCAGTCTTTCAGGGATCGCTGGGTGTTGATCCAGAGCCTTACCTCATCCAGCTTGTTGGTGAGTGACCGGACATTCGCGAGAAAGACGCTTGGTAGGGATGGTCTTCGTGGAGCCCTCCGTAGCCTGTCCTGCACCCCCGCTCGCCTTCCACATTTCTGCTTCCTCTCCCGGCGCTTGCTCCGTCTCCTACGCTCTGGGGTGGTGCTCCAGGGAGCTGTTCTTCCTAGCTCCATCGGGATTTTGGTGAGGGTATTGTAGTACTCACAAGCTAGTTTCTCGCAGCCACGTCCGATGTTGAGCAGTTCCGTTTGGCTCCACGTGCGACCTGTCGGGATCATGGTGCGGGTACTGGATTTCCCCGTCCTGGAGGTGAGTCCCTTATTGTGTTTTCCTGTGGTACTGGGATTTCTATGGGTTCTATTTTTAGGCACCTTATTTCCACAGCCGCGTTCGGTACCAGGCTGCTCCGAATTGACTCGGACTGAGGAGCGCCTGATTTCCCCCTCTTGGAGGTGAGTCCCTTACAGTGTTTTCGGGGGGTTCTGGGATTTCTAGGGTTTCTAGGGGTTCTAGGGATTCGAGAGGTTCTCGGGGTTATAACGTTTTAAAATACCTTGTTTTCACAGCCGCGTTCAGTCCCACGTTCGGTCCCGGGCTGCTTCGAATTCCCTCAGACTGAGGAGCGCAAAGCCGCTGCGTCTGAGCGCGCTGCCATTTTTCTGTATAAAGTACTTGGACCTCCCTTGTTAAATGCAGAATGCGCAAAGATCTTACCTCATTTTGCAGATGCTGCCTGACCTTCTGAGGATTTCCATCATCTTCTGTTTTAGAAAACACAGGTTCACTTGCACCTCTCACAACCTCATCCATTGTATTTGGTGTTCCGGATGTGGCCTCCTCTACATTGTTGAGACCAAGCATAAACCAGCAACTATTTTGCCGAACACCTGCATTCTGTCCCCTATGGTTTGCTGGATCTCTCAGTTGCTAACCATTTTAACTCTCCCTCCCATTCCCATACTTGTCTTTCTATCCTTGGCCTACTCCATTGTAAGATTGTGATCACATGCAAACTGGAAGAACGGTAACTCATGTTCTGTTTGGGAAGCCTACAACCTAATAATATGAACATTGAATTGTCCAATTTCAAGTAATATGCCCCAAATGTTATTCACTTTTACCCTGCTCCCTCCTGTACACATTTCTTATATCATCTGCCACCATCCCAGTCATCTTGTTCCTTTCCTCTCTTTCATGCACTCACCCCTGTCATATCCCCTATTATCATTTCACCGCCAGCCTTTTTCTCGTCACTATACCCTTCCACCTGCACCCCTCCTTTTAGCTTTACATTTCAATCCTCCTTTCTTTCTCTGACAATGTTTTGTCTCCTTTTCACCTCTGGGTTTTGTCATTATCTCCATCCATCTATCGTTCACCTATCCCTACTTCTCTTTTCCAGTTGTCTCATCCCTACCTCATCAGGCTGAAGGATCCCAACCTAAAACATCGTCTCTCATAGATGATGCCAGACCCTCCAGCACTTTATTTGGTACTAGATTCCAGTTTTTCCTAGATTCCTAGATTGCAGCTTTATGAGTTCCCAATTTTTTTTGTTCTAGGTTATCTGATGTTGAGTTTGCACTTCACCACATTTAAGTTGTACTTCGTTTATCCTCTGTGGCAAGTCACATTTGCTATTTGTTGTTTGAATATGCAATCTATTACCTCCCTTGCAAGTTTTTGAGTTCATATTTTTAAAGAGTTTTAGAGATACAGCATGGAAATATGCCCTTTAGCCCATTGAGTTGATCGATCACCCATTCACAGTTGTTCTATGTAATCCCACTTTCTCATCTACTCATTAGGGTGTTTTCTATTTTACAGTGATCAATTAACCTACAAATGTGCATGTCTTTGTGATGTGGGAGGAAACCAGAGTGCCCGGATGGTCACAGGAAGAATGTCCAAACTCCACACAGAGTCCCCGAGGTCAAGATCGAACCCGGGTCTCCGGAGCTGAAAGGTAACAGCTCCACCAGCCACTGCCAGCTCCACGTCACAGTGCTGCTACATCTAGACAATTCCTCCATGCAAATTTCAATAAAACACTTCTCTGGAACATTGTAGTTAAACAAGTTTGACATTTTTTATTTCTGGTACTCTTTTGGGCCAACAAAAGTAGCTCCTCAGAAACATGTGCGGAACTTTGGCAACCATAATGGCCCGAATCGTGCTGGCTGATTGCCGAAATGTCTCGGTGAATCGATGACTGACTATAGTTCTACATTTTACTATTCTAGTAAACTCTATATTTTATCTATGCTTGCTCTATGTACTTTAGATTTTGCACTATCATGGTCTAGCTTACTGAGAATAACTGATAGTTTATTGTGTATTTATTATTGTTGCATCTAATGTGCAGCAAGCAAGAATACTCATGTTCCTGTTCAAATCCACTGCATATCCCAAATAAACATTCTCGACTTTTCAGCTGCACACTGCTCAACTCAAATAGAATTTCAATATGTCTATGGTGGAAAGCAGAAGTTCGAAACACCCAAGAGTTTACATGTTGGCTCCACAGCTGGTTTCACCATTTAATCCAGCAGTGAATACTTACAATGGCTTGCAAAAGTATTCATACCCCTTGAACTTTTCCACATTTTGTCACGTTACAACCACAAACGTAAATGTATTTTATTGGGATTTTATGTGATAGACCAACACAAAGTGACACATAATTGTGAAGTGGAAGGAAAATTATACATGGTTTTCAAATTTTTTTACAAATAAAAAACTGAAAAGCGTGGCGTGCAAAAGTATTCAGCCCCCTTTACTCTGATACCCCTAAATAAAATCCAGTGCAACCAATTGCCTTCAGAAGTCACCTAATTAGTAAATAGAGTCCACTTGTGTGTAATCTAATCTCAGTATATATTAGCTGTTTTGTGAAGGCCTCAAAGGTTTGTTAGAGACCATTAGTGAACAAACAGCATCATGAAGCCCAAGGAACACACCAGACAGGTCAGGGAAAATGTTGTGGAGATGTTTAAAGCAGCGTTGGTATAGGTTATAAAATAATATCCCAAGCTTTGAACATCTCACGGAGCACTGTTCAATCCATCATCCGAAAATGGAAAGAATATGGCACAACTGCAAACCTACCAAGACATGGCTGTCCACCTAAACTGACAGGCCGGGCAAGGAGAGCATTGATCAGAGAAGCAGCCAAGAGGCCCACGGTAACTCTGGAGGAGCTGCAGAGATCCACAGCTCAGGTGGGAGAATCTGTCCACAGGACAACTATTAGTCGTGCACTCCACCAATTGGGCCTTTATGGAAGAATGGCAAGAAGAAAGCCATTGTTGAAACAAAGCCATAAGAAGTCCCGTTTGCAGTTTGCCACAAGCCATGTGGGGGACACAGCAAACATGTGGAGGAAGATGCTCTGGTCTGATGGGACCAAAATTGAAGTTTTTGGCCTAAATGCAAAACGCTATGTGTGGCGGAAAACTAATACTGCACATCACCCTGAACACACATCCCCACTGTGAAACATGGTGGTGGCAGCATCATGCTGTGGGGATGCTTTTCTTCAGTAGGGATAGGGAAGCTGGTCAGAGTTGATGGGAAGATGGATGGAGTCAAATACAGGGCAATCTTGGAAGAAAACATGTTAGAGTCTGCAAAAGACTTGAGACTGGGGCGGAAGTTCACCTTCCAGCAGGACAACGACCCTAAACATACAGCCAGAGCTACAATGGAATGGTTTAGATCAAAGCATATTCATGTGTTAGAAAGGCCCAATCAAAGTCCAGACCTAAATCCAATTGAGAACCTCTGGCAAGACTTGAACATTGCTGTTCACAGACGCTCTCCATCCAATCTGACTGAGCTTGAGCTATTTTGCAAAGAAGAATGGGCAAAAAATTCAATCTCTAGATGTGCAAAGCTGGTAGAGACATACCCCAAAAGACTTGCAGCTGTAATTGCAGCGAAAGGTGGTTCTACAAAGTATTGATTCAGGAGGGCTGAATACTTTTGCACGCCACACTTTTCAGTTTATTATTTGTAATAAAATTTGGAAACCATGTATCATTTTCCTTCCACTTCACAATTATGCACCACTTTGTGTTGGTCTTTCACATAAAATCCCAATAAAATACATTTATGTTCGTGGTTGTAACGTGACAAAATGTGGAAAAGTTCAACGGGTATGAATACTTTTGCAAGCCACTGTACTTATATGCTGAAGGGAGGGTCTAAATGCACAGCACAACCAGTCCTCCGCCATTTGACAGCTTATGCTGATGACTGTATATTAATTCAAATGTGGTCTGAGATTGATGGTCAGAGAAAAAATTGCTTGAAATTATTTTAATTCAATTTAATAATTTTAAATTAATAGTTTTTTATTGGAGGGAAAAAAATCACAGTGCATCTGATGTATAGCATTACATTTTCCTCCATTTTGTTTTTTATAAATAATAATAATAATAATAATAATAATAATAATAATAATAATAATAATAATAATATAAACAAAATAATCCTAACCCACCCTCCCTAAATGCCCCTTGGCAGCTTATTTTTTCACAATCCAAATATATCACAAAATCAAATGCACTTTTTAATAATAATAAAGTAACAAAACAGAATAAAGGCAGATCCCCACTTAATGTCAAGTTCCCTCAGTCAACAGGTAGTTCCTTTAGACCCTCAAAGTATGATAAAAAGGGTTCCCATTTCAAATAAAACTTTTTCACAGACCCCCTCAATGTGAATTTAATCTTTTCTAACCTTAAAAAAAACATGACATCTTCCAGCCAAGCAGTGGCAGATGGAGGAGTGTTAGATTTCCAGACCAGCAAGATTCTCCTATGGGCCAAAGGTGATGTAAATGTAATGATATCAGACTGGGTTGTATTTAAACCCAAGGTTTTATCTGCTACACCAAATACAGCTACAAGCGGGCAAGGTCTCACTGTCATCCCAAGGACTTCACTGATGGTTTTAAAAACCACTGCCCAGTAGTTAACAAGTTTGGGGCAAGACCAGAATGCATGAGCTAGATCGGCTGGAGAGAACGAGCACCTGTCACAGCCAGCGTCTGTCCCTGGATATATGTTAGCAAGCCTGGCTTTGCTTAAATGAACTTAAATGAAATTTAATAATTTGATTATAAAATTAAAAATATATTATTTGTTCAGATGTTTTATTTACAATTTTTTTTATTACAAAATATTTTTATGTTTTAAAAATTGATATACATACTTTGATTTGAATAGTTTTTGAATATCCGTGGAAGTAATTTTGTCAAGGAATTCCAAGCTTGAGACTGACAGAATGGAGACATGAAGCCCACCAGTGTTTGCCTTATGGAATCCTCTTGAGTGTGGAGGTGAGCTTGCTTGCCACTCTGCATCCACAATTGGTTTTTGTACCTAAGTAGGGACTACACTCAGTGACCTGGGAATCTCAATGATCAGTTGTCTGGTTATCAGGCAACTTAAGCATCCTATTAATAACTAGAGAGTGGTCCTGAACTACCATCTACCTCATTGGTGATCTTCAGACTATCTTTAATTGGATTTCACTGGACTTTATTTTGCGCAACACATTATTCCTTTTATCATGTATCATGTATGTCTCGATTGTATTCATGTGAAGCGCACAACAATATCTTTTCACTCTACCTCTGTACATGTAACAATAAACAAACAGTGCCCAGAATCTGGATGGTTAGTTTTGTTACATCCCTTTATTACTTTTCAGAAACCTTAACAACTAAATTTAAAATCGGTTGAGATTGCTGCCCTTGTTTCATTAAGAGATGATGTGTTTTTTTCTTTTCAGGAAAAATATGAAATCAATTATTTTATTTTATTTTTGCTTTGTTTTGGCTTCAGTAACTTGCTGGGGATACAGCTGAATTGGATCCTGTGATATGTTTACACAGAGACTTTCCACGGCACCGCAGTGTAGTAGTCAAAGGGTTCCAACATAAATGATCAAGCTGACAGCTTATCATTGCAAGGGAGGGTTCCATGTTGACAGGAAGACTGATTTGATCTCAAACAGTAGAAGAGTATATGCCACCTAATTTGATAGTAAATAGATTGGCACTGTTTGTTTCATTGCTCGTCCATTAATTAAAGTTGTACTTGGGTAAACAACGCCTGTTCACAAAATGATGTTGACCAAAGTAATGGTAATTTTCCATTACAAACACATAAATGTCAATGTGTCTGAACAGAACTGTCAAAGAATTGTTCAAAACAATTACAATCTTTTTGGACTGGTTCCCCCGCTTTTAAAGAGGCTCCATTAAAATTACAGATACAGTATCATATCAGTACCAATTAACGAAGGCTGATCATCATTTCTGTCTATGCCAGATAATATGAATTTATCTATCATTTCCTTTTTAAAAAGTTGATAAAATGATAGTTTAAAAAAAAATCAGATACTGACACACATTAGTGCCTTTTAGCATTATAGAATTCATAAATGGCATTCCAACCAATTTTTTTTCCAGCCTGCTGGAGTGAAATGAGATTGATAAAACAAACAGATCTTGACAAGATGAGATTTTGGAGTTGAGGGTGTCGCTGAAGGAATGAATATCATAAGGTTCTCCTGTCACAATAGTTAAATGCAGTCTGACATCCCCTACTACATTCTGCACTAAACAGGCTTACCGTAGCTCTGTGAAACCTGGACTTTTATCCATTCATTAGCTCCTTACCTGATGATCATGGAGCTTCCTTCCTCTTGAATTATGTTTTTGGCTGCAGGGCCACCAGCAGGCGATCCATCACTCCCGTCGCCTCATCACCCTGAGGTACACAAAATAACGCATTCAGCAATTACCTGTGATTATTAAAAAACAATAATCCTATAGTGCCCAATAGCTAAATACATGCAGAGGCGTCCATCTTTCTCATTCAATAACTAACGTTTTACACCTCGGGAACAAGTACGGTATATTAATTTACAAAAATGTTCCAGTACTGAAGGAGTTCTTTTCTGCAAATATCTATCCCAGTTATGTTGAGAAGTTGGATTAATTGCCATGTGTTTTCCAGATCATTTTACAATGTTGGAGAACCTTACATTTCTCTCAGCTAAATTCAAATTAGTATTAATTTAATTCAGATAATTCAACTTTTTAATGATTGCCAGTATCTCATATGATACTAAATTATCCTAGAAATTATCCATATTATCCCAGTATAAATAAGGAAGATTTAAATTTTAATACTCAACATTAACCAGTTTATCTTCAAAAAAGAGTTTTACTTTCACGAATATGAACTGATTTGATGGACACAATAGAGTAACTCAGCTGGCCAGGAAGCATCTCTGGAGAAAATGGATAGGTTACGTTTTGGGTTGGGACACTTCTTCAGACATTTTTTCTCTATCTTTGGTATAAACCAGTATCTGCAATTGTTTTTAATTACCAATAATTTGATACAAATTCATCCGTGCCAACTAAGATGCCATATCTAAACTAGTCTCATTTGACTGCATTTGGCCCATAAACCTTTAAACCTTACATATCCATTAACCCATCCAAATATATTTGAAATGTTGTTATTTATACCTGCCTCATCTACTTTCTCTGGCAGATCATTTGATATGCCCTCCACCCTCTGTGTGTAAATGTTCCCTGTCGGGTGCCTATTAAATCTTTCCACTCTCACCTTAAATTATGCCTGATATTTTAGTGTTATCTGCAAACTTACTATTCACACCTTGTACATCAATGACAAACAACAATGGTCCCAGAACCAATCTCTGAGCACACCACTGATCACAGGACTCCATACTGAAAATCATTTTTTCACCACCACCCACTCCTTCCTACCATGAAACCAATAAGAATATGGTATTCAGCAGATTATGCTGTGTTTTTCTGTAAATCTCCTGCCATTTTAGCTTGTCAGGTTGCTTGAAGTCTTGGACCCTCCATTTTGAAAACTGTTTTATTTATTATACACATTCCTAACCCTGAAGATCTATTGCCCATGAGAAAAAATAAGGGACAGGAAGCCCCTAGAATTATATTCCAAAACAGAACTGCTGCCTTTTGTACACCCACATACCCCTTTAAGATTTTGTCAGCCTTAAATCCTGCATTCGCAGCAGATCATTTCCCACGTCAATGGTTATGTTTTGCAAGCACAGCTGTTTCCAATTCCAGAGCTACCAATAATTATGCAAATAATGCTAATTGCAAAAAACAAGTGTATGTGCTCTTTGGGTCAATGAGGCACTAAAATGACTCTCTTTGGCTTGGTTCACAAACCAATCCATTTGGAATGATATAAAATTATTTTTGCCAAATAAATGGAAATGACAATGTTTTCACTTTAACAGCTGCATAGTGCATCCTTGAATAAGGCATGTGTGAAATAACAATCAATGGATTGGACACCTAGATTCATTAAGGCAAACTGTTTAAACCGCTGATATTAAAATATAATCTAGTCCCCTATTAATGCTGAACATAGGAACAGGATTAATTTATTCAATCACATTTACACAATGCTATTCTGCATCTGAGCTTCATTTACCCACGTATATAAAATTATCCAGACATTTTAAATGCTGCAATATCCTTTATTTTGTTAGAGTACCAGATATACAGTAAATATACAAAATATCATAATTTGTTCATTAGTTAGTTGCTTGTAGTCTCAACCAACCTCCAAATAAAAAATCAACATACCTGAAGTGGTAGCACAGTGATGCAGCTCGTTGAGCTGTTCTTGCACAGCTCCAATGATCTAAGTTCAATCCTGACCTCCAGTGCCACCTTTGTGGAGTTTGCATTCTCTCCCTATGACTACTTGGAGTTTTGTCCATGTATTTTGATTTCCTCCCACATCCCAAAGACATGCAGGTTGGTAGGTTAAATCCAAATTTGGAGATGAATCTGCAGAAACTGAACTAGAAGTAGGTCAAGGAATAGGGGGAGATGGTAAAGTAATGGAATGAATCTCTCCAAACAATATCCTGATGCTGGAAATGTTTTAAAGAATGAACAGAACCTTTAAAGAGCTTGAAATGAATATAAAGAGCTTGAAATGAAATTGTTGCAAAGATGACAACTCTGAAAAGACTTGCAATAAAACTGTTCTGCTTCATCAGCATACAACACATGGTTATTTAAGAAACTAATCTCCATTAGTTAGAACATTCATTCTCACCCTAATAGGCTATTCCTGATATTTAGACCCTAATTTTAATTTTAAGTTCTCTGACTTAGCAGAAACGAGTTGTGGGTGGGATAGTTAAGATGAGGGCAGCAACTTGTGTCTGGTGATGTTGCTGTGCTAAGCAGTGTTTGATATTAATGTGTTTTTGTTTTCCGCAGGCAACCATGGAGAGACAGAGAGATCCTTCTATCATGAATGTGTGGGACCAGGAAATGACAATGGAAATTGAGCTAGTGGTTTAGCTTAAGAAGGAACTGCAGATGCTGGAAAAATCAAAAGTAGACAAAAAATGCTGGAGATAGTCAGCGGGTGATTTCTGGTGAAAAGGAGTAGACAACGAATCGGGTTGAGTCAGGACGAATTGGATCAACGAATCGGATCAACCTGAAACGTCGCCTACTCCATTTCTCCATAGATGCTACCTCACCCGCTGAGTTTCTCCAGCATCTTTTGTCTACTATTGGATTAGTTTAGTTTAGTTTTATTTTAGTTTAGTTTAGTTTAGTTTAGTTAAATTTAGTTTAGTTTAGCATAGATTAGTTTATTGTTACTTGTACCGAGGTACAGAAAGCTTTTTAGGTGAGCTAATCAGTCAGCGGAAAGACAATACATGATTACAATCAGCCATCTGCAGGGTACAGATACATGTACCACAACTCAAGATCAGTCCTGAACTACTATCCACCTCATGTGGAGACCTTTGGACGATCTGTGATCAGATTTTACTGGTTTTATCTTGCACTAAACATTATTCCCTTATCATATATCTGTACACAGTGAAGAAGAAGGGTCTCGACCCGAAACGTCACCCATTCCTTCTCTCCAGAGACGCTGCCTGTCCTGATGAGTTTATCCAGCTTTTGTGTCTAATAAAAGTCCAGTTTTAGAAGGAAAGTGAGATATGAAAGGAATACAAACATCAATGCTAGTCGAGGTCTTATGGAACAGAAGTCAGGAGAGACTGAACAATGAAGTTGGCATTTATTTCAGATTTTCTAGTGATACAAGGCGTATCTAGATATCCTTAGATCTCGTCTCTTCACTTCCAAACAACTGGGCACCCATTCAATCCTTCCACACCTAAAGCCTATTATCCATGAATGCCGGCTCCCATCTGCCTGTCTTGTGATGAATCTGTCTTAGGCTGGGTAGAAGAATGAGAAAATCCTTTGGAGTAATATTGTTAAAATCAGATTTGCATCCCTGGACTTTCTAGGTTTGATGACTGCATTGTGGCCTGTTTGCAACTTAATGGTATTCTCCTTTAAAATCTGGGTACAATTGGTCTTTTATACAATCAGCCCAAGGAATACATTCTGTAAATTAGGAGATTTAATAAGATTAGTCTACTTTTAATTATCAAGTGCTTATGGCAACAAGTGTCCACATTAATAATTCCCGCATATAATATTTCACTGATTCTGCACAGCCGTTGGCAGTTTCTCTGCACAGAACTAGATTGCTATATACATTTTGTGAAGAATGGCTTTGCCATTCATGAATAGCTTTACTTGATCCTTTCGACAGAGGCTTTCTAAAAATCATGCTGGGAGAGCATGGAGGAAATGGCTGAGTGTGAAACTAGAGGTACACAACAGTCATGTTTAGTCATAATTATAAGGTAACACAGTGGCACAGTGGTAGAGCTGCCGCCTCACAAAGACAGAGAACTGGGTTCAATCCGGACTATTGGTGCTGTCTGTATGAAACATAGAAACATAGAAAATAGGTGCAGGAGTAGGTGCTTCGAGCCTGCACCGCCATTCAATATGATCATGGCTGATCATCCAACTCAGTTGGATGATCAGCTTGTATGTTCTCCCTGTGATTGAGTGGGTTTTCTCCAGGGGTCCAGATTCCTTACACATTCCAAGACGTGCAGATTGTTGTAGGCTTCTGTAAATTGCCCCTCATATGTAGGACATAGAACTAGTGTATGGGCAATCAATGGTCAGCATGGACTCAGTGGGATGAAGGGCAAGTTTCTATTGCTGTATCTCTGATCTACACTGAACAAAAATATCTGTGGAGTAACTGTTTCACAGATTCACAATCACCTTCATAGATTATTTCTGAGGCTGTGATATATTTTTAGCACCCAGATAAGCAGATTTGGACCTAGTCAATACTTGGACAGACACACCAATAGTAGGTGCAGCATGTTTTGATATTTTGGGAAACAAAACATACCAAATCTCGTTGTACCTATGTGCAATGACAATAAAATATATTATTATTAAAGTGATCCACCCAGAAGACTAGATTCAAAAGAGGTATCGGTCATATGCTCTGCATATGGTGAACAAACGTAGGAGTGGAAGAACAGAATGCAGATGCACAGAATGCCAGAAACAAACCACCACCCACCAGTGCAATGATTAACCAATACTGCCTTTGCTAAGTATCGGAGCAACAATAAAAATATCAAGATCTTTCATGCAAGATTTAACAAGAGAGCTCTTAACGGAGGAGATGGGTGAAGGGGAGGTGGAGGGGTTTCAGAAAAAAGTTCCAGATTGCTGTGTCTAAATGCCTGAGTGGCCATCTGCTGAAGGACGATAAAAGTTTGATCAAAACAAAGAATGAATGAATGAATGAATGATTATTGTTCAGGTGGATATTACACATGAATTTATAGAGATATTCAGTGTTGAGTCAATGGGAAGAATAAACATGGAGATGACATTAGATTTCAGCCACTGAAGATCACAACCCCTTTGTAGGTCACTGAAGGGTCAGGGTAGTCAATGAGCAGATCCTGGTGCAGGATAGGACAGGGAAAGGGATCTTAATGGAACTGAATTCTACAGGTGATAGTGGAGGAGCTGACTTGGAAACCATTGTGGAATTGTGTTTGGAGATGACTGATTGAGAAAAGGATCTCAGCACAGACATGCTGAGGTAAGTGTGAATGGGTTCATGTTATGGAAATTGAAGTAGACCACAATTTTCATTGATTCTTATACTGACACAGAAGAAGGCCATTTAGCTAATTGGATTCATGTTGGCTTTCAATAGAACAAGCTCATTAATCCCACCCATTCCCCTTCTACTTCACCTGTGGCCCTGTAATTATTTTCTCTTACATGCCCATCAACTCCTTTTTGATTCTCTTATCACCTGCCTATACAAGGTGCAATCTACAGTGGCCAATTAACCTTCCAGCATGTTTTTGCATGTCGAAGAAAACCAGAGGGCCTGGGAGAAACCGCATGTAGTCATAGGGAGAATGTGCAAACTACAAACAGACAGCACTTAAAGTCAGGATCAGACCCAGGTCACTGGAGCTGTGAGCTGTAGTACAATTTCCCTATGACCACTTAGGTTTCTCCTAAGTATTCTGGTTTCCAAGACATCCTCAGATATGCTTAAGAAAGAACTGCAGATGCTGAAAAAATCGAAGGTAGACAAAAATGCTGGAGAAACTCAGTGGGTGAGGCAGCATCTATGGAGTGAAGGAATAGGTGATGTTTCGGGGTTGAGATTCTTCTTCAGACTGATGTTGGGGTAAGGGGGGTGCCGGGAAGAAGAAAGGAAGAGGTGGAGAAGTAGGCTGTTGGAGAGCTGGGAAGGGGAGGGGAAGGAGGGAGAAAGCAAGGACTACCTGAAATTGGAGGTCAATATTCATACCACAGCCCAAGCGAAATATGAGGTGCTGTGACTCCAATTTGCGGTGGGACTCACTCTGGCCATGGAGGAGCCCCAGGACAGAAAGGTTGGATTCAGAATGAGAGGGATAGTTGAAGTGCTGAGCCACCAGGAGATCGGGTTGGCTAATGCAAACTGAACAGAGATATTGGACGAAGCGGTCACCAAGCCTGCGCTTGGTCTCACCGATGTGGAGCAATTGACACCTAGAACAGCGGATGCAATAGATGAGGTTGGAGGAGGTGCAGGTGAACCTCTGCCTCACCTGGAAAGACTGCTTGGGTCCTTGGATGGTCGAGGGGGGAGGTAAAGCTACAGGTGTAGCATTTCCTGTGGTTGCAATGGAAAGTACCAGGGGAGGGGGTGGTTTGGATGGGAAGGGCTGAATTGACCAGGTTGTTCCGGATATGCTGATGGGTTATTTAGCCACTGCTGTTGATTCAAATGCCCGGATTGGCAACATAGACTTGATGGGCTATATGGCCTATTTCCTTGACAGAAAATATGAGAAATGTGTAAAATGATGAGAATGCAGCCTTAGAACTTCAGCTCGAGGTCAAATAGGACATTGAGGCTATGAAAAATTGGCCAATCAAAGAACTGCCAGGAAAGGCTTAGTGTTTGAACTGAAATCAATAGCTCTGTTTTTCCGAATGAAGTGAAAATAGAGAGAAAAAAATGCAGATCCTGGAAATCTAAAATAAGAACAAAAAATGCTGGAAATACTTAGCAGGTCAGGCGGTATCTGCAGGAAGAGAAGCAAAGCTAATGTTTCGGTTCAAAGACAGTGGTTTCCACATTGGCTAGCTGAAATAAATTCTGACACAACCTAAGCGAGATGTTTGGCATCCCGAGGATGGTGAAGGAACTGAATGAAATACTAGAGATGAAAGATACATGCCATTAATGTACATATAAATCAACCCCAAGCCTGTGCGTAATGAGGGCCAGAATAGGCAAGGAATATTTACAGATGGATAACAAGCAGAATACTCTGTACTGAAAGGAATGAAGATCATTGTGATGGTTGCTAATTTTGTTTTGCAGGTGCCAACTTCGGTCACAGCTGCAGAGATCGATTGACTGTCTGCTGAAGGAACAGCAGCCAAAATAGACAACAGAAAGAGATGTTGAGTAATCCATTTGCAGAAAGATAGCACAGTTGGTATGCTTTATAACTTACTCAGTGAGAAATTAAAGCATGGGAAACTATGTGAGAGAAACCAAAGAGAGTGGTATAGGGTCACAAACTGAAGCAAATATATCCTTATATTGTAAGAGAAAGAAAGAGCTTCCAGAAAACATGAACTTCTCACTCTTGCGGTCAGAGTAAAAGCCCTGTCCCACGGTACGAGTTCATTCCAAGAGTTCTCCCGAGTTTGCCCTGATTCGAACTGGGAGATTTATGGTAATGGCCACTCATCGGTACTCGGGGCTCTCGTGGACATTTTTCATCATGTTGAAAAATCTTCCCTTGCTTACCTGCCGTTAGCGAGTATTCCCGAGTACCTGCCGTTAGCACGAAAAGAGACGTCCCCAAGCTCTGACGCACCCGCTACATTCATTCTCCGTGCTTACCAAGAGTTTGATTTTTTTTAAACTCGGGAGAGCTCTTGGAATTAACTCGTACCATAGGGCAGGGCTTTTAGGATGAAGGGAGCCAGTGAGAGGGATTAAATTTAGTGGCTGGTTGGTGAGTAACAGAATGAGATTCACCTTTGCTTCCTTGGTTGTTTCTATTCATCATTATCCTGCTTACCTGATGGAGCAAGCAGCAACAGTGATTGAGAAGTGCAGGCACATCTTTTAAGACCTGCAAATTTCTGAATCATACCTCATGTCACAAGAGAAAACGCACAGTGTAACATTTCTCTTCACTGTGTGAAGGAGCTTCCTGTGGGGAAAGCACAGACTGCAAAGTTTATGTCCTTTGTGTGCTTGATATACAAATGATGGGAGCCTGCAGGACACAATGTAACATCAAACTGTGAGCAGCATATGTTTAGATTTCACTCGGATAAGATTTGCATGTTTTTCTGTGGCCCATGACCATTGCAGACCACTCACACAGAGCGATGTCCAGACAAAACAGACAAGGGCTGTGTAGAAGAATGAAGGATGAACATTTGAATATGTGAGATCCTGAGAGGGCTTGACAGGGTATGTTGGGTTGGGATGTTTTCGTCAGTGGTGCAGAAATAAGAGGACATAGCTGCAAAATAAAGTGCCAGCATTCAAGACTGAGAACATTTAATCTCTCAAAGGGTATTGAATCTCTGGAATTTTCACTCTCTGAGAATGTTGGAAGCTAGATCAAGAGTTTAGTTTAATTTAGTTTAGTTTATTGTTGTCACGTGTACCAAGTTAGAGTGAAAAGCTTTTGTTTGTGTGCTCTTCAGTCAAAGAAAAAACTATACATAATTACAATCAAGCTATCTACAGTACACATATAAAAAAATAAATGCAACATTAAATGCAAGATAAAGTCTGATAAAGTCCAATTAAAGACAGTTCAAATGGATGACCAGAACAGAACACCTAACCAAATGCATCCTAATCAAAGTCCTGTAGATGGACATATAATGCTGGAGTAACTCAGCAGGTCAGGCAGCATCTCTGAAGAAAATAATTAGATAATGTATCGGGTGGGGGAACCTTCTTGAGACAGTCTGATGAAGGGTCCCAACCTGAAACATCACCTGTTCCTTTTCTCCAGAGATGCTGCCTGACCTGCTGAGTTACTTCAGCATTTTGTGTCTATCTTCTGTATAAACCAGCATCCGCAGCTCCCTCCTACACACAAAGTCATAGAGCTGCATCATGACTTCCTGACTCTAATATTCATGCTCCTAACAATAAAAACGAGCAGGCCATATTCCTTCTTTACCACCCCATCTCTTGTGTTGTCACCTTTAAGGGCCTGTCCCACTTAGGCGATTTTTTAGGTGACTACAGGCGACTAGGCTGTCGCCACATGGTTGCCGGGTTGTCGCCTGTATGGTCGTGAATAGTCTCCTCAGTCGCCCAAAGAATCGTAGCGTTTTTGTGGTCGTTGCTGGATTTTGAAATGTTCAAAACCTGTCGGTGACACTTGGCGATGCCAATGAGCGCAGCTTGACTTCTTCTGACGTAGGTGCTGTCTTGGTTATCGCCAGGATGATGTTGGTTGTCGGCAGGATGACATAGGTTGTCACCTGCTGACGTAGGTTGTCGCGGGTGCTGACTTCGGTGAATTCCATTGGCGACTACCTACGTCAACCTACGTCAACCGGCGACAGGTATCGGTGACTGAATTGTCTTACGTTGTCTTCACTTGTCGCTGACAGGGTCGTACCTTGTTGTAGCTTGTTGCGGGCGGACGTAGTTGTCGTAGGCGTGGTCGTGGGCGGACGTACTAATCGGTCGCTGGTTTCTTAGCTTGCCGTACCTTGACGTCGACTAGGTGGTAGGTAGTTGTAGCCATTGTCGTAAACATTGTCATCAGGGGGTCCAGTCATTGTTTTTTTGGTGACCTGCTACGACTATGACAGTCGCTGAAAAAATTGCCTAAGTGGGACTGGCCCATTAGTGAGCTATGAAATTGAGAATGCTACAGAAGAATTTCTAGACAACTGAGATGTGCATCTGACAATGAACAGTTACATGCCATGTGAACATAAAGCAACAGTGTTTCTGAAACACAGGATAATGTTCAAGCACCATTTACTTACATAGACGTTCACTTAACCATCTGCCATAAATTTAACTGATGATCACAGAAACTGAGAAGAAATGACAGATATGTTAGTTTCCCCTTTTCTCTGGGGGTTTCGTGAACTATCTGCCAAAGTGTTGTGAACATTCCCTGTTGATCCACCAGCTTCCCAACATATAATTTTTTGAGAAGGTTAGAGAAGGTGCTGGTATATCTACATTTTTTACTGGTACCTTCTAAATAAATTGAGATGCAATAGCCAACATGGTACAAAGTACCTTTAGCTTTCATTCAAATACATATGCTCAGTTTTATTATATTCACCAGAACTAATTATTTGGTCAGGATGTATAGGAAGGAACTGCAGATGCTGGTTTAAACCAAAAATAGACACAAAACAGTGGGTCAGTCTGAAGAAGGGTCTTGATCCAAAATGACACCTATTCCTTTTCTCCAGAGATGCTGTCTGACCCGCTGAGTTACTCCAACCTTTTGTGTCTATCTTCAAATTATTTGGTCATCAGCTTACTGCAATTGGTGGGATGTTATGCAGTAAATTGGCTGCCTTGATTTTTTACAACCAAGGACTAAAACGTTGAAGGAGTTTGCTCATTGTAAGGTGTGTAATGGGATAATCTGCAACTGTGAACATTGTTCCAGACGATTGTTTCGATCTTTGAACCATATGTTCTCAGATAATTTCAGTTACATCAACCAAAATTCTAGTCTGTCGCTTAATTCATTTCTATGGTTGTAGACTAACCATTCAATTTTATTAACGCCCCTTCATTAAATTGCTGCATTGTATCTCACTGCTAGTTACTTTTATCTCTTATTTAAAAGGTGGAAAAGGTCCATTTATATGCAGGTCAAATTGTTTCAATGAACTGTGACAGTTAGGTCCAGAAACACTATTTTACCTCAAAATTAACAAATCCCGATTTGACTATCACTGTCATTTGAAATAAAAGTAATTATTAAATGTCTATGATTAACTAATTAGCAAATGCAAGTAAAATGATGTCTGTAGAAGGTCGCTTTACACATGCACATTTTACTGTAGCTGGGCACATGTGACAATAAAGTGTAATTGAATCATTGAATTGAAATTTTCAGAGGGATTTAGTTCTCACTTCTTTATGTGTAAACAGGCATATATTTATTTTACTTCGGAGTCATGTGAGTGACTACGTGAAGAAGCCCCGCCAGGCGCATGCGCGTCATTACGTCCGCGGATGTCGCACTGAATGGGCTGGAGAGCGCAGCTCCACCAGCGGTAAGTAGAAACTTCACAGGTAAGTGGTTTTGAAAACTTTGCCTGGAAGTATTTACACTCCATCAAGTCAGTAGGAGTCGGTGGTATGAAGCGGTCAGGTAAGAGAGTTCGCAGTAAGCGTGGGTCCAGCGATACGGATTCACAAATTAGATCGGGTTGGCAGATTACAGAGGCAACGCCAGTTCTGATACCGGGTGCCATTTTACCGACAGCCGTTATACTAGATAGTGAACTTTCTACACCAGCTCCGGGGACTCAGGAGCCTGAGGCCACTGATACCCATAGAAAGGCTAAAAGAAAATCTATCAGAACAGTTTTGTCAGATGAAGAAGAAGGAGACTCCCCTCCAGATAATAAAAGAATGTGGGGGAGGATGCAAAATATGGAGAAGATGCTCCAAATTTTGATAAATCAAGGGTCAAAGGCCCCAGTGATTCCCCAGACAGCTGCTCAAGAAGGCCCATATCAAGAAGAATATGTGGAGTACCAGCAAGGGGATTTCCTTTCAGTGCCTTGTTTAGGACTGGAGAATGCCTCCCTACAGTATGACTTGGGAGAAGCAGGGCAGGATGAAGCTGACCTTGATTCTGGTGTCCCTGCTCATGTGCATACACCAGAGCACAAGAGCCACGCTCCGGGTGTCCGGAAATAGCAATGAGTGTTGCTATTCCGGAGGGGACTGGTGAGGCAATGGACGAGTATCTTGCCAACAATATCAGTGTTTCACCAGCTCCAGCAAGCTATGATGCAAGAGACTATTGGCAAATATAAGACACCTGTCAATTGTGCATCATTGAAAGTGCCCACGGTGAACCCAGCAATCTGGGCACCCATGAGTCCTTCTATGAGGGGACAGGAGGTTCGGTATCAACACGTCCTCCAACTGGTGGCTGCAGCAATTACTGCATTTGGCACAATGGTCAAAGGGACAATTACTCAAACTCAAAAAGATATGTTGGCTCTTTTATGCAATGCATTTTTTTAGGTAAATTGCATCAGGAAAATCGCCATCAGGCCAACACTCAATCAAAAATTTGCTGCTTTATGTAAGGCAACTAATGTACAAACACCTGAATTCCTGTTTGTAGCAGACCTTGTCAAGCAAATTCGTGAAATTAATGATAAGGCCAAAACAATTGGTTTAATGAAGCCAAGCATCTCAAGGCCACCAATTCGAAAGCCTGGTTTAATGTACGGAAGGTCGGATCCAGGTGCTGGGCCCAGCAGGGGGAGGCCAATGAGTTTACCCACCAAGACAGACCGGCTACAACCCCAATATGGGCGGACAACAGACTTACAGGCCAACTGTAGAGGTACAGGGAATTTTTGTTAATGATAAAGTTTCTGGTGGACAACCTCCTATTGGAGGTAGATTACAATTGTTTTATAATGAATGGTGCTGTATAACATCTGATATGTTTATACTAAATACTGTGTCAGGTTCTACCATTGAGTTTATCTCAGGGATAGATCCACCTCAACAGCACAAGCCTAATAAAATGTTGGTGTTTTCTGCTCCAGAGACTGAACAGGTAAACGATGAGATTAAGAATTTATGCCAAAAAGGAGTGATTGAGAAAGCCATTAATCATCCTCAACAATTTGTGTCTAATATATTCACCGGACCTAAAAAAGATGGGGGTTGTAGAGTAATTCTGGATCTCACTCACTTAAATTTTTCAGTTCTCTATAGGCATTTTAAAATGGACACCTTCGTTACTGCTAAACAGCTGGTATCACAGGGCTGTTATATGGCAACTATTGATTTGCAAGATGCATATTATTCAGTGCCAATTTATGCTCATTATCGCAGGTACTTAAAATTTAATTGGATGGGACAGCTGTGGCAATACAAAGCATTGCCTAATGGATTAAGTTCAGCACCTAGGCTATTTACTAAATTGTTAAAATCTGTGCTGGGGCTATTGAGGGCCCATAATCACATTGTCATGGCTTATTTGGATGATATCTTAATTATCAGCAACACTAGCTGAAGAGTTGGTTGCAGCAACCAAAAATGTGTTTGAAACATTAGGGGTTTTGGTCCATCCAACTAAGTCCAAGTTACAGCCAACCCAAAATATTGAGTATTTGGGATTTCTTATTGATTCAGTTGATATGACAGTAACATTACCAACAGCCAAGGTTGTGGATATTGCTAATGTCTGAACTTGCCTCACACAAAAACTTTATCCCTCCATCCGAGAAGTCGCTAAGGTCATTGGGATATTGGTAGCAGCTTTCCCTGCAGTACAGTTCGGACCTTTGCATTATCAACATTTGCAAAGAGCAAGAGAGCAAGCACTAAAAGAGCATGCAGGACATTTTGATCGGGTTATGCAGTTACCAACCACTGCCCTAGCAGAATTGCAGTGGTGGATTGTTAATGTTAGTCAAGCTACCAATAACATTTTGGTGCAAGAACAGACTGATGTAAGCACTCTCGGATGGGGGGCTACAGACACCGAGTCTAGCTGTGGGAGTAGATGGAATGAACAAGAAGGTTTGATTCTCCACACACAAGGAATCAATTATTTGGGATTATTGGGGGCATTTTATGGGTTAAAGGCATATTGCTCCATAATGAATAATTTACACGTTCAACTCCAGATTGATAACCACAGCAGTGGCATATATTAATCACATGGGAGGAGCAAGATCAGTATCATGTGATAACTTGGCTAACCTCATGTGGTATTGGTGTATTTCAAGGAACATCTGGTTTTCAGCCATCTATCTCCCAGGTATAGACAATGTGGTGCAAGACCATAGGTCGCAAAAGTTTAATGACAATATAGAATGGATGTTGAATTCTGAAATTTTTCAAACAATTGTCACTCGATTTGGGTTGCCAAATATTGATCTGTTTGCTTCCAGATTAAATCACCAGCTGCCTAAATATGTTTCATGGGAGCCAGATCCAGGAGCAGTAGCCATGG
Organism: Okamejei kenojei; assembly: GCA_035221665.1. Classification (NCBI taxonomy): domain Eukaryota; kingdom Metazoa; phylum Chordata; class Chondrichthyes; order Rajiformes; family Rajidae; genus Okamejei; species Okamejei kenojei. Next base: position 40,066,558 of record CM069131.1, read on the forward strand.
ATGCATTCTCTTTACATTGGGGGCACTCATTCTTTTATGCATTTCCTCCATTTTGTCTGATTACGAAATGCCTCATCAAAATAGAGCGTGACTCCGCCACAGGTGTTTTGGTAGTCCCAGATTGGCCAACACAACCATGGTTCCCATTAGTACTCAGAATGATGGCTCAGCCATTCATGATGATTCCCAGCTGCAGTAATTTGTTGGTGCATCCGGTTACAGGACAAAGTCACCTGTTACATGACTGTATTAATTTGTTGGTCTGCAGGTTCTGACCAGACCATTTCAAGGCCTTGGATTGTCGAACAGGACCATGGAGGTTATCACTGCAGCCTGGAGAAATAGCACTCAAAAACAATATATGGTTCACATAAAGACATGGGTGATGTTCCGTGTACAATCAAATATATCTTATCATACGGCAAGCATATGTGATGTGTTGGAGTTCCTTGCTAAGTTGCATTTTGATGAGCACTTGAGTTATAGTGCCATTAACAGTGCTCAGAGTGCTTTGTCCTCCTATTTAGGGCAGTCTTCAGAACAACAACCTATCGGGTTTCATCCGTTAGTATCCCGATTTATGAGAGGAATTTTTAACAAAAACCCTCCTAAACCTAGATACACAGAAATCAGGGATATCAGTATAGTTCTCACACTGCTTCGCCAATGGGCTCCAATTACGTCATTATCTATGCAGAGATTAACTCTTAAAGTGGTTATGCTAATGGCGCTGGTTTCAGCACAACGTGTACAAACATTACAATTGTTACGAATAGAATGTATGCATTTGTCTGTAGATGACATTACATTTTATGTTTATGATTTAATCAAACAAAGCAAGCCAGGTATGGCAGGAACCAAGGTGACGTTTAAAGCATATCCTGTTGACCAAATGTTATGTGTAGTTAAACACTTAAGCCAATATATTGAGTTAACAATGAGTCTCAGAGGTTCTGAGACAGGACTGCTCATTAGTCACAAAAATCCATATAAAAGAGTGTCAGTACAAATTATTTCTAGATGGGTGAAACAGGTTCTCAATTATGCTGGAGTCGACACTCATGTATTTAAGTCTCACTCCACCAGGGCGGCATCAACATCTGCGGCGAAGGCTCTGGACGTGCCGCTAGACCAAATCCTCATGGCCGCAGGATGGTCTAGATAATCAACATTTTCACAATTCTGTTTTGGGTTCCATTTAATTCATTTGCTTTGTTTTATATCATTGTTTGTAATTTCCCCCTGGGACAGAGGGGTTTTTACTGTTTTTTGTTATTATTAAAAATAGTTATTGGATAATTTGAAGCAATGTTCAATATATTATTTATTCACTACTGTGTCAACCGAAGCATATTGTCATATGGAGTGCATCTACGGCATGAAAACACAGAGCTTTGAAATCTTCACGTAGTCACTCATGTGACTCCGAAGTAAAATAGTAAGATTAAACGAGAACTTACCAGTTCGAAGTTTGATCCTTATTTTATGAGGAGTTACTTTGAGGGATAACGTGCCCTCCGCTCCCACCCTCATAATCTAAGAGATCATCTGGTAGTTCTAGTCTTCTTAAAGCCTTACTATGTTACTTCGGCTATTTGTTTTCTGTGTTTTCACGCCGCTGCTTTGAAGTATGACGCGCAAGCACCTGGCGGGGCTTCTTCACGTAATCACTCAACGTAACTCCTCATATAATAAGGATCAAACTTCGAACTGGTAAGTTCTCATTTAATCTTACTATTTTATAGTACAAATAATGGCATTAGAGACATGATAAGGATTCAGCAGATAAAGCCATCATCTCTCTGAAAACTAGATAAATGAAGCAACCAGATTGCATAAGAAATAATACATAACAGATCAATAGAAAGGAACTGCTGGTTTATACTGAAGATAGACACAAAGTGCAGGAGTAACTCAGCGGGTTAGGCAGCATATCTGGAGAAAAAGGATAGGTGACATTTCAGGTCGGAACCCTTCTGCACAGTCTTTGTCTGAAGAAGGGTTCCGACCCGAAACGTCACCCATCCTTTTTCTCCATAAATAAAATTTAGCTTAGATACAGCATGGAAATAGAGCCATTGGCCCTTGAGTCCACATCAACTATAGATCACCCATTCAGACTAGTTCTATGTTATCCCACTTTCTTATCCACTCCTTACACATCTGGGGCAATTTACAGAGATAAATTAGCCTACAAACCTGAGTGTCTTCAGGATATGGGACGAAACCGGAACACCCGGAGGAAACCTACACAGGGAGAATGTGCAAACTCCATCAGCTGAGGTCAGGATCGAACCCAGGTCTCTGGCATTGTGAGGCAGCGGGTCTATCAGCTGTGCCACTGTACTGCCCTTAAAGTATTGAAACATCTTTATTTTCTGAAAAAAGTAAATAAAACTAAATAAAGGAAATTCACTTAAAATGCACAACAATTATCAATTGGAAAAAGCAGATAACATTTCCTGGAGCTATGGGGTTAGAAAGGAGGAGGTCTGGGGGAATGGTGAAAACATGACAAGGGTAGGGGTTGAGGTCAGAGGGGGCAGGGAGTGGACGGAGGTTGAGGCGAGGTTCTGCAGGAGATGGTGGGAAAACCTCCTGGAGCCTAGCTTCTGAATGAAACTTGGGGAAATAATTTTAATAAGGGGGGGCATGATAGGATTCACAAAAAGCTGAAGGTTTAGTTTAGTTTAGTTTATTTTATTTTTAAGATACAGCGCGGTAACAAGCCCTTCGACCCACCGAGTCTGTGCCGACCAGCGATCCCTGCACACTTACACTATCCTACACACGATAGCGGCAATTTACATTTATATCAAGTCAATTAACCTACAAACCTGGATGTCTTTGGAGTGTGGGAGGAACCCGAAGATCTTGAAGAAAACCCACACAGATCACAGGGAGAACGTACAAACTCCGTACAGACAATCACCTGTAGTCAGGATCGTACCCAGGTCTCTGGCAAGTTTTGATTTGGCTCCTAGCACACTGACTCAAGTTTCTCAGTGCCATCCATCCTACTGCTGCGCCACCATGGCTCCTAGAGGGGCCAGATACATTGACTCAATAATTTGCAGAACCTCCAAAACTAATTGGTATTTTAGGGCAGGAATACTGAGAGCAATGCAAATGTTGAGCCCATCCCAGAGAAGTAATTGAGTGTATATAGCACCTCAACATTGAGGATGTTGGTCAGATAAGATTCACATGTATCCAACCTCATGTTCTGGAGTTGGGTATTGCCGGTGTGAGATGTAGTTGGGGAGTAAGGGAGTGGCTTTTTGCATTTTCACTTGTAAGAGTTTTAGAACGTGATAATATTTGGTTGGGGCATCACCCTCTAAAACACTCTGGAAATAGTTAACTTTAAACCTTGTGATATGAGAAAACAGTAAAAATGAGCATAGACACCTTTCTCTTTTCTCCATTGTTCTTCCCACTGTGATTCCAATCTCAAAATATTCCACATGCCTGAGAGTAGCAGTAAATGTTGTCACAAGCAATCTCCAATGTATAAATCAAAAAGGGTATCAATTTCTTCCCTGTAACAATCTCTCGTTATTGAGGATCATCTTCTCCAATTCAGTATGGTTGCAAGATAGCTGATGAGGTGAGGAGTTTGTTCATTTTGACTTGGCACCGAGCACACTGACTCAAGTTTCTCAGTGCCATCCAGAATAGAGAACATCCTTGAATCCTTTACTTGTAATCTCTTGCCAAAAGAAGGCTTGGAATGAAGCTTCTGTTTCAGTAGCCTGGTGTGAGCAATGCAAATGTTGAGCCTGCCCCAGAGAGCTAATTGAGTGGAAACACTGTAGCACTTCAACATTGAGTCTGTAAGCGGATTCTGATGTGGTTTCACTTATTTTGCCAGTGAAAGTGGAGCATATTACAGAACCAGAATCACAGTCACATCTTCTACCTATATATAACTAAAGCTCTGATCTTGTGCTCTTCCGGTTTGCGCGTTTTTTCTATTAGGGCAAAAACAGCATGCGATAGCGCTACGATTTTTCACCAGCTCAGTTACCGTTCTCCTGTGCTGCATGTGCACCAAGTTTCGCTCTGATTGGTAGTATAATGTAAAAGTTAGCGAGGTTTAAAAATCGTAAAAAACGCGCGTGCGCAGATCGATCTCCTCTCCTGCCAGTCAGCGCCGCGTGGATTAGCCTCTTCTCCCATCACTCCGCGGGACGGTCCACTCCTTCCTGCACCATCGCGTCTTTACTGCAGCTGAGAGAGGCTGGCGGAGGTCTCCAATCACACAGAATTTCTCGGAGGAATCGGAAACAGCCCAGCGCGGGAGATGTCGCCAAACGGAAAGCGGTGAATCTGATCCCGGCGGAGGAGAGCATCCAGCACCCACTGTGAGTCCCAAACACACCACCACTCACACAGCACCAGTCCCTTCACCTTTGGTCCTCCTCGCTGGCTCCTGCCCCCTCCCCCGTGATATACTCCTCTCCCCTATGGCTCATCCCCCATCTTTTCTCCGACTCTCAACCACCCCACCCACATGCTGGCGCGGCCATAGCTGCTGGTGCTTCCAGGCCAATCCGAGGCCTGGCTCTGAGGACGCCGATAGTTGATGCTCATCTGGGGCACGCAAGAAGGTGGAGGAGCGGCAACCTCGAGATCCTGGGTAGGGAGAGTGGGGGAGGAGAGGGATAGCGGGAGAGGAGGGGAGTAGGGAGGGGATAGGAGTTATGGAGGGAGGGAGGGAGGGTGTGACTGAGGGTAGGGGAAAGGAGAGGCGAGTGAGGGATTGGGGAGGGGAGGAGGAGAGGGAAAAGAAGAGGAGGAGGTGAGGAGGGAGAGTGGGGGAGGAGGGGGAATAGAGGGAGAGGAGGGGGATTGGGGGTGGTAGGAAGTGGGGGAGGCAGGGAGTGGGGAATAGAGGGAGAGGAGGACTGTGCGGAGGTGAGGAGGGATAGTGGAGGGGATAGGGTAGGTGAGGAGTGGGGGATAGAGGGATAGGAGGGGTTAGGGAGGGGAGAGGTGTTATGGAGGGAGGGAGTGACTGAGAGTAGGGTAAAGGAGAGGGAGAGAGAGGTGAGGGGGAGATTGGGGATGGCAGGAGAAGAGGGGAAAGAAGAGGGAGGGTGAAGAGGAGAGGGAGAGAGTACTGGAGATAAGGAGAAATTAGGGATGTCTGTGCAGTTGGGGGCTATGGGTGAGTAGTGGAATGTTATATTAGGGGACCAAGCCTCCTGTGTGACAGGGACCCAACGGATCCCACTCAGTCTAGTTCTCCTTAAAGATGGTCATGATTAAGTTAGGCATGTGAACTTAAGAACATTTTTCACATGCATAAAACAAATTATTTTTGGAATTTGAAAATTGATTTGATGTATGCTATCATACCAACTCACAATATTAGTTTTGTTTTCTCACTTCTCCTCCTTCCTCACTTTTAATCCTTGCTTCTATTGTTGTGCATCTCAAGCTTTTATGTTAAATGATCAACGTTTAAAGGATAGACCTTCAGGGCCCAACATTGACCAGTTGTCCAATGGGAATCTGTGTGTTAACTTGAGCAATCTTGCATTGGCACAATATTCCATGTAAAGCTTTCAATTCAGTCCACAAACTGTCAGCAGTTTGGAAAAAAATCAATAAAATCAATACCTCATATTGCAATTATTTGTGAATTACATTTCCATCCAAGTATCTATATATTTGCTTTTTATGCAAGTTTATGTCAGTAATGTGCAGACCAATTACGTTTGGACTCTACTTTGCAATGTGCACTGATAGCATATAGAATAATGTAGAACAACCTTCACTACCAATCTCTATGTGATTGCTTGACAGTTCCAGCAGAATTTGGGTAAATATTTGCTCTTAGTTGCAGGTCTTGGCATCATGTGTGGCACAAACCTAGTGGGCCAAAAGCCCTTCCCTTGAGCTGCATTGTTCTATGATTTGTGTTTGATATATATACTTTTAGAACTGTGTGTGTGTGTGTGTGTGTGTGTGTGTGTGTGTGTGTGTGTGTGTGTGTGTGTGTGTGTGTGTGTGTGTGTGTGTGTGTGGTGTGGTGTGGGTGTGTGTGTGTGTGTGTGTGTGTGTGTGTGTGGGTGTGGGTGTGTGTGTGTGTGTACAGCATTTGACTTTGAAATATATTTCCTCGAAAACCTGATGCAAAAACAGATCTTTTTATTATTTCGGTAGGGATTTAACTTATGATTTCATAAATGCACTCCTCTCTAGATTTGGTCAATTATTTCCCCAGATTTAGAATAAAATTGTTCACATCAATTTAAAAAAAAATCAAACTGCTGCATGAGTCAGTGCCACCTCACAGATGTGCAATCACAATGGATTTCATTTAAATATATGACATCACAATGGGACACCTCGCCCCCTCACTTCCCCTCCCTCTCCCCCTTCCATCCCCCTCTCTCAGCCCCCCTCTCTCCCTCTCTCTCCTCCCCTCTCTCTGTCTTCCCATCTCTCTCACCCCTTCTCCCCCACCCACCCTCCCTCTCCTCCTCCCCTCCACCCCCTTCTGCCTCTCTTGCCCTTCTGCCTCTGCCCCTTTCTCTCTGTCTCTCTCCATTCTCTCTCTGCCCTCACTTTCTACCCCACCCCCCCTCTAGATGCACCTGCGAGGTTGGGGGCTATGCATCAGTGGATAGGATGGTTATGGGGTAAAAGGAGCAAATTAATATTATTAATATAATATCAATGGGGTAGTTAGCATGTGTGCGGGGGGTAGTTAGTTTGTGTGACACCAAGACCCCCCCCCCCCCCATTCCCCCCCCCCACCCCCGCAACCGCACTTTGGGGGAACAGACCCAACGGGTCTGCACTTGGTCTAGTATAAAACTAAAAGTCTCATCTTGACTACGTCCGTCTGCACTGTATATTGATTTTGGAAAGAACGTTACAATATATCGCTATAATGTTTGGCCATCTTGCTCACAGTCCTCCTCTGCTGATTCAGCCCCTAGGATTTTTCCAAACGCTGAAAAATAAAAAAGCTATGAGTGTTTAAAAAATCTTGAGATCAGCTGATTGGTCCTCTTGCCTGCCAATCACCACGATGAAGGTGAGGGGGGGGGGGAGACAGGACTATAAATCCCTGGACATGAGTCAGTCACTCTGGAAGATCACGAGGGAGAGTCCACAACTGTGATTCTAAGCTGTGAATCAACTAATCTGTGTGTCTACATATTACTTGCAATAAATGATTTGTTAGCCCTTAATGACAATGCAATTAGTTATTTGGCAATTTGGTGCCATGCACTCTGCGTAACTGAGCTACCAGCCCACCAGCCCTGAGTGAATGAGCTGCCTGCCCACCAGACCTGAGTGACTGAGCTGCCAGCCCACCAGGCCTGAGGGACTGAGCTGCCAGCCTACCAGGCCTGAGTGACTGAGCTGCCAGCCTACCAGGCCTGAGTGAATGAGTTGCCAGCCCACCAGGCCTGAGTGACTAAGCTGAGTGACTAAGAATCCATTTGGCCCACAATGTCCATACTAGCCCTCTGGAAACCAATCTCTTCAGCCCACAACACCAATACTAGTGCTCCAGAAAGCCACCCCCACCCCCCCCACCCCCCTCTGGCCACCAATATTGGAATTGGTGGAGAGGTGGAATATTGTGAATATGTATATATATATATATATATATATATATATATATATATATATATATATATATATATATATATATATATTTAAGAACTTAGTCTACTGTGCAGTATAAGTTTTGACACATTATTGTACCAGCAACAATAATTGCTTGAATGTTGACTACGTTCATGAAAAATAATATTATGTTGGTAGCTCCATTTACCTTAATGAACATCATATTAGTATAGCATGTTGTGGGGTAAAAGAGTAACAGGCTGTAAGTTAATGTAACGAATAATAATGGCAGGGAGTATGAATAAATAAGTGAATGATTAGTGAATTATTTCAGCGAGGCCCAGGGGGTAAAAAACAGAGAGACACAGTCACATTCAAAAAGAGGAGATCAATATATTTTATGGTAGCTAGTTGTGACACATTTGAGATGTTAGTGTATTTTCTTGCATTGCAAACTATGTATATTGTCTTTTGAAAAAAAATGCTGCAAAAGGCGTGAAGTAATATTTTAAGCTATCATCTTTAAAAAAAATTGAGAGTTAAGTTGGATGCATGCATAGAGAACCTGAGAAAGCAGAAGGCAAAGATAATACTTGGATAAGACATTTTCAGCCCATTCTTTGTCTCTAATATGCAGGCTTGGAAAATAAAATACTTCAAATAGGTTTGTTTGACACCCTGGCCTAACAATTAAGGAGAAATATGGAATAGCCACTAGTAAGGAAAACATTGAAAAATGTTTTAATAAAACTATCTGTACGAGTCGATGTATGGGAAGCAGATAATATGTCTACTCGCCAAATGCAACAAGTCTGATTAACTAATGGTAGTCTTCAGAAAGGGAAAGTCAGGAGACCATACACCTATTTGCATTGGGTCAGCAGTGGAGGTTTGGCAGTCGGCAGTGGAGAGATTCAACAGCTTTAAATTCCTGGGCATTAACATCTCGGATAACCTCCATGGATTACCATGGACTTGATTTGTTTTCTTTAATTGTGTTTTGCAGTGTGATCAGAGTGTATCAAAGAGGGTGAAAACAGTTTTGGCCAGAGTGAAAGTATTAGAAATAATCCAGAGGATAAAATTGGTTAGGAAGATTTAAATTGAGGCGTGGAGTGGGCGTAAGGTCAATCAGAATGGGGATCAATTCCCAGTGACAAAAACAACCTGAAAGGTGGACTCACCAACAGAAACCAGATGAGGACAGGCCCCATGTATATATATATATATATATATATATATATATATATATATATATATATACATAAATACATATACATGTTTCCTTTTCTAGTTATGTTTGAGCACTAATGTCTTGTTTTCTTTCACAATCTTCTTTCATTTACACCGAAGATAGATACAAAAAGCTGGAGTAACTCAGCGGGACTGGAGAGAATGGATGACGTTTTGGGTCGAGACCCTTTTATACACACTTCTTTCATTTACAATTGCTATTTGTAATTTATGTAATATTAATGTATAGTTTTTTGTGTGTGTGTTGACTGAGTCTATATGCATGTGATGCTGCTACAAGCAAGATTTTTCATTGTACCTTACCATTAAATTCACTCCATGACTTTGAATATTCCAACTACCCACTCTCTGATTTTCTTCCACTGTGGAACTCAGACCCTGCTCTTTTTCTTCATTTCCATTGGTGAGAATTCCCTGTCACTTCAGGAGGAGAAAAATCTGCCCAAAAGTGCAGGGACAATTGATCATTTCCTCCAAATGTTAGTCAGCATAAGACCCTTTTTGAGAGATCAATGGCTATTATTGTATAGGAGTTCATGCAAGGATAATTAGTTACATAATATAGAAACAAAGGACTGCAGATGCTGGTTAATACACAAAGGGAAACAGTATAAAATGCTGGAGTAACTCAGCAGGCCAGACAACATCTCTGGAGAGCAAGGACAGGTGACATTTTAGGACAATACCCTTCTTCAGACTTGATGGTGTTTTGGCTCAAGACCCTTTTTTGGACATTTCATAGGTGTTAGCTCCACTCCAATGCAAAGATTGAGACACACACTTTATGGCAAGTCTATATCCTGACTTTCAGAAAGCAACCATGAATTGCAAAAGAGGCAACCGGCACAAGGTTAATGGTTCATGATTACTGGCATGAAATTGGGCAGAGAAATATTGTCTTACAAATAAGCCAATATTTAAGCAGCTGAACTAATTTACATTGTGAAAAGGTAATAGGTTGAGCAATGGGGAGGTTTGGCCAGTTGGAAACAAGCTATATCACCTCAAATCTGAAGAAGGGTTGGTCCAAAATTTCACCTTATGAATCAATATAAAAAAAAGGTCCTGATGCAAACCAGCACCTATCCATTCCCTCCAGAGATCAGCCTTGGCTGCTGTCTTACTCCAGCACTTTGTGTTTTGTTCAAGATTCCAGCATCTGTTATCCTTGTCTCTATGTCACCTTGTTCTACTGGAAGCCATTAATATTGTTAAAGCTTAGTGTTATCTCACCTGTTATATTCTGCTCGTTGGGAGTCAAATGAGCTGTAGAGGATTTAAATTGCCTTTATGATAGAATGATACATTGAAAACTCCGATGTACTATATTATTGATAGACCTATCAAAAACCTTAAGGACATTGGTGTCAATGAAAATCATATATTCTTTGTTGAATTTATAAATTTATTTAGGGTTCAATTTAACATTACAACAAAGCGTTTTTAAATGCTTTAATAACAATGTTATGCTGGAAATAAGCAAATGATCAGGCAGCATCTATGGAGAGAGAAACAGAATTAATGTAGGTATATTACAATACCTACCTTGAGCAGTGCTGCAGTTCTGCCGCTCCCCGTGTGCGTGACTTTGTAACCTTTCAGAGGGGGGGGCGGGTTTAAAATGCCAATTTTCCCTAGACAGTCCAAATCGATCCATGTCGGGCAATTTTGTCGCTAAAGAGAAATCGCTCCAACATTTCATTCATGAAGCTATTTTTAAACTACGCTAGATTATTTATTAACTAGAGTAGTTTAAAAATTATCTTCTAAAGCTCTGAACGCCGACAGCAGAACGGACCTAACGTAGGCGATAAAAGAAGGTACAGAGTTTATTTTTACATAAAAACGTGGTTCTTAGGAAGCATTTAATCAAATTTTCATGTTGCGAAAAGGGGACAAAAAAAAAATATGAACCGGCTGTATTTTTCATACCGACTGTGGGTTAAATTCACCGCAAACCGCAACGTTCCAATCCACCGCATTCCACTAAAACCCACTCGCTAGTTGATTTAAATGGCCATTAATTGACAGGCATTAAACACTAAATTCCTTCCATTTGGCCTATAAATTCATGAAAATGAGATTTAAAAAATCATGTTATATTGTAGATTATTGTGTGAATGTTATTTGGACAATTAGGCAATTTAAAAAAGTTTATCTTTTCTTAAGAAATGGATAGATGTTTAGATCTAGTAATTTAATTTTAAAATTAGCTACAATTAGAGAACTAACTAACTATATGCTTTAATTTCAGGTCATCAAAGTAAAATTGTTTCATATTTGTTTCAGAATGCTTCAATCTATAATAACTGAAAATTTCATTGAGTTCTCTTAATTTTTAAGAAAGTTACGGGCTATTGACTGTTCTAGATCACAGCTTTTGAGTTAAGTCAATGGAAAAGCAATGGGGAACAATATGCTAATTTCCAAGTATGGAAATGGCCTCAACCTTTTTAATACTGAAGATATGAAAGTGAATTAGGTGTCAAATTAAACTTCTTTTTATGCTTTATCTGATGGGATAAATTGTAGATTTAATTTTTAAAATCTCAAAATTTTGTAACATTGCTTATTAATGTTGCAGGTTGATGACCAATCATGGTCATTACCAGTCTGAAGAAGGGTCTCGACCCGAAACGTCACCTATTCCTTCGCTCCATAGATGCTGCCTCACCCGCTGAGATTCTCCAGCATTTTTGTCTACCCAATTTGATATTGCTCGATCAGCTGAGTGTCTCCAGCATTTTTGTTTTTGTTTCAGATTTCCAGCATTTGCAGTTTCTGTTCTACATTTACATACTTCTATTGTACGCCGTGATGGCCTACCAAGCATTTGGGCCAATGTGATAGACAGCGCACATTATGAGCATGTGTGTACCACCTGCTATATTAGACTGTAAGGCGTGTATTTGGCATCTGTAAAATGGGAACATCAAATTTCTGTCCATCCATTCCTTATTACCATGAAGATAAGTCTGTGCCAGGCAAATAAATTATTGTGGCATCTTTTTATCTAAAGTTGACAAGTTTACGTGACCTGCTCCTTCTTATTTAATTCATTCAGCATCACAACTGTTGCAAAAGGAATTCCCTTCCTATCATCTTTGCTTGCAGCTTTCATTTGTTTCCTTCTATTTAAATCTGCTCCATACACATCACCTGCAATTAACAAACCTTCAGTACCCTCTTTCAGCTGACATCACAACCACTTGCATTATTCAGTCAGTCTCAACTTTATCACAGTCATTCCCTTTGTTCCCACCACACTTTTTTATAGACTTAGTTTCCGATTCTAAGTCTCGATGGGGGGGGGGGGGGGATGGGGGCGGGGGGGGGGGGGGGGGGGGGGGGGGGGGTGGGGGTGGGGGGAACGGGGAACGGGGGTTAGGGTTCCCTCACGTTACAAACTTGGTAAGCATCATTGACCTCACGTCACATCATTACAGGAACATACACCTGTAAATTTGTTCACTCCTGAAAGTGCTGGCAGTGAACAGCGCTATCTGGGGAGACTATGGATGGCGAGGCAAGCAATGTCCAGTCGCCGAATCTTCTCCTTCGAGAAGACCTAGCCAAACAGGTAAAAACCTGGATGAGGAAGCAAAGCTGTTAGACTACTCAAGGCACCAACGACGAGCCAAAGCCTCACTGTTTCAGCAACAACACCCCTACGCCTCCATCGGCAGTAAGCGGTTCACTGAAGCTAGTGGCAGCTTGAAAGCTGATTCCCTGGGCAGAGGTCTTTCACCAGAGATCAGGCCAAGGCCCAAGCCAGCTGTCAGGGAAAATGTGCAATCCACGCACCCCAGCAGTCCTATCCTCCAACTGAAGACTGTGCATCAGGGCCTTTGGGTTTACCATTAGACCACCGGTAACCATGGAGGTAGGTGGGCCTGGTTCGTTCCGAAACATGGTTGATCCAGCAAGATCCAGCATGACTCCGCCTCAGGCTATTGGTAGTGTCTGGCTTGCCTACACAGCCATGGATCTACTCATACTGGGAATGGTAACAACACCTTTTATGGCTGTTCCCAAAAGCAGAGTTACTGCTGGTTTTACCCGTGACGGGGGAAAACCATTCACTGCATGAGCAAATCAACTTGTTGGTTTGCAGACTCTGAGTAGACCTTTCCTGGGGTTCGCGCTGTCAGGTCCTACGGTGGAGGTAATCACTGCGGCTTGGAGAGATAGTATCTAGAAACAGTACATCTCCTATATCAAGAAATGCTCCTCAGCTTCTTCCCGGAAAAATACTTATGCCAGGATCCTCTATGAAGACTTCAGCTCTGCTTTTAACACAATCATTCCGCAGCAGCTGGTGGAAAAGTTGGAGTTATTGGGGGTTGATGCTGGCACATGTAACAGGGTCCTGAACTTTCTATCACAACGGCAGCAGACAGTCAGGGTGGGCAGTAGGACATCAAAAACCATAGCCGTGAGCACTGGCTCGCCCCAAGGCTGTGTCCTAAGCCCCCTGCTGTTGAGTCTGCTTACACACGACTGTACTGCTAGACTCAACAACAACTTCATCAACAAGTTTGCTGATGACACAACTGTGGAGGGGTCTCATCAGTGACAATGATAACCACCATCTCCTTTGTTTTTCCCACGTTGAGAATGAGGTTGTGGGATTTGCACCATCCTGTGAGCAGCTCCACCTCCATCCTGTACGCCGACTCATCATTGTCACTGATGAGACCCACCACAGTTGTGTCATCAGCGAACTTGTTGATTAAGTTGTTGTTGAGTCTAAAGGGTACAGTCGTGTGTAAGCAGACTAAACAGCAGGGGGCTTAGGACACAGCCTTGGGGCGAGCCAGTGCTCACGGCTATGGTTTTTGATGTCCTACTGCCCACCCTGATTTCAGGAGGGCGGGAAAACAATGCCATACACCTCTGCACATCGATGGAGCTGATATGGAAAGGGTCAGCAGTGTGTAGTTCCTAGGACTCCACCTGTCAGATGACCTGACATCCACGACCAACACCGCAGCACTGGTCAAGAGAGCCCAGCAGCGACTACACCCTCTCCGAAGACTACAGAAAGCAGGTCTCCCCACTGCACACCCAATAAACTTTTTATAGGGAGACAATCGAGAGCACATTAACCTACGGCATCACCTCCTGGTTTGGGAGCTGCAAGGCATACGAACGGCACCAACTGGACAGGATTGTGAAGACCGCCAGCAGGATTATTGGTGCTCCACTCCCTTTATTGCTGGACATATACAGGAAGAGATGTATTAGCAGAGCCATCTCCATCATCAAAGACCCCTACCACCCATCGCATCACATATTCTCCATCCTGCCATCTGGGAAGAGGTACAGGAGCATCAGCTGCAAAACCAGCAGGATGCTCCTCAGTTTCTTCCCGCAGGCTATAAGACTGATAAACGGACTTTGCCCCCTGCCAAAGTATCGCGCACCAAATACCAACCTGGACACACTGAAGCAGCCATTGTCGTGCCACTGCCGATCGGAACTCGTGATATATGTACTTTTATTCTTTATTTCTATTTATTTTTTACCGCACACTGAATGGACACTGGTTGAGAAACGTTTTTTCGTTTTCCTCTGGGTATGCAAGTACTCAGAAAAATGATAATAAAGATATACAATACAATACAATACAATATAAACGAGAAGTGTTCTGTTTACAGTCCAGCATATCGTATGACACGGGACGTAAAACAGATGTCTTGGAATTCCTCTCAAAGCTATATTTTCACGAGAGATGAAGTTATAGTGCTATAAATTGTGCCAGTAGTGCCTTGTCGTCATACTTGTTGCTGGGATCGGGACACCACTCTATCGGGTCTCACGCACTGATATCCAGATTTATGAAGGGTGGCTTTAACTCAAATTTCCCCAGGCCCAGGTATTTGGAGATATGGGATGTTAACGTTGTGCTGACGCTGCGTCACCGGTGGCTCCAGCTACATCCCTGTCCTTGGTCAAAATCACTTACAGAGTGGTTATGCTCATGGCGCTGGGTTAAGCGCAACGGGTCCAGTCGTTGCATAAGCTGGAACTGGACAGGATGGTTTAATCTGCAAATAATATAACATTTATGTTCATAGAAATTAGAAATTAGGTGCAGGAGTAGGCCATTCAGCCCTTCGAGCCTGCACCGCCATTCAATATGATCATGGCTGATCATCCAACTCAGTATCCCGTACCTGCCTTCTCTCCATACCCTCTGATCCCCTTAGCCACAAGGGCCACATCCAACTCACTCTTAAATATAGCCAATGAACTGGCCTCAACTACCCTCTGTGGCAGAGAGTTCCAGAGACTCACCACTCTCTGTGTGAAGAAAGTCTTTCTCATCTCGGTCTTAAAGGATTTCCCCCTTATCCTTAAGCTGTGACCCCTTGTCCTGGACTTCCCCAACATCGGGAACAATCTTCCTGCATCTAGCCTGTCCAACCCCTTAAGAATTTTGTAAGTTTCTATAAGATCCCCTCTTAATCTCCTAAATTCCAGAGAGTATAAACCGAGTCTATCCAGTCTTTCTTCATAAGACAGTCCTGACATCCCAGGAATCAGTCTGGTGAACCTTCTCTGCACTCCCTCTATGGCAATAATGTCCTTCCTCAGATTTGGAGACCAAAACTGCACGCAATACTCCAGGTGTGGTCTCACCTTAATCTGGCAGAATAGACGGGGGGGGGGGGGGGGGGGGGGGGGGCGTCAGGTCTCAAACTAGTTTAGTGGCATACCACATGGACCTTTGGTTGTGTGTGGTCACACATCTACAACAGTACTTAGGTCACCTAGCGCCTTAGAGGCTCTGAACTAGCAATGTTGTTAGTTACTAAAAACCGCATTAGAAGGTATCAGTCTAGACCATCTTCAGGTGGTTAAAACGGGGGTTGCCTTGTGCAGGAGTGGACACTGATGTTTTTGAATCTCACTCCACCAGGGCTGCAAAAACATCTGCAGCAAGGGTTATGGATTTCTGCTGGACCACATCCCAGTGACTGCAGGATGGTCTAACGAGCGGACTTCCAATTGTTTTATAACAAACCCATTGCCAGACCGGGGGTATTTGCCAACTCTATTTTAAGTTCTGTTTATAGTTTCTCCCTGGAGGAGAGGGTTCACTATTATTTTTCTTTGCTCATTAAAGCATCAGCATGTTTAAATCTATGTCATGTCTGAATGCATTATTGTTTTTCACTCATCCTTGGTCAATTGAAGCAGTGTGTGATGCATGGACTCGTTTCCACGGCATGAAATCACAGAGCTTTGAAATTTTCACGGAGTCACTCATGTGACTCCGAAGTAAAATAGTACGATTAAATGAGAACTTAACAGTTTGAAGTGTGATCTTTATTTTATGAGGAGTTACGTTGAGCGATTACATGCCCTCCGCTCCCAACCCTCGTATCATAAAGGTCATCTGGTAGTTCTAGTCTTCTCTAATCATACTATGTCACTTCAACTACCGTTATCTGTGATATCACACTGCTGCTTTGATGATTGATGCGCTGGCGGGATGGCGGGCTTCACGTAATCGCTCATTGTAACGCCTCATAAAATAAAGATCAAACTTCAAACTGGTAAGTTCTGGTTTAATCTTACTATTATACTCCATTTGCATGATCTCTGCTCATGCACTCACTCTGTCCCCATCCCTTTTGTGACTCTTTTGCAATCTTTGCTAATTTATTTCTGATATATCTTTATGCCATTAGAATAGTTAGCAAACATATTTTGGTGCCTGTGACCAAGTCAATTATATAACAAATTGAAGCATCAGCACTTATCCCCACAGTACAACACTTGTTACATCTTACCAATCTCTGTTTCCTGTTAACCAGCCAATGTTCTATCATTGCTAATAAGTCACCTACATCATGAGCTTTTATTTTCCTCAGCACTTTGTCAAATGCCTTCTGGAAATCGAAGTAGCGTAGATACAATGAACATGGGAGTCACTCAATAGAATAATTTCTTCTACTTTGAATACAGCAGTAAAAAAAGTAAGATCTTGGCAAAGAGATGTGGAAACCTTGCCGATTTACCATGGGTACAGGCAACTGTTGTTTGCATTTGAATGCTAAAAGAAACTTCCACCAAGAATCTGGGCATTTTTATGAATCAAAAAAAAAGGTACCACACACAGAAGCCAGTCAACAGCTAATTTAATTAATTGCATAAGATATCAAGAAGTGGTTGACAGCACTGGATACAAAAGAGGGTTTGGCATCAGATAGCATCTGATGCCAAACGGACAATATGGACAATTGCCAAGGTATGTCCTGTTCACAAAGACAAGGCAAATCCAATCCAGCTAATTAATGTCCAATGAGCCAACCTTCAATCATGAACAAAGTAATGGACAATGTTGTCAATAATGCTGTCAAGCAAACGTACTCATCAATAACCTGCCCACAGATGCCCAGTTTGGGTTTCACGTGGACCACCCCCATTCAGACTGCATCAGAGGCTTCATCCTGGAGCTGAAATCCAGGCATCAAGGCATTATTTAATTGAATGCATTATCAAGGAGCCGTGGCAAAATGAAGTGAAGTGGTAATGTGATCAATACTCCAATGGTTGGAGTCAGATCGCACACAAAGGAAGATGGCTGTGTTTGGAGGTGGACAATTACTCCAGCCCCAGGACTCCATTGCAGATAATCCCCATGTTCTTGGCACATCCATTTGCATATGGAGAGAAGGATAGGTGATATTTAAGATCGGTCTCGATCCGATTCACCCATTCCTTCTCTCCAGAGATGCTGCCTGTCCCGCTGTATTACTCCAGCTTTTTGTGTCTATCTTCAGTTTAAACCAGCATCTGCAGTCTCTTCTAACACATTCTAGGGTTTACCATTGATCTGAAACTCAATTGGACCAGCTACTTAATTACAGTGAATGTAAGAGAAGATTGGAATCTGGGTATCTTGTGCCAAGTGCTTCACTCTAATGTATTTTTTCCATCTATAAATGCTCAGGAATATTATGGAATTTGCTCCAATGGCCTGGATAAGTGCAGTTCCAACACTTAGAAAGCTTGATACCATCCAGGAGAAAATAATCAGTTTAATTGAAACCACATTTACCACCCTGAACATTCATCCCCTCATCTCTGTTTAAGAACATCAGTTTAAGAATAAAGGGTAAGCAATTTAGAACGAGATGAGGAAACACTTTTTCACACAAACAGTTGTGAGTCTGTGGAATTCTCTGCCTCAGAGGGCGGTGGAGGCCAGTTCTCTGGATACTTTCAAGAGAGAGCTAGATAGGGCTCTTGAAGATGGCGGAGTCAGGGGATATGGGGATGGCAGGAACGGGGTACTGATTGGGGATGATTAGCCATGATCACATTGAATGGCAGTGCTGGCTTGAAGGGCCGAATGGCCTATGCCTGCCCCTATTGTCTATTGTCTATCTCTGACACATGGTGACTGCAGTGCTTATCATTTCCAAAGTATCTCCAAATTTACTGCAGCCATTCACCCAGTCTACTTCAACAGCACATTCCAAACCAACTCTGCCTATTATCATGGAAGAGCTTAAAGCATACAAATTACCACTTGCAAATTATAGAAACATAGAAAATAGGTGCAGGAGTAGGCCATTCGACCCTTCGAGCCTGTACCGCCATTCAATATGATCATGGCTGATCATCCAACTCAGTATCCTGTACCTGTCTTCTCTCCATACTCTCTGATCCCCTTAGCCACAAGGGCCACATCTAACTCCCTCATAAATATAGCCAATGAACTGGCCTCAACTACCTTCTGTGGCAGAGAATTCCAGAGATTCACCACTCTCTGTGTGAAAAATGTTTTTCTCATCTTGGTCCTAAAAGACTTCCCCCTTATCCTTAAACTGTGACCACTTGTTCTGGACTTCCCCAACATCGGGAACAATCTTCCTGCATCTAGCCTGTCCAACCCCTTAAGAATTTTGTAAGTTTCTACAAGACCTGTAAAGTTCTGTAAGTTCTGTAAGTTTCTATTATGAACCAATTTGTACTGCATCCTGCATTAGAAATATATTGTCGTTATTCATTGTTACTAGATTTATATATTGAACTCAAATCATAGAAACATAGAAACATAGAAGTTAGGTGCAGGAGCAGGCCATTCGGCCCTTCGAGCCTGCACCGCCATTCAATATGATCATGGCTGATCATCCAACTCAATATCCTGTACCTGCCTTCTCTCCATACCCTCTGATCCCTTCAGCCACAAGGGCCACATCCATATATATCCCTCTTAAATATGGCCAACAAACTGGCCTCAACTACCTTCTGTGGCAGAGAATTCCACAGATTCACCACTCTCTGTGTGAAAAACGATTTTCTCATCTCGGTCCTAAAAGACTTCCCCCTATCCTTAAACTGTGACCCCTTGTCCTGGACTTCCCCAACATCGGGAACAATCTTCCTGCATCTAGCCTGTCCAACCCCTTAAGAATTTTGTAAGTCTCTATGAGATCACCCCTCAATCTTCTAAATTCCAGCGAGTACAAGCCGAGTCTATCCAGTCTTTCTTCATATGGAAGTCGTGCCATCCCAGGAATCAGTCTGGTGAACCTTCTCTGTACTCCCTCTATGGCAAGAATGTCTTTCCTCAGATTAGGAGACCAAAACTGTATGCAATACTCCCGGTGTGGCCTCACCAAGACCCTATGCAACTGCAGTAGAACCTCCCTAATCTTGTACTCGAATCCTTTTGCTATGAATGCCAACATACCATTCGCTTTCTTCACAGCCTGCTGCACCTGCATGCCTACTTTCAATGACTGGTGTACCATGACACCCAGGTCTCGCTGCATCTCCCCTTTTCCTAATCGGACACCATTCAAATCATAGAAACCATGTGGAAATACTTTCACCAGTAGGATTGTAATAGTTTAAAAAGTTGGCTTAATCATGTACAAAGTGAATGTAAATTGCATCAATATTGGTATACAGTGTCAAGTACTCACCAATAACTGCTACACAAATGCCCAGGAATGAACAATAATGCTGGCCTTGTCAATGGTGTCCAGATTCCTAAAACTGAATATATAAGTAATGAAAATCTATTGCACACACATGGGAAGTGGTAACAGTTGCAAATTGTTCAAATTTGGGGAAAATTGGGGGCAAAGGTCAATGGAGGTTTCTACTGAATTGTTAATGGAGGTCAGTTTGCAAGATGTTCTGCAGTAGCCCAGACCTAATTTCTGTAGATATGCAAAAAGGATTCAGAAAAATAAATGTGGGTTGTTTGCAGATGGCGACAGGAGAAATTACGTTGGGCAATAAGGAAATGCCAGAAAAATATTATCTTGTTTTCACAGAAGAAACCAAAGTATCTCATTCAGAAATAACAAAACATACTGCAACTAGCACTGGAGAAATTAATGGGATTGAAGGATGGAATATCTTCAGGGCCTGGTGACCTTCACCTTGGAATTTAACTGGTAGCAATGAAGGAGATACTGGATGATGGAGATATAGATTCCAGAACAATTCCTATAGAAAGTAGCAAATTGAACCATATTATTTAAAAAAGGAGATAGAGAGTTAACAGAAACCATAGATCAATTTGTCTGACATCAGTAACAGGAGAAATGCTGGAGTCTATTATTTAGGATGTAGTCACAGAGCACTTAGTGAGTAATAATAATAAGATTAAACGAGAACATACCAGTTTGAAGTTAGTTATTTATTTTATGAGAAGTTACGATGAGCGATTACGTGAAGAAGGCCGTCACCACGCATGCGTGTCAATCTTCAAAGCAGCGGTGTGAAATCACAGAAAAGAGTTGTTGAACTAAAATAGTAAGATTAGTTGACTAGAACTTACAGAAAGATCTTTATGTTATGAGGGTCGGGAGCGGAGGGCACGTAATCGCTCATCGTAACTCCTCATAAAATAAAGATCAAACTTCAAACTGGGAAGTTCTCATTTAATCTTACTATTTTACTTCGGTGTCACGTGAGTGACTACGTAAAGATTTTGAAGCTCTGTGATTTCATGCCGTGGAACGAGTCCACGCATCACAAATGCATCAATTGACCAGGATGAGTGAGAAAAATTAATGCATTCAAACATGACATGGTTAAACAATACTGATGCTTTAATAACAAAATAAATTAACAGTGACCCCTCTTACCCAGGGGGAAACTGTGAAATAGAACTTAAAACAGAATCAGCAAAAATCCCCGGTCTGGCGATAGGCTTTTTATAAAACCTTTGGTATGTCCGCTCATTCGACCATCCCACAGCTGCTAGAATGTGGTCGAGAGGGATGTCCATATCCCTTGCTGCTGATGTCGATGCAGCCCTGGTGGAATGAGGTTTAAAAGTGTCAGTGTCCACTCCTGCACATGCCAGAAACTGTTTATTCCATCTAGAGATGGTCTGCACTGTAACCTTTTTATGAGGTTTGGTATAACTAACAAAGAAGGAGAGTTCCGAGCCTCTCAGACTCTTAGTGACCTTTACGTATTGAAGTAGGTGTGACACTACACACAATCGTGGATCTGAGGGGTATGCCATAAAACTCAATTTGAGCCCCAGTATCCCTGGCCTGCTCTGCTTAATGAGGTTGCAAGATGTTCCCATACTGTCCAGTCTGTGTTTATGTAATTTCTGGACCCGTTGTGCTGAGGCCAGCACCATGAGCATGACTACTTTGAGTGTAAGATGGTGCAGAGACAGAGATGAAGCTGGTGCCCACTGACGGAGGACTGTGAGAACCATGCTCACATCCCATATATGTGAATACCTGGGCCTAGGGGAAGTGGAGTTAAAAATGCCCTTCATAAACTTAGTTATTAAAGGGTGAGATCCTACCGTGTGGTTCGCCGACCCCAGCCATAAATAATTTGACAAAGTGCTCCGGGCACTGTTAATGGCACTGTAACTGAGCTTGTTATCATGAAAAATTGATGAAATAAACTCCAAAACGTCCGTGATAGAAGCCGTGTCATATGAAATATTAGAGCGGGAACAGTACATCTCACATTTCCGTATGTGAGTGATGTACTGTTTCTGTGTGCTCTTCCTCCACACAGCAGTGATGACATCTATTGTACGCTCTGAAAGCCCGAGCCCCAGGAACAGTCTCCTCAGAATTTGCAAACCAATAAATTTATACGGTCATGAAGAGGGTCACCGGGTGTACCAGCAGATTTCTGCTCTTGAGCACTGCCATAAAAGACTGTGTAATTAAAGCTAGAACCAGTGGGAACCAATGTGAGTAGGCCAGTCTGGTACTACCAATATGCCAGAGGCAGAGTCTTGCTCGATTTTGGCCAAACATCGCCTAATGAGGCAGAATGGGGGAAAAACATACAAACATTTCCCACCCCAGTGTAGCAAGAATGCATCTACTGCAACTGCCCCTGGGTCTGGCTCCCATGACACGTAAATTGGTAACTGATGATTAAGCCTGGATGCAAACAGATCAATGTCTGGTACACCATAACGAAGGACAATGTCATTAAACACTTTGTGGTTCAACAACCATTCTTTGTTGTCATTGAACTCTCGTGACTTGGTGCCTGCCACCGTGTTATATCTACCTGGAAAGTAGATAGCTGAAACACAGATGTTTTGCGCAATACACCAGTGCCACATGAGATTAGACAATTTATCACAGGATACACTTACTTCCACCCATGTGATTAATATACGTTACTGCTGTAGTGTTGTCAATCTGGTTGGACATGCACATGATGCATATTGGTACAAAAAGCCTTTAACCCATAGAGTGCTCCCAACAACTCTAAGTAGTTAATACTGTGTGGCTGAAGCATCGATGATTACTTCAGATCCCATCTGCCACCGCAGCTTGAGATGGTATTGGTAGCACCCCAACCTAGAGCACTGGCATCAGTCTGCAGGATAATTGATGGTGTATCGACTAAAATAGTACTAGAACAACACTGAATATTGGTAACCCACCTTTGTAACTCAGCCAGGGCTTCAGCTGGCAATTGCATGGGTCTATCGAAGCGACCTCTATGAAGCTTGAGTGCCTGTTCCTTTGCACGCTGTAAGTTTTGGTAGTGCAAAGGCCCAAACTGAGCAGCTGGGAAAGCAGTTGCTATTTTGCAATTATACTAGCCACATGTCTAATAGAAGGTTGATTATTAACAATGAGTTTCCTGCAGGCTTCAATTAACTCTAATTGCTTGCCCCGAGGCAGAGTTACTGACATGTGTACTGAGTTAATGGTGAATCCCAAATAGTCAATTATCGTAGATGGCACCAATTTGGACTTAACTGGATGTATTAAGAACCACAGTTTCTCAAAAACAGATAATTCAGCTAATTGCAAAGTCCTCCCAATAACTAAGATGTTGTCCAAATATGCCATGGCTATATGATTATGTGCTCTGAGTAGCCCCAGGACTGGTTTTAGCAATTTAGTGAATAGTCTTGGGGCTGAGATTAATCCATTAGGCAATGCTTTAAACCGCCACAACTGCTTCATCCAGTTAAAGTTCAAAAATATCCTGTGATCTTCATGAATGGCCACTGAATAGTAAGCATCTTTGAGGTCAATGCTCGCCATGTAGCATCCCTTGGAAAGCAGTTGTTTGGCAGTGACAAAAGTTTCCTTTTTGAAGTGTTTATACTGCACAAAGGTGTTAAGCTCTGTCAAATCAAGGATAATTCAACATCCTCCATCCTTCTTTTGCCCAGTAAATATGTTGGACACAAACTGGTGAGGCTCACAATTCAACCTCACAATTACCCCTTTCAATTCAATTCAATTCAATTCAATTCAATTCAACTTTAATGTCATTGCACAGATACAAGTATGGGTACAACGAAATGCAGTTTAGTGACAGTACGAAGTGATAGCAATATATAGATATATAGATGAGTCTTTCTTGAACAAAGACTCTTTGTTCTCCTTGTGCACCATACACTCCTGTTGTGAAAACACAAAAGTGCGGCTAGGTGTATGCTGAGTGGGTGCAGGCGAGTCAGAAATGAACTCAATTTGGAAACCTTGTATACTGTGCAGTATAAATGGGTCAGATGTTATCCAATGCCATTCATGAAAGAAAAATTGCAATCTCCCCCCAACTTGTAATTGATCCATTGCAGGCTCACTTAACTTAGTGGTTACCGGCAGTATGGTCTCTGCTTCTGCCCCCGAGGTCTGGGGGGTAGGGCTGTTGGAGGACGCCATCCCCGCATCTTGAACATGGCCCGGCTTGGGCCCTGCCCTAAAAAAGGCTTCTGTGCCTGTAACTCAGAACCACGTCCACCATATCTGGTGAACCGAGGGTATGGGGTACTGTCGATCGGAAAGATGATACCTTGGGAGGTGCCTTCATAAGGCCAACGGTTTTAGCCTCCTCATCCAGCTCTTTTACCTGTTTAGACAGGTCTTCTCCGAACAGGGTGTTTGGGGGTTGGGCATTCCCCCGCTTGCACAGCCGAGCAAAGTTTGGGTTTAGAGCAGGACGGATGGCATTCTTCCTGAGGCAATTGATTTCAAAATGTGTATTGCACATTAATGCCATCGCGTCCTGCTGGGTATCAGAGAGGGGCACCCCAACCACTGACCTGGCAAAGGCTGTGATGCCTGAGGCAAGTAGCCTGAGGATTTTTTGAATTTTTACCTCTTGGGCTCTGAAGCCCCCTCCAATGTGTCCCCAGATAGATTGGTTTACCACCAGGACACTAAGTGAGGCACAGTTCAGTGGAGTCTTATATTTGGTAGTAGTTTCCTCCATAGTTTGATCTTGGAGTTGATGGAAGGCCAGATAATTTATGCTCATGGCGAGCTCTTCTTCCAATGGCTCCCCTGTTAGGGCAGGGATAGCAAATCTAGATGCCATAGGGGGTACATCCGATGTTTGCCCCTCATGCCATGAAGCAACTGTGCCTCCGTTCTCAGGGTCAGTATAACACTGGCCTCATACGCTACCCTCATCAGAGAGGGAGATATTCTGCAGCCCTGACACAGGTGCTGCTGTCTCGGGTTCTCTGTAATCCCCGGGATTCGATAGCTCCCTCCTTTGGAGCATTTCTCGCTGGAGTAACCGCTCCACTAGGTACTCCATGTGGGCCAGCCTGCCAATAACACTGCCCATAGAAAGAGGGGAAATTTCCACCTCCTGGCCCGACTCATCTGAGTCCAGAGCCCTCACAGACTTGCTGGTGGCTTTCCTCCCCCGTGGAGTAGCCAAGGCGCTTTCTGGCAGCACCGTCTGTAGCCGCTGGCTGCTCTGCCAGCGACCCTGAAGGCAAATTCAGCGGCCACCCGCTGCCCGCAGGCCCGCGGTCTTCTGCAGCCTGTTTTGTCGCGGCCTGCCTCTTTACCTTGGACATGTTCTCCCGAAGTCCGATGCTGAAAGATAAGCAAAAAACCACGAACCAGGAGCAACAACCTCAGCTAAGTTATGAACACTTACCTGAGCATTTATAACATACCGCTGGAAGGAGCAACGCGCCTGCCAGTCAGTCGTTGCACAATGCATCGGATATAATGACGTGCATGCATGGTGACGGCATTCTTCACGTGGTCACTCACGTGACTCTGAAGTAAAATAGGATGAGACAGTCAACATGGGTTCATGGGGATCAACAACAACTATTCAACAATTAAGTTGTTTTCTTTAGTAGTAACTACTGCAGAGAAAATGGCTAAACAATTGATTTAGTACCTGGATATTCAGAAAGTTTCCAATAAGGTGCTGCACAAGCGATTATTAAATACTGCTGGAACACATGATATTGGTGATATTACACTGGCATTGATTGAAGATTGGTTACACAAGTAGATTAGAATAGAATAGGATGCCTTTTATTGTCATTCAAACAACTTGGTTTGAACAAAATTGCATTTTCTGCAGTCTCAACAATTACAAAAAAAAACAAGACCCACACTTAACACACTTTACACAAACATCCATCAGAGTGAATCTCCAACACCTCCTCACTGTGATGGAAGGCAAAAGTCTTATCTCCTCCCTTGTTCTTCTCCCGCGGTCCTGCAGGCCAACTGCAACGTTGAGGTGAACCTGGGCTCCTGATGTTAAAGTCCCCGGTGGGCGATGGTCAGTTTTGCGGCCGTTCAGCTGCTCCGGGCGATGTTAGGCCCCGCTCCAAGTAATTTCACCCCGCGATTCCAGCGGGAGACGTTGCCGTCGCGGAAGCTCGGAAAAGCGGTCTCCCGATGCGGTCTCCACAGGGTCTGCGGCCGGAGCCTCCAAAGCTCCGAAGTCAGGTCGCAGCCGTGCGCCACCACAGCTCCTTCCGCTCCGAAGTCGGCCAGCTCCGCGATGGTAGGTCCGCAGGCTCCTCGACTGGAGCCCCCAGGTTGGATCTGGCCAGAGGCCACCGCCGGCTCCACAATGTTAGGCCCAACGACACCGGAGACCCGACAGGGAAGGGATTAAACAGCTTCCCCCCCCCCCCCACCCACCCCCCACATATACACAGCTAAAGAAATAATACAACTAGGATCAAAACATACATTTAACGAGACAAAAATTAAAAAAAGACAGACGGACTGCAATCCAGCTGCTGCCGTTAGGCGCCGCCATACCACATCACATGGGGCATTTTTGTGTTTAGTCTATAATCATAGGGGTACCACAAAGATTCTTTCAGGATCTTGTGTAGGAGATGCTGGTTATATTAACAGGTGGGGTCTTGGAAGGATAAAAACAAAATTCTGGAGTAATTCAGTGGGTCAGGTAGCACCACTGGAGAAAATGATAGGTGAAATAAATAGGTGACGTTTCGGGCCGGAACCATTCTTCAGTCTGACCCACTGAGTTACTCCATCATTTTGTGTCTATCCTTTCAAGACCCCACGTGTTCACAATTGATATTAATGTTTTGAATTGATGATTGAATATAATATATCTAAAGCTAGGTGGCAGTATGGGCTGTTAGCGGGATGCAAGAAGGTTTCAGGTGGATATGGAGAGGTTCAGTGAGTAGGCAAGGATTAAGAACCTGGAATATTATGTGGAAAATGTGAAGTGATGCATTTTAATGGATAAAATAGTAAGTGGTGGTGCCTTTTTAAGAGGCAAGAATGTTTTATTGTTTACTTGTAATAGTAAGAGTGGAAGATGTTGGTGTTTGGAAGGATTTGCATGTCCTTGCTCATAATGTACTGCATGATTGTAGGTCCAATAAAACAATGAGAAAGGCAAATGGTACACTGGCTCTTATTGTCTGAATATGAAATTATAGATAACCTAATGAATTATCTAAAGCCCAAGTGAGTATGCATAAAGAGTGTTGTGTATATGTCAGATCTCACTACCAATAAAAGATGTATTAAAATAGAGAGTTTACAGAGAAGGTACCTCAGATGAATTCTGGGATGGTGGGTTTCTTATTTGAGAAGAGAATAAGCAGAGCAGGCCTGCAATCCTTGAATTTAGAAGAATGATTGATAATTTATTTGAAACGTATAAAAATTAAGACCAACTCAAACTAGGGGCTTGCCAATTTATAGGCTCGGTTGCTGCATTTATTCAAGTTCAAGAGATTTTTGGATATTAATGGAATCAAGAGATACGCTATTAGTACAGGGAAGTGGAGTTAAGATAGAAGATCAGCCATGATAATGCTGTATGGCAAAATAGGCACATTGAACCGATCAGCCATGATCACAATTCGATCAGCCATGATCACAATGAATGGCGGTGCTGGCTCGAAGGCCCGAATGGCCTCCTCCTGCACCTATTTTATATGTTTTCTATGTTTCTATGAACCACATGGCATACTCCTGCTTCTACTTCTTTAGCTCTCAAGGAGAGTTTGAGAAAGGCATTGAGTCACGGGAAGTCATAATCATTTGAACAGGAAAATAATTGAGCTTAAGTTCAGCTTGTGGGGAAAATGGGAACCTCAATTGGGAAATGAGGTGGGGGAATCAATTGAGAAACACCTCAAGGGGCAAACTTTTCCTTTCTTAAAGTGCATACAACTGCAGCCAGTGCCAGCTTTGAACTTCACAGTCTGGGACCTGCTGCGGCAGTTTGCCCTTTAGCCATGCTATAGCATGTGTACTTCTGCATGAGTCCCCAGTACCATCTGTGGGCTGAGCTTGTGCCAATGAATTTTATAAAAGTGCCAATCGTACACGCGTGGCATGCCATTAAACACCAAATGCACAGAGGATCTGTAGAGAAAATCATGGAATGTGCAATGTAAGCATTGCTTCATTCTTTGTGAGTGAGTTTCTGAAGATATACAGTACTATCACTAGCCACAAACAAACATTTACATATCACAATAAAAAACCTGCATCAAGAATTTGGAGCAGAAAGTAACATAGCAACTAGCTTTAGCATTAAAGAAGTTATTCAAGGTTTTCATTGCTAGGTCTACATGTCAGTAGCAAGGAGTAGATCCATTTTGGCTCTATATTTTATCAAACACTATGAAAGCATCTCAAATCCATGGTCTTTCCTGCTGCAATGAAGCAAAAAAACATTACAATGAGAGTTGAAGAAAATCTTGTAAAATTCTCAAGTCGCAGTGCCCTGACTTTGTGCCAAGTGTACGAGAAAGTTTTTTTTGCAAACCATAACTGAGTAAAACTGACTTCTTGCAGGATGGGATTGGAAAATGCAGAAAACAAAAACTGCCATTTAAAAATTAATTTGTTTTCATGATATGTAAATAAAAAATATTACTGTGATTCCCCGATATCATTTCAGCCACAGCTGAAGTCACATGCTTGGTTTAATTAACAGAAATATGGAGTCAACAAACAGTGCTGGATTAAATAGACTTTCTAACACACTTCCAGCCATAGCGGCTGAACGGCATCAGCAAGGATGAGATCCCTACCAGAGGCCATGTACATTAATTCTGAAGGAACTCAATTCATTTCCTCACAAAATGAAATTAAACTAAGCAGCATTTTGCAAACCATAGGGTTAAGACTGATGCTACTGTAAACAATCAACTGGAAAGTGCTTTCATGTATACAGGCATAGGAGCAGGCAATGTTTTAATAAGGAAGATTTGCTACCTTAGCTTATCTCTCCATGTTTTTACATTGCTTTCATTTTCACATATTGTTGAGCAAGGATAAAGGATCGCCACAAGGTGCTTTACTTAATGAACAGCACTCCAAGTTTTATTTGTTTTGATCTACTTTTACCCTTAGGACTCAACCACATGCTGATATGGTACCATATAAATAAATATTATCACCGACTGGCTCAATTAAATAATATAACAACAAGCTCTTTTAATAGCATTTCTGCTTTGGTCCTGTTTAGTCATTTGCTAATTTTAATCCATCATGTTATATGACAAGAGATGACACAGGGTCAAGACAAAGACATGGAATGGAGAACGTATCTGAATTCATTAAGAATGGGTCAAGTTATACATTTGAGAAATTACCCCTTATACAGCCTCCTATCCTACAATGTTCACTGAGATGGCATGACACTGGTAGCCCTGCCAAGTTGCATTGGCACTGCCCCAGACATAAAATGTTCAGTCATGTCCTGCAGCACACACTCTTAATGTAGCAGCTGTCAAACTGTGCATGTGACAGAAAACACTCCAAACCCCAGATTGTCACATGCATTCTGTAGTCTTCTGAACATCTGGATTACAAGCACCATCAACTAATGCACTAGCTTTGAAAATATAGCAGGATTAAAACAGGATTCCGCCCAAAAAAGCACAATTGCCATCTTTTTTTAAAAAATGGGTTTGTCTGAAACAATGCCTGCAAGATTTTAGAATGCAAGAATGCAAAATACATTTTTATCCGGCCCACAATTAAAAAAATAGAACAATCATGAATTTATTTCTTATACTGTGTCTTAAAATATTATCTATCCACTTTAAAGTATTAAAAACATTAAAATGACGTGTTCTTGTCTCAACCATCTTGCTGATCAATGTATTCAGTCCTATTCCTCCGCCTATTTCCCATTCCATTTAAAATTTCCAATAACCTTTCTTTCCTAAAATGTTTTGGGTTTCTGCTTATAATACTGTCTGTGGGAAACTTCCTTATGGTGTAATAACTCCACTGCTTCAAAAATAAATTCCTTGTCCCTATTTACATTATTAAAACATTTATACATTTAGTCACCTACAGCAGCTCTCCTTAATACTGATAAATGTTCTAATTTCTCAGTCACCCCTCACAGCTAAAGCACTCAACCATGATATTACCTGAGGAATGTAATGCAGCTCTCCACTGGCAAAGAGAGCACTGAATATCTGATTGAAGCATTTATGAAATACAGATCGAGAAAAGTTTAAAATGTCTCTTGCACCATCCAGGAAGGATCCTGAGGGGATAAAGTTAATAGCCACTGGCAAAACATAGCCGACTGGCCCATTAGTAAGTGGATGTTCTTGATGGAGAAAGTGACGGACTGTAACAGCAAGCCTGAAGAAGGTAACTGCCTTCTGCACTGTAACTGTTCACTCTGAGCAATTTTCCCCATTCAATTTCTCTTTGAATGAGAGTTGAGAGTAGGCCTGGCTACATGCTATCATTGTCCTTGGTTTTACTCTTTCTGCAAGCAAATTAAGGTTCTAATAATATTACTATCATCAGGCTTTTACTCATTGAGAATATTAACGCCAGAAAAGGAATCTCTAAGACCTCAGGAAAATCAAAACTTTTCATGGTAAATAATTCTAAGAGCTCGTAATGGGTATCATTGTAAACCTTTGTTACAAAAGTGCCTTGAATATGGTACCTTCAGTACTTATAAAAACCTTGGAGTACCTTCTCAAGGGCAATACCTTACCATCTGTGCTTAGAAGTAAACATCATACTAGAATCCCAATGACATCCTATAGAATCAGAATCAAAATCAGAATCAGATTTTATTCGAGGAATATCACTGGCCAGGTCAGTCATACAATTAAAAGCAACAGACTCAAAAACACATTTTAACATAAACATCCACCACAGAGACTCCTACACATTCCTCACTGTGATGGAAGGCGAAATAAAGTTCAAGTCCTTCCTTTTGTTCTTCCTCAGTCGGGGGCCTCGAACCCTCCGTTGATGGGGTGGTCTTGACTCTCCTAGCCGGCGGTGTTCGGGCCCTCCGCATCAAGGCGTTCAGCTCCTGCATTGAGGGGTTTGTCAGCTCCCCTGCGCCGGGCGATCGAATCTCGCATCGGGGCTGGTCGAACCTTCTGCAGCGTTGGAGCTCCCGACTAGCCTCTCCCTTGATGGTAAGTCTGCAGGCCGTGGTGGGAGCGGTCCCAGGGAAGGGATCTGTTCCGATGTTAAGTCCACGCCCCGTGGTGGGACTCATGACAGTACGAGATGGCCTCCAGCTCCAGCGATGGTAGGCCGTGGAGCCCGGAGAATGTGATCCGAAAAATTGATCACATCTCCGGGAAGGTAAGAACTTGAAAAAAGGTTTCCCCTCCCCCCTCCCCCCACATAAAACAAACTGAAGTACATTAAAACAAACTTTTAACAAATGCTAAAAATAACAAAAAGATGAAAAAACGAACAGACTGCCGGCAGGACTGCCATCTCCCCGATGCCCCTGGTGGTCTTTTACAATATCATTCTCCATGTATGCATGAGGTTCTGGCATTCCAATAGGTTACTTAGATGACATAATATTTTATGATATGATAGCTCCACGTTTGAAGACACTATATGAACACATTTATGCACAACAGAAATTACCAGAAACATTAAATGAATCTATTATAACCCTTATACCTAAATTAGATAAAAATCTTGATGATCCAGGGTCATATAGAGCTATATCTCTTTTAAATACTGATCAAAAAATATTAACCAAAATACTATTACAAAGACTAAACACAGTGATTAATAAACTAATTCATTCAGATCAAACAGGATTTATACCAAAACGATATTCCTCAAACAATCTGAGAAGATTATATAATATTATATATTCGAAAAGAAACATTAATAAGGATTTATCAATTATTCGTTGGACGCAGAGAAATCTTTTGAATGGTCTTATTTATTTTCGGTTATGGAATTTTTTCAGTTGGGGGAGAAGTTTATAATATGGGTTAAGTTACTATATACCAAGCCAACAGCCAGAATATTAATAAACCAAATGTTAACAACTAAATTTAACTTATTCCGAGGCTGCAGACAAGGTTGCCCTTTATCTCCACTACTGTTTGCACTTGCAATAGAACCACTAGAAAAATCTGTGAGATTGCATCCTGAAATATATGGGTATGAAACTAAAGAAACTGAAAATAAAATCTCTTTATACGCAGATGATGTATTACTTTATATCACAAAACCGGAAATTAGTATTCCTAACTTGTTAGATTTAATAACTCAATTTGGATCGTTTTCAGGATATAGAATTAATTGGAATAAAAGTGAACTTATGCCAATAATGGGAAATAACTCACATATATTACAACAATATCCTTTTAAGATTGCAAATGAAAAAATTAAATATCTTGGAATTTATGTAACAAAAAGATATGATTCTTTATTTAAATCTAATTTCCCACCCTTATTGAATAAACTACTTAAGAATATCCAATATTGGAAAACATTAACTATTTCAATGCTAGGTAACATTAATGCGATAAAAATGATTTTTCTTCCACAATTATTATACTTGTTTCAAATGATCCCGATATATCTTCCTAAATTTTTTTTTAAGAAAGTGGACTCTATAGTTACCAATTTTATTTGGGATTATAAGAACCATAGAATAATTAAAAAGCATTTATGTAAATCAAAAATGAATGGAGGTTTTGCATTGCCTAATTTTATGTTTTATTATTGGGCAGTTAATATAAAAAATATGAATTTCTGGTTGGAAGAACTAGATAAACAACCAAACTGGTTAAAAATGGAAAAGGAAGACTGTTTACCTTTCGAAATTAGCTCGATTTTATTTGCTTACACTACAGTACATAAGAAAATTTATAAAGGAAACCCAATAATAGAAAGTGGTATACATATTTGGAAACAATTAAAAAAAACTTTAAAATTACAGAATACACCACTAGCTCTTCCAATTGTAAACAATATTACTTTTAAACCTTCATTGATGGATAAAGTTTTTTTTAAATGGAAGAACTATGGAATAAATAAGATTGATGCTCTCTACAGGGAAAGTTTATTTCTCTCATTTCAGGAATTACAACAAAATCATGGATTACACTCCAAAGAATATTTTAGATATCTACAAATTAGAGATTATGTTAAATCAAATACACGAGATTTTAGGAATAGAAAGACAGAAATTTTAGATGAATGTCTAAATAAACATCCGAATACATAAAAATTAATATCATATATTTATAATATTTTACTGGAAAATGATTTACCAAATACGGATAAAAAATGGGAAAACAAATTAGGTCAAGTAATTAGTAGAGAAGTATGGAATGAAAGTTTACAACATATACACCACTGTTCATTAAATGCCAGACACTCCTTGATATAATTTAAAGTTATACATAGATTACATTTCTCAAAATCCAAATTAAATAGAATTTTCTCAAATGTTTCCGCTATATGTGATAAATGTCAACAATTAGAAGCTAATCTAACGCATTCATTCACAAAATGTATAAAAATTACTAATTTTTGGACAGAGATTTTTAAGATAATCTCAATTGTAGTTAATGCAAATTTAATTCCAGACTCAAAATTAATTATATTGGGAATATTAGAACCGAATCAGATACTAACAACACAACAAATAATTTTTATTGGTTATAGTTTAATAATTGGTAAAAAATTAATACTAAGATTTTGGAAAGGTCCCATATTCCCTACAATCAAAATGTGGATTACAGAAATATCGGAGACACTTCACCTGGAACGATTAAGACTTGTCCTAATGGACAGGTTAGATCAATTCAGAGGAATATGGTCTCCATTTATTGAATATTTAAAGGGTTAAGATGGTCCGGTTCGAGGCCATGACTGAAGCCTGAATGAAGGAATAGATGAAGAATTATATACAATAGATCATGAATATATCTCCAATGAAGAATATCTTGTTTAATACTCCACTCATTTTATTTATCTCTTTTTTATTTATTTCTCTTTATTACCTATCTCTATTTCCTACTGTTATAA
Organism: Okamejei kenojei; assembly: GCA_035221665.1. Lineage (NCBI taxonomy): Eukaryota > Metazoa > Chordata > Chondrichthyes > Rajiformes > Rajidae > Okamejei > Okamejei kenojei. The sequence goes on from CM069131.1 coordinate 40,100,460, forward strand.
AATAAAACAAAATATAGAAGTATAAATAAGATTGGCTGTAAATTTTAAAAATATTAAGAATGTATGTGACGATAATATTTCCTTTTTCTTTGATTTTATATTCTTTTTTCTTAATATGTAATTCTAATAAAAATATTTTACAAAAAACAAAAATAATTCGTACTTTTATTAACATAAAAAAGCTGATGCGTATCTTGTAAGTCGAGTTAACTTAAAGGCCTCATTCCTTCTCAGCAGCAATTTAGATGAATTGTCCGGAATAGTTTCGCGAGGCTGGCTATCGGCGGTAAAGGGGAAACATGCTTCAGCGCATTTCAACTTATTGGCCGAGCCACAAAAAAAGTAGGAGTTTCTGTTGTCAAAACGAACATCTGTCATAATACTATAAATCTCATTTCAGATAGATGTTTAATCTTTCATGTTGCAACAGTCGCGCCAATCGCCGATCCTCTGCAAATGTCAGTCAGCGGTTAGTTGTCATTTCACTTGTTGCTTTCTCTCGTCTATTTTCTGACCGGCTTTAAAACAGGGCCAATTTATGTCCGCGGGGAATAATCAGCCCATTGAACAAAAAGCCTTCATTCACGGTTGGCTCAAGAGTAACGGGAGAGGAACTTGGTAACTCGGGAGAGCAACTTGCAACATCGCAGAAATGACATACCCGTGGGAACTCGGTTAAACAGTTGAACATAAACTTGTAATCTCGTACATAACCACAAGTCTGTTTTTTTTCTTTCACTTGGGGTCACTCGTGGGTGGACTCGCACCATGAGACAGGGCCATAACCAATTCATTAGCACCCAGGGGTAAGATTTTCGCACAATTGGAATCACTTAATTCAGACATCATTTTTTTATAAGAAGCACATCTGAAACTGCAAGCCCAGACTAGATTGAAGGTAAATTTAATAGGTCAAACACATCATTCTTCATATATCTCTAAATTTAGAGGTACGACAATATTATTCGTTAACGTATACCATTTAAATTAAAGAATATCATAACAGATAAAGAGGAGAGATATCTCATAGTTACTGGAAATATCCACTCTACCCCAATCACTATGGTAAATATTTATGTGCCTAATTTTGATAATCCCCAATTTTTTAATAAAATCCTGAATATAATTTCAGAGTTTAATTATCAAAATGTGATAATTGGGGGAGACTTTAATTGCGTTTTAGATCCTTACCTGGACAAATCTGCACAACAAAAGAGGAGTAACATAAAATCTAAAACTAGTGAACTCCTAAATACATGCATAAAAAAACACAAATATAACAGATGTTTGGAGGATCACTAACCCAGCAGGATGGGAATACTTGTTTTACTCAATGGTACACAAAACTTATTCACATATCAACTACTTTTTAGTGGATACAAAATTAATTCCTTATACAACTAACCCAAAATATCACAACAGCATTATCTCTGATCACTCCCCGTTAACTTTGTTTTAAAAACTAGAAGGAATGCCTAATAAAAAAATGTTTTGTAGGTTTAATCCTCAAATTCTAAAATGATCCACAAGGTGGTATATATCTAAAACAACAGATGGAACTTTTTTTTGAGACCAACGACACCCCAGATATTTCACCCGCTTTACTATGGGAATCTTTTAAGGCATTTATCAGAGGATCTATAATTTCAAATCAAGCTTTTCAAAATAAAGAACAAGAAGTTGACATGAGAATTAAGGGACAGAAGTTTAGGGGTAACGTGAGGGGAACTTCTTTACTCAGAGGGTGGTGGCTGTGTGGAATGAGCTTCCAGCAGAGGTGGTGGAGGCAGGATCGATTTTAACATTTAAAAGTAAAGTGGATAGGTATATGGACATGAAGGGAATGGAGGGGTATGGTCTGAGTGCAGGTAGATGGGACTAGGGGAAAACAAATGGTCGGCACGGACTGGAAGGGCCGAGAGGGCCTGTCTCCGTGCTGTAATTGTTATATGGTTAATGAACAAATGCAGTTAGAAGAACAAATTAGACAATTGGACCTAGATAATGCTAAATAGCCAACTATAGATAAACATAATAAAATAACAATATTGAAATTTAAATTAAATAGAATATTATTTGCAAAAGTTATAAGAATATTTCAAATTACAAAACAGGAACATGTTTAATTCGGTGATAAACCACATAAACTTTTGGCACGTCAATTGAAAAAAAGGGAAAAAGATCATACGATTTTAAAGATTAAATGAGATAACGGTGAATTGTTAACATTACCTAATGTTATCAATAAAAGATTTGCTCAATTTTATCAAAATTTATATACATCTAAAAGGTCAACAGATAGTACTAAAGTTATAATGTTTTTGGATAATTGTAATCTCCTAAAACTTAATCTGCTGGAACAAGAGGAATTAGGAGCTCATGTCTCAATTAAGGAAATAGAAGAAACAATAAATTCTCTGAAGAATGGTAAAACACCAGGACCGGATAGATTTAGTAATGAATTTTATAAAAGATTTTATGAGATAATTTCACCACATTTACATAAAATGTATACATATGCTTTCAAAGAACAAACATTACCAGAAACATTACCAGAAACAGAATCAACGATTACACTCATACCTAAAAAAGATAAAGATTTAGAAGACCCTGGCTCATACAGAGCCATCGCTGTTAAATACAGATCAAAAAATATTAGTGAAAACTTTAGCAAGAAGGATAAATAAATATGTTAGCAAATTAATAAATGCGGATCAAACAAGGTTTATATCCAAGAGACACTCCTGCAATAATTTGAGACGTCTGTTTAATATAATGCACTCATACAAAACTGAAGAGCAAGACTTATAAATTATTTCATTGGACGCAGAAAAAGCATTCGATCAGGTGGAATTGGGATTACCTCGTTAAAGTATTGCAAACATTTCAAACGGGAGATAATTTTATTTCATGGATAAAACTATTATATGACAAGCCGACTGCTAGAATATTAACTAATAACATGCTGTTTCTGAAATTTCAACTATCCAGGGGCAATAGACAGGGATGTTCACTATCACCTCTGCTATTTGCTCTTGTAATAGAACCCCTAGCTGAAAGCATAAGAACACATCGGAATATCCATGGCTACAATACAAAATACTCAAATAATAAAATATCATTATATGCAGATGATGTACTACTGTATATTACAAAATCACAAATCAGTATACCAAATATATTAAATCTAAGAGGAATTTGGATCCTTCTCAGGATATAGAATAAATTGGAATAAAAGTGAAATTATGACGATTAAACCGCAAGACTCGACACACCTTTTAAAATTCCCTTTTAAAATTGCTACAGAAAAATGTAAATACCTGGGAATCAAAATTACCAGAAAATATAAATCTTTATTCAATGCAAATTACATGCCCCTACTTACTAAATTATATGCTCTGATTAATTTTGGAAAACTCTACTGACGTGCTTAATGGGCCGAAGAAATGCTATAAAAATGATCTTCCTACCACAAGTTTTATATTTATTCCAATCAATACCAATATACTTACCTAAACAGTTTAAAAAAAAATGGATTCTGATATCACAAATTTTATATGGGACTATAAATCTCATAGATTTCAAAGAAGACATTTATGTAAACCTAAAGAATTTGGTGGATTAACACTGCCTAATATTTTGTATTATTATTGGGCAGCAAATGTCAAAAATGTAATTCACCTGTTGGACAATTCTGCCCAGCGGGTGGATTGGATAGTAATGGAGAGAGAGGATTGTTCCCCTTTTAATATAGGAGCAATCCTTCTCTCACCAATAAAACAGAATAATAAAATATACAAGAAAAAATCAATTATTCATAGTACTATTAGAATTTGGAATCAAATAAAATTAACCCTTAAGTTAAGAAATCTATCGCTTCTCTCTCCCATAGTTAATAATCTGTCGTTTAAACAATCCATTATTGATAAATCACTTACACATTGGGAAAGAATAGGAATTAAAATGTTTGGAGACATGTATGAAACTGGAATTTTTTTTTATCATTCCAACAACTACAACTTAAATACAATCTGAGAAGTTATCAATATTTTAAATATTTTCAAATCCGTGATTATTTGAAAATATATACGCAAGAATACCAACATTTGACTCCAGATCTATTAGATGAAGCTAGGAATAGAAAGGTGGACTCAACTAACTTAATATCATACTTGTATAATATCATCCTAAATATAGAAATACCATCATCCAATAGAATTTGAAGAGATTGGGATCAAGAACTACCTATAAAAATCTCGAAAGAGTGTTGGGATAAACACTTGCTATATGTGCATCAATGCTCGATCAATGTAAGACATATTCTAATTCAATTTAAAATCCTACACAGATTATATTATTTGAAAACTAAAATAGGTAAAATCTTTCCAAATGTTTCCCCCACTTGTGATAAATGTCTATCTCAAGATGCAACTATAGCACATTTTTTGTTTTTTGCATAAAAATCCAAACATTTTGAAATGAAATCTTTGAAATATTTACAAAATTATTTAAAATAAAATTGAAACCGAACGCAGAATTGATTATTTTCAAACAATGGAAGTCAGCTTTTAGCTGACTTTGTTCCAAGAGTTTCCTTAATTATGGCAATAATTATTAATAATGGCAAAAAAACTCATACTTAAATTCTGGAAAAAAACGCACCCACACCAACGGAAAAAATGTGGATTTCAAATATGTCCGAAATGTTACACCTCAAAGACATGAGATTCATCCTAGCAGGCAAATCAGACCAATTCTTAAAGATTTGGTCTCCATTTATCGACTTATTACAAGCATAGGGTGCAACATAAGTTTGGAAATAAACGGTTTAAGGACCTGGTGAGGGGTGTGTAAAGATATGAAGTAGGTACATCCCTTTTTATTGTATCTTATTTTCTTATATTTTCCTTTTTCTATTTTTCTATTTATTTATTTTTATTCTTTCTCACATTCTACGTCTTTACGGGCTCTTTCTTTTCACTTTCTCACGCACTTACTATCTTATCTAACTTCTCTATTTTTATTTTTATTCCTTCTGTTACTTTCCTATTATTAAAGTTTAAAACAAGAAGTGGTACATGAAGTGTATTATGTTATTTTTGGCTTATACTACAGTCCTGTACATTACTTCTAATAAAATTAAAAAAATTTTAACAAACGCTAAAAATAACAAAAACAAACAGACTGCTGGCAGGACTGCCATCTCACCGGCACCCCTGGTGGTCTTTTACAATATAATTCTTCATGTATTCATGAGGTTCTGGCATTCTAATGGGTTACTTAGATGATAAAAATAACATTAAATGCCATGCTGTATGGGCCATCTAATTCCTTTTCTATTCTGTAGCAGGTAAATCAGGGACCAAAGCACCAATTTTTCACTCAATACTTCAAATCTTATACCAAAAACCACTGATTCAAGACTAACCATTTCCTCAATCCTACCCTTTCGACGAGGAGGGCTCGACCGTAGGCTCCGGAAGCCCCGATAACAGAAGGTTCGCGTGCCCCGACCACGGGAGAACACAGAAGGGAAGAAGATTGAAATGTTTTTGCCTTCCATCACAGTGAGGAATGTGGGGGAGTCGCTGTGGTGGATTTTCATGTTAAACATTTATTTTGGTGATTTGTTGCTCTTTATTGGGATGACTGTATGGCAAATCAAATTCCTCATATGTTGCAAAACATACTTGGCTAATAAAGTACTATTATGATTATGATTATGAGTCTCCACTTGCCCAATGTGACTCAAATATGTCCTCTGCTCTTTAATTGTCTTTGTCCTTTCTGCTACCATAGAGCAAGAAGAAACTTTCATGTAAACATGTCACACCTAGAGATTGTGGGCATTTGCATTTTCCAGGTGTAAATCCTTGAATATAATTTTTGTGGACCTGATACACCCTGACATTCAGTTTACAGGGAAATATGATTCAGCTTGTAACAGAGGGTGAGATTTAAGCAGCAACCTGGCTTTTGTATTTGTAGTTTTAACTCTGTTACCATCTAATCCTGCTGACGTAGTGGAAATAAACTCACCAATTTAATCAGTATTCACTCATTGAAGAAACTAATAACTGTCAGTTAGATATCTCCCAGTTGCTAAACACTTTAATTCTCCTTCCCATTCCCACACAGACCTTGCTGTCCTAGGTCTCCTCCATTATCAGAGTGAGGCTAAACGCAAATTGAAGGAACAATATTTTGCTTGGGCAGCTTACAGCCCAGTGGTATGAGTATTGATTTCTCTAACTACAGGTAGCCCCTGGCATTCCTTCTCTCTCTATCAATCCCCCACCCAAGTCATACTAACTTCTCAATTTCACCTAACAAATAGCTATCAATGGCCTTTAACATTGTTACTTTTTTGCATTTCTTTCATTCATTGTTCTTTATCTCTCTACATCATCGCCTATATCTCTCATTTCCCTTATCTATAACCAGTCTGAAGAAGTCGACCCGAAATGTCACCCATTCCTTCTCTCCAGAGATGCTGCCTGTCCCGCTGAGCTACTCCAGGAATATGTGTCTATCTTCAGTTTAAACCAGCATCTGCAGATCCTTCCTACACATGATATCTGTAAAGATTGTGCTTCTATAACAAGTGTCCCTGTTGAACGCATGAAAGGCGGCACAATGGCATAGCTGGTAGGGCTGCTGCCTCACAGAGCTAGAGACCTGGGTTTGATCCTGATATTGGATGCTGTGTGTGTGGAGTCTGCACTTTCTCCCTGTGAGTTTCCTCCCACATCAATCAAGTTATAGTCATAAAATCATAGAGCATGGAAACAGACCCTTCGGTGCAACTTGCCCATTCTGACCAAGATGCCCCATTTACACTAGTTCCACCTACCTGCATTTGGCCCACGCCGTCCAAAGCTTTCCTATCCATATACCTGTCCAAATATTTTTTAAATGTTGTTATTGTACCTTCCTCAACTACTCCATCTAGCAGGCCATTCATTGTACTCACCATCTTCCGTGTGAAAAAGTTGCCCCTCAGATTCCTGTTAAATTGTTCCCATCTCACTTTAAACCTATGTTCATTGGTTCTTAATTCCTCTCCTCTGCAGAAAAGACTCTGGATATACAGTATCTCTTCTCATCACGATCTTATACACCTCTATAAGATCACCCCCTCGTCCTCCTACACTCCAAGGACTAACGTCGCTGACTGCCAATCTCTCTCTATGGCTCAGGCCCTCAAGTCCTATCAACATCCCCATAAATCCACTCTGCACTCTTTTCAGCTTAACAATATCTTTCCTGTAGAAGGCTAACCAAAACTGAACACAATACTCCAAATGTGGCCTCACAAATATCTTGTACAACTGTAACATAACATCCCAACTTCTATACTCAATACCCTGACTGATGAAGGCAATGTGCGAAACTCTACTTCATCACTCTATCTACCAGTGACACTATTTTCAACGGACTGTGTACCTACACTCCAAGATCCCTCCCTTCTCCAAGACTCAGTGATCCAAGTGATCAGCCATTCACTGCGAAGGTCCTCTGTGGTTTGACTTCCCAAAATGCAACACCTCATACTTATCTGCATTAAACTCCATTAACCATTCTTTAGCCCACTTGCCCAACTGATCAAGACCTTGCTGTGCTTGTTGTTGGTTTGTCGATTATTTAGATAAAAAAAGCTCCCAGGATATAGAGAAAGATGGAATGACATCCGGTTAATGTGAACGGGTAATTAATGGACAGCATGGACTTGGTGGGCGAAATAACCTATTTCCATATTATGTCTCTAAACTAAACTGATTTCCTATAACTTCTCTCAATTCTTCATTTAAGTTAGGGGATAGCAGCAATTACATGTGAGGGAAAGGTTTGGGGCGGAAATGGGTCAAAAGCAGACAAATTGGACTAGTTTAGATGGATACCTTGGACAGCATGAACAAGTTGGGCCAAGGGTCCTGTTTCAATGCTATGTTATTCAGTGACTATACCACTCCCATAACTAATCCTGCTAAAAAATAAATATTTTTTTCCTCCCATATTTCATATCTGGTCATTGTAAATAAAACCCATGCATTGCTCCATTATGTTCCTTTAATTCTAATTGACATTAAGTTACATTTTACAAACAGTTCTAATCCCAGCAGATTCATTTGGAGTCCAATAAAACATTGTTGTCCTTATGGTAATCTTTGCCAATCCCTCAATTTGTGAGTTTATGACTACCCCATTGATTTATACATTATTTTCTTTAAGGGCCTGTCCAAGTCCTTCCTTTTGTTCTTCCTTGGAAATTTTTTTGTCAACTGCGGACGTCATATCAGTGTTGCCAAAAGATTTTTAACATTTCAAAACCAGCGGCGCCAAAAAAACGTTGCCACACTTGAAAAAACATCACGCGTCATACGTCATCACGCCGCGTCACCGCCGCATCACGCTGCAAATTTTTCGGTGACCTAATACGTCAGTCAATGATGCCAGCAGTCACCAAAAAAATTGCCAAGTGGGACAGACCCTTTACACTGTTACATTGCAGTGTTATCAATTCTCTCGTTAACTCTGAAATTATTCATCACTTCACGCCAAGTTTAATTTAATCAGCAATTTGGCCGCCAACACAATGTTCCAATGGTAATCTTGTTATTTACGTAAAATGTCTTGCCAATGAAGGACTTGAATGCTTTGGTGAATCATTCATCATTCTCTTAGCTACATTTATCATTGCTTGGCACTGTATACTTCTGAATAAATTGCAATCATATAGCTTTCCATCAAGTTTTCTGTACTCAACCTGCACTCTCTACTTCAATCTTTCTTGTCTCTCTCCACATTGCTGTGGTTAATAATTCTCTAAAAAAAATTGGTCAGATTTTCTCTGTGCAACAAAAGCAATATCGTGCACCCTGTTACTCTGTCATCACATTTCAGCTGAAACCAACATTTTTCTTCCCAAGACTTCAGATATAGTTACCTCCAGATGTGTCAAGTATTTCCAGCAAATGTATTTGAATTTCAGAATTTACTTTAATTTAGGTAGAGCTTGCCTTTGCATGATAGGGTAAGTGTAAGATAGCAAATCCATTAGCCTCAATAGAATGATCAAAATAGAAATTCATGGCTGGAAGGAGACCATTCAGCCTATCATATTCTTAATGGCCAGAACCTCACAAATTTATGCAAGTAAAATACAGAGGTAAATAATAGGTAGACACAAAAAAATGGAGTAACTCAGCGGGACAGGCAGTATCTCTGGAGAGAAGGAACGGGTGATGGTTTCAGGTTCAGTCTCGATCCACAATGTCGTCCATTCTATCTCTCCAGAGATGCTGCCTGACCCGCTGAGTTACTCCAGTTTTTTGTGTCTATCTTCGGTTTAAACCAGGATCTGCAGTTCCTTCCTAGACAGAAGTAAATAGGAGCAGGAGTAAGCCACCTGCTCCCTCAAGCATGTCCATCATTTATTATAATTATGGCTGATCTGCCTTAATCCTCAACATTTCTTCAGAGCCAATTCCCCAATGATCTTTCAGTTATCTTTCAAAACAGTATCACTTTAAATATCCCCACTATTCTAGTTGCACACCCCGAGCTAGAGAATTCCAATGATTCACCAACTCTATGAGAAGTTTCTATATACCTCAGTTTCAAATTTCCACTGCCTAACCTCTTAACTATGCCCTTGCTTCAAAATTCTCCCACTTTGGGAAGCACATAAGCTTCTCCCCTGTCAGACCCTTGTTGAATTGTATATTGTTTCAATGAGATCGCCTCTTATTTTTCTAAATTCCTAAAATAAAATAGATGTAACTTATTTAACTGCTGATGATAGGACAAACCTCTCATCCCAGGAATTAGTCAAGATAATTTCTTATGGGCTGCCACCAATGCCAGTACATCTTTCCTAAATAAGGGTAACAAAACTGTTCACATTACTCCAGATGTGCTTCAATCATATCCTGTACAATTATAACAATACTAAGGTTGTGAGGTTCTGGTCATTAAGAATATGATAGGCTTAATACTTTCCTATTACTAAGCTCTGATATGCAATTTGCTTTCTATGTGATTTGTAGCATCTGCCTGCTGGCTTTTAGTGGTTCATGTGCAAGAACAGTTATAAGCCACTGTATTTCCATTATTTACAAGTTTCCCCCATTGGATAATAGTCTGACTTTTGAGTCTATTTGTGCCTGACTTTTTCCCACATTAAACTCAATTTGCCAAGTTTATGCCCTCTGACTCAGTCTACCAATATTATGTTGCAGAGTCCAAAATCAGGAATTCAACATGCCTTCCCACATGTTTGTGTCCTCGGTGAAGTTGGAAATCTTACACTCTGCCCCCTCCTCCAGATCATTAATATAAATAGTAAAAAAAATGTGTGCCAATAACTAACTCCACAAGTTACAACCTTCCAACGTGAAACAGACTTCAATACCTTTGCTCAGTTCTTGTTCCATAGCCCTGTAGCTGTGAAACTTCCTTTGCTCGTGCACCTACTTTTTAAATGTGGTTGGGTTTTCTGCCCACAACATCCTTTTAGACATTGGATTCCAAACTTCCACCACTCAAAAAAGGTTGCCAACATCATCAATGACCCACACCATCCTGGTCACGCACTCATTTCATCGTTGCCATCAGGAAGAAAGTACAGGAGCCTGAAATCTGTAACATCCAGGCTCAGGACCAGCTACTTCCCCACAGCCATCAGGCTATTAAAGACAACATCAAATAAGCTCTGACCAATAACAGTCTATTATTATTATTATTATTATTGCACTATATCTGGTTATTTATTATGGTCTATAGACAGACTGAACTTTTATCTTCCGTTTTGTATTATGTTTACATATTCTGTTGTGCTGCAGCAAGTAAGAATGTCATTGTCCTATCTGGGAATATATGACAATAAAACTCTCTTGACTCTTGAGTTGTTGAGTGAAGTAACTTTTCAACTCTAATCTCTCTTAACAAATATTTTTCCCCTAGTTACTGGCTTCTCTGCTGTATATACAGTTATGTGTCTTATAATTTTATACACAGCTGTTAAATCTTTGCACAGTCTCCATTGCTCCATAGGAATCCTTGCCTCACAACATTAATGTTTCAGCCTGGTCATACCCTGCAGATCTCCTCTCTACTTTTTATGGTGCTAACACATTATTTCTGTGGTAAATTGACTAGAACATTTATCTAACAGTGGTCTAGGGCTTTAAGGGCCTGTCCCACTGTACAAGGTAATTCAGATTTCTCCTGCGTTTTCCCCTGATTCAAACTCAGAGAATGTCCATAGTGGGTCCGTAGGAGTTCGTGGATGGCTCGTAGCGGTTCGTACGAGTAACGGTAGGTACTCGGGAAATCCGGTAAACTCGTGATTTTTTTTCAAAGCTGCGAAAAATGTCCACGAGTAAAAAAATACTTGTGATGAAAAAAATGGTTACTTTTTACTCGTACGAGCCACTATGAGACATCCACAAACTCCTACGGACCCGCTATGGACATTCTCCGAGTTCGAATCAGGGGAAAATTCGGGAGAACTTTTGAATTACCTCGTACAGTGGGACAGGCCCTTTACATGTTCTAGTTAATCTCCCCTGTCTTCTATGTATCACCCACTTAAATTAAGAGAACAAGATGCTTGTTTAACCACCTTATATATCTGCAGTGTTCCCTGCAGAGATTTGTAACCATGAATATCAAGACTCCTTTGTTCTTTTACACTTCCAAATGTCCCACTATTTATCATGTATTCCCTTGCCTTGTTTACCCTAGCCAACTATATTATCTTACACTTCTCCAGATTACATTCCATTTTGTGGCTACCTAACAAGTCCATTGACATTTTGCTGCAGAAGATAAGTGTTTGGTGACTTGTTGCCAACCATCTTACACTTTTGCTTCAAGTCCCCAGTCTTTTTCCCCTTTTGAGTTCAAGCTTAGTATGGGGAAATTGAGTATCATTTTTTGTTGTTATTTCCTAATTTATCTCACCTCTTTTATTCTATCTTGTTTTGGTGGTGACCAGCAAGTTAACCCCTGGTCCCTTAGTTTGGCTTCTCAAAATAAAAGACCACTTTAGCCTGCAAGAAGAACATGACTGTTTGCTTATCTGTGCTGTAATTTCACTGGCTCTGCCTAAGTCAACCTAAATCCCTCTGTACCTAAAAGGAGAGTTTCATCAATTTCAAAGCTAATGCTGTATGGAAACTGAAAAGAATACAAAATAAGGTTTCCTAGCAACCAATCCAAATCTTTCAAAAGCAAGTCAGTTAACCTGTGAAATACGTGCAAGGTTTGTAAATTGGCAGCTTAAACCAGTCCATCACATGCAGATCTTACTTATTAATTTTAGGTCTTCATTTACATCCACATAATAACAGTTGTAAACCCCAGAACATACATTGCTTTTCTTTTCTACACAACATGGCATTAGTGTCACACAGATAAACATCAGCAATTACTAGTTGGCTCAAAAAGTATTGCACTGAGCAGAGATTTATATTGAGCTGTACTTAGTCATTTTCTTTTTAATACCTATTATATTTTGAGATTGCAGTCAAAATTAGCTTCTGTGAAGTTCAATAAAAAGAAAATTAAAAAGTGGTGCTAATCAGCTATTATCAGCGTATTTTATATGGCATAATGCAAACCTATACACACAGCCAAACACTGGCAGGGCAATGTAAAATAAATGGCTGAAACATGCATAACTGTATTTACACACGTCTTGTTTTGCTCAACATATGCTACAAATATAACATTAGAATTTGCCATAACCTGTCACATTTAGGATATGAAAAATTACTTTCCAACTGTAAAATTGAATTAAAGCAATACATTACAATTTTTTTGTGTGGGTGAATGTGCGTGAAATGGAATATTGTGCAGATTTGATTCTCAATTATTGCCCCATGTTGGATAGTCCAAAAAAGGATATTCAGAGCTTACATCTAATATCCCCTTTTGATAAATTCTATCAGGAGTATTTCAAAACTTTAAAAAATATAACACTGCCCAACAAAAAATTATTTTCTTAAATAATTCATAAAGTATAACAAAGAGTAAAAGGAATTTTGAAAGTAATTATAGATGGTTAAATAACAATATAATAGTTGACAGCAGTGATTATTTTGTGGTTAAAACCGAATGAAATGTATTTTAATCTATTCATAATTCAAGTATTAAAAGCTATTTCATTGTACTCTGAGTTTATGTAGGATGCTGGATTCTGTGATACATATTATGAGAGGCAATGAGATATAAAATATGTCTGGATTATAGTGAATGTTGGAATACATTAAAAAAAAGACGCAGTTACAACATGCATGGGTTTTTAAAGGATCAACATAAAAAGAGTAAAATTACTTGTAAAATGAGAAGGCTTTTATTCACAGCTGAATGGCATTTTGAAGTGAGTTGTCAGAGTTTGTCAAAATAACCATGCTTGTTTTCATCTGGGATTAATCAATTTCTGCTTCAGCCCATGATTTAATACAAAGGACACAAATAAGTCTATTTTTCACTTGGTCGAATCTGTAGATGTGTTGGGTTATGAGTAATAATATGCAGATTGTGGCCTAATTGTGCAACACCAGTTCTCATTTCACCTGGCAATAGGAGATATAAGTTGGTTGCAAACATGCAATGGAGTTGATTAACCTCTGCCAAAGGACTGGTTACCCTTGACTGGCTATTTGTGCAGTAAACAAACAGTACTTGGACATTGAGAGGAAAGGAATATGATCCAGGTTTGGGACATATCACAAACAGTTTCTTTATACCAGATGGCTAGCAACACTAGTGAAATTCATGAGCAAGTGAACACTCACTCTTACCATCCACCACCGCAAACGGGTTTTAAATCTAGAATCTAGAATTGATATCTAGATATATGGCAAACGCAATGCTAGCATTTATTTCAAGAGGCCTAGAATACAAAATCAGGGATGTAATGTTGAGGCACTATAAGGCGCTCATCAGGCCGCATTTACATAGAAATAGAAACATAGAAAATAGGTGCTGAGTAGGCCATTTGGCCCTTCGAGACATTTAATATGATCATGGCAGATCATCCAAAATCAGTATCCCGCTCCTGCTTTCTCTCCATATCCCTTGATTCCATTAGCCTGAAGAGCTATATATCTAACTCTCTCATCCGCTCTCATCCTTCTAAATTCCAGTGAATATAAGCCCAGTCAACCCATTCTGTTTGGAGTATTGTAAGCAATTTTGGGCACCATATCTGAGGAAAGAAGTGCTGACACTGGAGAGGGTTCAGAATAGGTTTACAAGAATGATCCCAGGTATGAGTGATATGATGAGTGTTTGAATGCACTGGACCTGTAATAGTTGGTGTTTAGAAGAATGAGGGGGGGGGGGGGGGGCTCATTGAAACTTATTGAATGGTGAAAGGCTTGGATAGAGTGGATGTGGAGAGGATGTTTCCACTAGTGGGAGAGTCCAGGACAAGTCATAATATCAGAATTAAAGGAAATGAGGAGGAATTTCTTAGGTCAGAGGGTGGTGAATCTGTGGAATTCTTTGTCACAGAAGGCTGTGGAGGCCATGTCAATGGATATTTTTAAGACAGAGATCGATAGATTCTTGATTAGTATGAATGTCAAGGATTATGGGGAGAAGGCACGAGAATGGGGTTAGGAGGGAGAAATAGATCTGTCATGATTGAATGGTGGAGTAGACGATGAGCCAAATGGTATTAAATTCTGCTCCTATCACATGACGTCATGACCTTATGAAATGCTTCTTTGTTATATGTTTAAAGTACATAGTTAACAAGTTTTGTATTAAAATTGATTTTATGAATATTCACTTTTTCCACCTTTCCTTTCAGCCACTGTGTTAATTCAGTTTTAACACTGCTTATACTGACTGAGTTATAGGCTCTTTATAATTCAGGAGTGAGAGCTGGTCAATGATAAACAAAACTGTTGTAAATTTCCCATGGGCACAGCAATTCTCTCACCATTTATAATAATCTTCATGTGTAATTCTTGCACTTTAGGCTCCTGGCTAGTGAAGCTCCCAACAGGAGCACAGAATCAGAAAATTACTTCTTAAGTATGCATTTAAGACAAAAATCTAATGAAACTATGCTTCCGGCAAATAGTTTGCTCATTGGGACAACATATTGGGAATATACTGTAGGTGCAGAGATCAGTTGGCCCAGCAGGATTTCCTGGCAATTAAAATTTAAAAGGTTAAATAATCCTGTGGGGCCACTAATCCTTTACCTAAATTTCCAGTTTGCTCCTGGCACATGCTGGTCTACTTGAGAAGTATTTATACATACAGTATATTTCTGTCTTTTGCACATTTCTTATTACAAAGCAACATCTTTTTTTTGTGGAAAATAAAGGATAATTTTACCTTTGATTCAACTGTTATTTCTTAATGCTCCGTTGTTTTCCTGACTTCCAATCAATCAATCAATCAGATTTATTCATCACATACACAATAAAGTGTAGTGAAACTTCCATATTGAGTGTGTAGAGTTAATAAGGTGAATTACATGTTCTTATCCCTGTGACTGACTTTTTATTGCATTGCAAAACACAGTTGAGCTATTGGGGAACACGGTACTAAACTTTCTGCCTGATTTTCTCATCTGTAATTTCACCAAGAAAGTCTCCACATCTTAGATGGGGACTCTGAAAATGTAGGCAAATACATCACTACTATTCTACAATGAAGAATTGAAAATGTGCAATTACTGTTACTCAAATTAACCTTATACTCTGTCATGTGACTTAGTTTTCAATATATTGAACCTAATGTAGTAATTTCCTTCATTTAATTTGTATCAACTTGATGCTTTAAAATATCTCTACGTGGTTTTACTTTAATTCACTAGGTTAGTACCATTTAATGGAACATGAATCTCTTTAGCACATCATATTTTTGGTAATTCTTCAAAGATGCAGCAGGAAAATGAATGCTTTTATAATATGGCGGTTGGTTAAAAGTAGGGTATTATACATAGCTGAGTATGCTGCCGTATGCTACTGATCTGATATACATAGCTGTGAATTTTCTAATATGGATCTCTGGAAGGGAATATATCTGACTAGGTTCACATCTTTCCTCTACCAGGAACATTAGTCTGCCCATTACGATGTTGGCTAAATCCAACTAAATCGCCTAAGATCTATCAAAGTTTCCAGATTGGCCGTGGTACCCTTATCATTGACATGTGTTATCAAGGTGATCCTCTTCACAATAGATTTTTTATGGTTGTCTATTTTGTCAATTCCAAACAGATGAGCAACTAGGCAACAGCTGAATATAGTGAATGCTGCAATACGAGTTAAGCAGAAAATGCCTGACACACAATATTATTTCTGAGAATACACAGCGAAGTCTAGTACAAGACAAACACATTTTCTTGCAAGTTTGATTCTAGTTCTTACCTTGCTTCCTATGTTATCTCTAACAAGATTATCTGCCTCCATTTAATGTTTTGGCAGTTTTTAGCTGTTTTTAACATGGTCATAGTCACACCACATGAAAACAGGCTCTTTCGCCCAACTTAGCTATGTTGACAAGGACACTAGTCCTACCTGTCTGCATTTGGCCCATGTCCTTCTAAACCTTTCCTATCTATGTACCTATGTATATTAAATGTTGTGATAGTATCTGCCTAACTACCTCTTCTGGCAGCTCGTTCCAGATATCTACCACCACTCTGAGTTAAAAAGTTGCCCCTCAGGTTCCTTTTAAATCTTTCCCATTTTACCTTAAACCCATGTCCCCTAGTTCTTGATTCTCCTACACATGATAAAAGACTGCATTCAACCTATCAATACCCCTTATGATCTGACACACCTTGATAAGATCACCCCTCATCCTTCTGTACTGCAAGGATTAAAATCCCAGCCTACTCAACCTCTCCCTATAGGTCAGGCCCTCGAGTCCTGGCAAAATCCTTGTAAATCTCCGCTGCACTCTTTCCAGCTTAACATCTTTCCAATAAGTGGGTGACTAAAACTGAACATAATACTCCAAGTGTGGCCTCACAAATATAGCATCCCAACTTCTATTCTCAATACTCTGACTGATAAAGACCATTGTGCTGAAAGCCTTCTCAACCATCCTATCTACCTGTGATGCCACTTTGAATGAACTATGTACTTGCATTCCTAGATCCCTCTGCTCTACAACAGTCCCTAGGGCCCTACCTTTCACTGTCAAGGTCCTGGCCCAGTTTGACTTCCCAAAATGCAATACCTCACACTTAATGTGTATAAAACTCCATTAACCATTCATCAGCCCACCTGCCTAATTGATTAAGATCCTGCTGTAATTTTTGATAAGCATCATGTATTATCTTTCCCTGCCAGAGGATTTTTCCAACTGCGGTTGCCAGAACCACTGCCTGCATCCGCCCACCATCTTACACTTCCATATCTACCAAATCATTTTTGATTTCTCAAATCTCCCAGAGCTATGGGAGAAGGAGATTGGGTGAAGATTAAATTTCAGTACTGCTGCTGTAAGTTTGTTGCCATCAATAAAAACATTCTCTCACCTTCCTGGTTGCACCCTTTGAATTCACACGGCTTTTCCATCCACCACAATCCTGGTTTATGGTAGATTACAAAACTACATGGTCATATAGCATGGATAAAAGCCTTTCACCCCTACCAAGTCCATGCCAATCATCAAACATCCCTTAAGCAGAGACTCCCCATGTTTTATTTTATTGTGCTATAATAATCAGTACCTCCTCTGACAGTTCTGTTTCTCAATTTCTCAATTTTTAACATCCTTATATTTTGCACAGCCATTACCCGTTCTCATTTAGTCATGAATTATCTTTCTTTCCTATCAATATCTATAACCTTCATTTACTTCCCAGACCCTCAGGGTGTCAGGGGTTATGGGGAACAGGCATGAGAATGGGGTTAAGAGGGAGAGATAGATCAGCCATGATTGAATGGCGGAGCAGACTTGATGGGCTGAATGGCCTAATTCTGCTCCTATCACATGACGTTATAACCACATCTTTATTCTTGCCTGGAAGCTGCAGTTAACAGGATCCTCCAGTTATGACGAATAGCCTTCGATAAGAAACTTTATTTATCTCTGCTGATGACATCTGACCTGTGTGTTGGCAGTACTTTCAGTTTTGTTATGAGAAATCTTAGTCATCTTCCACCAACTAACAAGAGATCCATAAAGCTTCAGTTTTACTCTTTAAAGGATGGACTTGGCACTGTTTCCACCGTTCAATGCCAGGATAGGCAGGCAGCTGTGATAGAATGCCCAGCTCCCAGCTTCATCACCTGTGCTTTCTCCAATATAAAAAAAAACATGCTCTGTTCAAGGTCAGTGGCTGATGAACAATTGAAGTGTCCATGACAGCTGTTAAAATGTCTTTGACATCTGTTTATGGTGATGCAGATCGCTTCATACTTATGCTTGGACTGATATTTGATTTCAATCATTCTAAAAGCAACTCTGGGACAAATCATCCTCGCAGTCTTTCAGAAAATAAGCCATTTAGAAAGTTAATTTTCAAGAGCAGTGTTTTTATAGATGTTTGTATATCTGAAGGTAAACCAAAAATAAATATATTTTGCTGGATTGTGGTCTTAAAAGAAATGAAGCTTAAATGAACATTCTCATTTTAAGAGATGCAATAATTACATATCTATCAGTTAAATACGCACACTATTACATCTATTACTGTGAGCACAGATGTAGGGCACTGATGATTGCTTTGATTGTCGATTTGGCATGTCAAATTTCAGATGTGACTTTGGACCAAGACTTTATTGATCAGGTGGAGAGGAGAATCCTGGGGTCAGGGACAAAGTGCATTCAGGAATCTTTGCAAATTCAGAGGGTGGGGGATTATCAGGACTGTTTATTTTTTAGGTGGTGGTGCAGCCTTGGAAAAGGGGGAATTTCAATTAATTGGTTACTTAATTTATAGGCCTACTTCAGTTCTGCAGGTTGAAGACCAGGGATATACCGGCACAAAGAAGCCCAGCAAAGGATGGTCACTTGTATATAAAAATGTGTCAACTTTTAAATTACATTAATTTCTTTTTTTAATAATATTTTTATTAGAAGTAATCCATCATAACAACGGTATTACAACTTTTCAAATACACAACCAACTTATTTCAATAAGTGTACAGATATTACGAATAATTCTTATAACCTATTTTTTAGAAAATAGAAAAAATAAAAGAATAGATTTTAATCAATAAGAATAGTGATTAAATAATAACTTTGATTATATAGAGAGAGAGAAAGAGAAAAGAAAGATTAAAAAAATGTTATATATATTCAATTAAAACAAAGTATTATATATATATATATAATAGATTATAGTATACATCTTAATAGAGAATAACACAATTTCAAATGACCATATCAATAGAGACATGTATACAAATTAAAAAAAAATAATTATTTTTCATCTAATCTTGCTGGGTACCCATTGAGTTGTGATGCCAAGAACAGCTACCCCTTCAAATATTCTGTATATGGAGACCATATCTGTTCAAAAAGTTCGTATTTGTCCATTAGGACAAATCTGATTCTTTCCAAATGCAATGTCTCCAACATTTCCACTGTCCACATTTTAATTTTGGGGGATAATGTTCCCTTCCAAAATTTCAATATTAATTTTTTCCCTATTATCAAACAGTAATCCAATAAATTTCTTTGGTTTACTGTTAATATTAAATTTGAATCCGGAATTCCTAATATTATTAATTTTGGATCTGGGTCCAGTTTAATTTTAAGAACTTCAGAGATAACTTTAAAGATTTCTGTCCAATAATAATTGAGTTTTATACATGTTACAAAACTATGCATTAAATTAGCTTCCAAGTTCTGACATTTATCACAAATAGGAGACATGTTAGGATAAATTCTATTTAATTTTGTTTTTGAATAATGTAATCTGTGTAATACCTTAAATTGTATCAATATATGTCTAGCATTTAATGAGCAACGATGTATACATTGTAGGCTTTCTTCCCAAGTTTCCTTCGTTATAGATAAACCTATTTCATTTTCCCATGTTTGTCAATATATTTCCGAAGTTGGGATTTCCCTATCCAAGATAGTATTGTATATATACGCTATTAATTTTTCTGTATTTGGGTGTTTATTAAACAATTCATCCAATAATCCTGGTTTTCTATTTTTATAGTCTTGCGTATTTGACTTAATATAGTTTCTAATTTGTAAATACCTAAATATGTTAGTTGACTGCATTCCATAGATATCCTGTAACTCTTGAAATGAAAGAAATGTTCCTTTCTTGTAAAGGTGTTCTATCCTTTTAATTCCTAAATCATTCCAGTGTCTAAACCCCTTGTCCAATACAGAGGGCCTAAACAAAGGATTTTACTTCGGAGTCACGTGAGTGACTACGTGAAGAAGAGCCCGCCTCACGCTGGTAACGGCATGACGTCGACGCTGACGGCGGAAGGAGGAGCTGCAGTAAGGAGCAGCTCCTCGCAGCGGTCGGAACGGCCCGCAGGTAAGAACAGTAAAGTTGGGATTTCTTAGCGGGCGCTGGGTAGGTCCAGCAGTATAGGAAATAATTAAATCAGGTCAGAGTCATATTAGTGCTGGATAAGCACAGATGATAAAGTAAAACATATATTCGCGGGTTAAATGCTTCCTGGGGTGAAAAATAAATATACGGGAAAGCTATTGCGGAGCCGGTTCCGATACCGGTGGCCGTAGATATACCCGTTAGCGAATTAGTTTACAAAATGATAACCACGAGAGAGAAATGCTCCCGAATATGAAAAATGGAAAATAAAATAAAATAAAAAATCTGAGAGGCCCGTGGTTCTGATGACTCTGACATTGAAAAGTCCTCCAGATAAGTAAAAACTATGTGGAGCATATGGAGAAAGTTCTCCAAATAATTATGAGACTAGGGTCAAAGTACCCTGAAGGTTCCTAAGAATAGCCCTGAGGGGTTTAATTATTCTGAATATGGCCATGGGCCTAATTGGAAGTTGGAACTCCGGACCCAGGATTTGGGCCGGAAGAAGTCTCATGGGATGAAATCCCAATTGATTTAGGGCTGCAGAAGGCAGACCCTGTTGATGGTGATTTGCAGTTTGAAAGCACACCACAAAGTAAAAAATAAAAAATAAAATGAAAAAAAATATTAAAAGAGGCCAAAGATGCCTGGAATAGCAAAAGGTTTTGCTATATATGAAGGAAGTGGTGAGGCTATGGAAGAAAACCTAGCTGCCAACATATATATATGGTATCTCACCAACTTCATGATTCTGTGATGGTTGAAATATTAAAAATTGCACAGCACAGGAAATTGTGCCTCATTGGAAAAGCCTACGGTTTATCCGTTAATATGGGCATCCATGACTCTAAATATGAGAGCGTCAAATAGTGAGGTTTAAAAATCCTCACAAATTATTCTGCTGCTATTATGGCTTTTGGGCAGATGAAAGGAAAACATAAAATAAAGACGCTATTGTGCAATTCTTTCTATGAAATTTTGTATAAAATAAATGGCTATTTGGCCCATTTTTCACCCAAGGTTGCATACCTGTGTTGAGCAAGTGGTGTTTAAGCTCTTGGTTATCTGTTTGGGAGTAATCTGCCTAACTTATTGAAATTGGATGAAAAGCTAAATATTTTAGCTGCATGAAACCTTCGTCTTTGGACGAAAAGGTATTTTCACCCAGAAGGGGATTTGATATTGGAAATAGAGGCAGAAATATGTCAAGGAAGTTTTATTGTATTGCACAACCAAATACTTACCCGAATTCAGGGGATAAGGAGACCACCACGCTCATATGCAGAGGAATTAAAGACTTGTTCTCTGCTTAAAGAAACTGCGGATTAATCTCCAGTTAGAGGGAGATTACAAAAAGTTTATTAAGACTGGCTTACTATTATTTTTGATCAGTATATTACGAGCAGTTTCATTAACTACTATTACTTTAAAAAAAAAAAGAGGTTAATCTCCTGTACAGAATAAAACCTGCTTATGTTTTCGTGTTTTCTGCAATTGAAAAAAAGCAGAGATTTATGTCCACATTGCCTAATTATCTGGAAAAGGGGTAATGGAAAAGATTTTGAACACGAGCATAAATTTGTCTTTAATGTTAGAAGGCATTACAGAGTGATGGTTGCAGAAGTATTCTGGACCTTACAGGTCTAAATAAGTTTGTAGAATACAAACATGTTCAAATGGAGACATTGAATACTGCAAAATATTTATTTTCAGCAGGTTGTTATATGGCTAAGATTGATGAAAAGACGCCTATTATTCTGTACCTATGCATCAGGTTTCGGTGGTACTTAAATTTTAATTGGTTGTGACAATTATGGCAGTTAAGCTTTGCCAAATGGACTGAGTTCAGCTTTTTACTCTTTACGAAACTGTTGAAACCAGTTTAGCCCAATTAGAGCACAAAATGCACATCATTATGGCTTATCTCAATGACATTCTGGTCATTAGTGATTATCAGGAGTCAGCTGAGGACTCAGTTTCAGTTACTAAAGCTTTGTGGTAAGCTAAGGTTCTTAATTCATCTAATTAAGCCCCAGCTGCAGCCAGCACAAACAATAAGTTACTTTTGGGGTTTGTAATAAACTCAGTGACTATGTTAATACCTTTACCAACAGATAAAGTCGATGATATTTTGGTAACTTGTTATTATCTCATTCAAAACCTTATCCTTCCATCCGAGAAATGGTGACAACCATTGGTGAACTGCTAGCAGCATTTCCTGCAGTAGAATTTGGTCCATTACATTTATCGATATCTTCGAAGGTACAAGATACAAGCTCTCAAAGAGAAGGCAGGCCATTTGACAGGCCTATGTAATTAACAAAAGAAGCTGTATTGGAATTACAATGGTGGGTTAAAAAAGGAAAATGTCCCACAAGCTGCTAATAAATATTATGATTAAACAGCCTGAAATGGTTTTACATACAGATGCTAGTGCTCTCGGATGGGGGGCCACAGATTTATCCTCCAGTTGTGGAGGTAGATGGCCTAAAAACTGAAGAACAAGTGTTTCTCCAAGAGTATGGTATTAACTATTTGGAGTTATTGGGGGCCTTTTATGGGCTTAAAGCATATTGTTGTGCTAAACAAGGTCTGCATGTGTTAATACAATTAGACAATAAAACAGCTGTGGTTTACATTAATCACATGGGGAGAGTTGGATCAGTATCATGTGATTGTCTGGTCAATGAGATATGGCAATGGTGTATTGGTCGGCAGATATGGATTTCAGTAAGCTATACTCCAGGTAAAGACAATGTGGTAGCAGATGAAAGGTCCAGGATTTTTTTAAGATAATACGGAATGGATGTTTAAGCCAGCAATATTTAAGAATATTGTTAGACGATTTGGGTTGCCAGAAATTGATTTGTTTGCATCCAGGCTTAATCATCAATTGCCTCATTATGTGTCTTTGGGAACACGATCCGGACGCAGTTGCAGTAGATGCATTTTCATTACACTGGGGAAAAATGTTCTTTTATGCTTTTCCACTATTTGCTCTGATCCAGAGATGCTTGAAGAAAATAGAGCAAGATTCAGCTTCCGGATTGTTGGTAGTGCCAAATTGGCCAACTCAACCTTGGTTCCCAGTTATGCTGAATATGATTAAAGAACCGTATATGCAGATTCCTAACTGTAGTGATATCTTGACTAATCCAGTAACAAATGAAGATTACCCATTATATGCATATATGAATTTGTTAATCTGCAGGTTTTGACCAGACCACTATAGGAACTGGGATTGTCGGACCAAACTTGACAGTTATTGGCGCATCATGGCGAGATAGCACACAGAAACAATATATGACACATATTAAGGAAATGGGAAGAATTTTGCACACAGTCAAAATATTTCTGATGATTCTGTGAATGTTACTCATGTTTTGGAATTCCTTGCCAATTTGCGCTTTGGCCAATATTTAAGTTACAGTGCCATTAACACTGCACGCAGTGCCTTGTCGTCCTATTTAGGACTTATGACTGGTGAGAAATCAATTGGGTCGCATCCATTAATATCACGATTCATGAAAGGAATTTTCACATGAATCCGCCAAAACCTAGATATACAGAGATTTGGGATGTGAGCATAGTACTTGCTCTACTTAGAGAATGGACGCCAATTGAAGGGTTGTCATTGGATAGGTTAACATTGAAATTGGTCATGTTAATGTCACTGGTCTCAGCCCAAAGAGTGCAAACTTTACAAATGTTGCGTTTAGACTGTATGCATGTGACTACAGATAACGTTGTATTCTATGTTTACGATCTGATCAAACAAAGTAGACCAGGGAGATCTGGAACAAAGGTAACCTTTCAAGCTTTTCATATTGAGCTTGCTTTGTGTGTGGTTAGACATTTGAACCAATGTATTAAAGTGACGGACACTTTTCGAGGAAACGAAAAGACATTGCTGCTTACGCACAAAAAGCCACACACAAAAGCTTCAGTTCAAACTATCTCAAAATGGTTGAAAACAGGTGTTGGTTTTAGCGGGAGTAGACACTGATGTCTTCAAATCTCACTCCACCAGGGCGGCAGCTACGTCCGCGGCGAAGGGGCGGGACGTACCTCTCGAGCATATTTTTAAAAATCGCAGGGTGGAGTAAAGAAGAAACTTTTTCAAAGTTCTACAACAAACCTGTTCACACTATGACAAGCTTTGGACACGCGGTGTTGGGAGCACTATAATCACCTGCTTTGTTTGCTATTAATTGCTATAATCAGTTGTGTAGTCACTGATATCTTTTGTCACTTGTAATCATTTTTCCCTCAAATATAAGGAGGGTATTATATGGTCTTTCAGCCATTAAAAAACTTAATTGTGAAAAGATCTAACATTTGTCTGCTTTCTCATGTATGTGTTTACTTAGCCGGACTGTCGTACGGATTAATTCTACGACATAAAAAACACAGAAAGCTTTAAAACTCTTCACGTAGTCACTCACGTGACTCCGAAGTAAAATAGTAAGATTAAACGAGAACTCACCTGTTCGAAGTTTGATCGTTATTTTACGAGGAGTTACGATGAGGGATTACGTGCCCTCCGCTCCCACCCTCGTAAAATAAATGATCAAATGGTGGTTCTAAGTCTTTTTATGAGCCTTACTATGTTACTCCGGCTTTGGTGTTCTGTGTTTTTCATGCCGTTGCTTTGAAGTATGCCGTTACCAGCGTGAGGCGGGCTCTTCTTCACGTAATCCCTCATCGTAACTCCTCGTAAAATAACGATCAAACTTCGAACAGGTGAGTTCTCGTTTAATCTTGCTATTATACAAAATTAGCAAACAAAGTGACAAATTATCCATATACAGGGTCTTGACTATTTGTTTCCAAATGCGTCTATTGCTATGAATTATAGAGTTATCACCATACGTTTTTTTTGTACTTCCCTTGGTGCAAAAAGAATCGAACCTACATCAAAAGGCAAACAGTCTTCCTTTTCCATCTTTAGCCATCTTGGCTCATAATCTAAATTTACCAACCAAAAATTCTTATTCTTAATCAGAACTGCCCAGAAAAAAAATAAAAATTGGTAGTGCTAGTCCACCATTTATTTTAGATTAACATAGATGTTTTTTACTTATTCGATGATTTTTATAGTCCCAAATAAAACTATTAACCAGAGTATCTATTTTTATTTTTTTTATTTTTAGAGAGATATAAAGGGATGGCTTGAAATAAATATAACAATTGTGGCAAAAAAAATCATTTTTATAGCATTTATTCTACCGATCGTTGAAATAGGTAGTGTTTTCCAATATAAAATATTTTTTTTAGTTTATTTAACAATTGAGGGTAATTATATTTAAATAGACAGTTATATGATTTAGATACATTAATTCCTAGATATTTAAATTTGTCCGTGACTATTTTAAGTGGGAATTGTTCTAGTATATTTAATTTTATTCCAGTTATAGGCATAATTTCACCTTTATTCCAGTTAATTCTATACCCAGAAAAATGTGCCAAACTTAGTTATAACATGAAGTAGATTGGGAATACTAATCTCCGGTTTTGTTATATACATTATGATGTCATCTGCGTATAGAGATATTTTATTCGTTGTAGTTTTGGTATTATATCCATGTATTTCTGGTTCTGATCTAATAATTTCGGCTAATGGTTCTATTACCAGATCAAATAGTAATGGTAATAACGGGCATCCTTGTCTACAACCCCTAAAGAGATTAAATTTTGCTGATAACATTTGATTTGTTAATATTCTTGCAGTTGGATTCGAGTATATGATTTTTACCCATTTGGAAAATCTGTTCCCCAGTTGAAATTTCTGCATTATTTTAAATAAATATGGCCAATTAACCTGGTCAAATGCTTTTTCAGCATCTAAGGATATGACAGCTAGTTCAATATCATTCACACTTTTTGAGTATATGATATAGAATAGACGTCTCAGATTATAAGATGAATAGCGTTTTGGGATAAAACCTGTTTGGTCATGATGTATTAAGTTATTAATCACTAAACTTAGCCTCCGAGATAAAATTTTAGTTAGCATTTTTTGATCAGTGTTTAAAAGAGCTATTGCTCTGTATGACCAGGGTCTTCCAAATCTTTATCAGCTTTAGGGATAAGTGTAATTGTAGATTCATTTAATGGTTCTGGTAACTTTCCTTGTTCATAAGCATATTTATATATTATATGTAAACGTGGAGAGATCAGATCATAAAACTTCTTATAAAATTCAACACGTAAGCCATCAGGGCCTGTGGCTTTTCCGTTATTTCATGATCCAGTTGATTCTTCAATATCTAGTTTAGATGAGTAAAGATTTTGATAATATTGTAAAAATGTATCATTGATATATTTTGGTAAAGTCAATATTTCTCCTTGTTCAGATCGAATTTTATGTATCATTTTCTCCTCATCTAATTTTCTAAGTTGGTGTGCCAGTAATTTTTGTGGTTTATCCCCAAATTCAAAGTGTACTTGTTTAGTCTGTTGAAAAAGTTTAATAATCTGATTTGAATATATTTTATTTAGCTTATATTTTAATGATGCAATTTTATTACTTAGCCCCTTTGAGGGGGATATTGCATTTTCAATATCTAATTGTTCTATTTCATTTTCCAACTTTTGTTGAGTCTTTTGATTTTGCTTATTAAAGTATGCGTTTGCTGATATTATCGCACCACGCATAAATGTTTTAAATGTATCCCAAAGCAGTGATGGTGAAATTCCAGGTTTGTCATTAGTTTCAAAAAATAATTTAATCTGTTTTACCAAGTAATCATAACAAGCCTTATCATTTAATATTTGGGGGTTGAGTCTCCAGTTAGAGGTTTTAATAGTTATGTCTTTTAATTTTATCTTAAATGTTAATGGAGCATGATCCGAGATTATAATATTATGATAATTTGAGTCATACGTAAATGGGATTAGTTTTGAATCTATTAAAAAATAGTCTATCCTTGAATAGGTTCCGAATACAGGGGAAATAAATTAATATTCTCGACCAGATGGGTTATCTGTTCTCCAGATATCCTTAACATTTGCTGTGTTAATAAAAGAATTTATAAGTGTACTTGACTTAGAAGTGGCTTTCCTTTTCATTGATGATCTATCTAAATAATTATCTAAGATGCAATTAAAATTACCTCCAATTATTAGATTATGTTGTGTGGATATAGGGATATTGTTAAATATTTTCTTGAAGAATAATGGGTTATCAAAATTAGGACGATATATATTCATAAGGATTTCTTTTTTAGAATGTAATTCACCTGTAATTATTATATATCTACCCTCAACATCTTCTATTATTTTGCTCTGTTTAAAAGATATACCTTTATGAATAATTATTGCTACCCCTCTAGACTTACAGTGGCTTGCAAAAGTATTCATACCCCTTGAACTTTTCCACATTTTGTCACGTTACAATCACAAACGTAAATGTTTTTTATTAGGATTTTATGTGATAGACCAACACTAAGTGGCGCATAATTGTGAAGTGGAAGGAAAATGATACATGGTTTTCAAATCTTTTTACAAATAAAAAACTGAAAAGTGTGGCGTGCAAAAGTATTCAGCCCCCTTTACTCTGATACCCCTAAATTAAATCCAGTGCAACCAATTGCCTTCAGAAGTCACCTAATTAGTAAATAGAGTCCACTTGTGTGTAATCTAATCTCAGTATAAATACAGCTGTTCTGTGAAGGCCTCAGAGGTTTGTTAGAGAACAATAGTGAACAAACAATGTTCCTTGGGCATCATGAAGCCCAAGGAACACACCAGACAGGTCAGGGATAAAGTTGTGGAGAAGTGTGAAGCAGGGTTAGGTTATAAAAAAAATATCCCAAGCTTTGAACATCTCACGGAGCACTGTTCAATCCATCATCCGAAAATGGAAAGAGTATGGCAAAACTGCAAACCTACCAAGACATGGCCGTCCACCTAAACTGACAGGCCGGGCAAGGAGAGCATTGATCAGGGAAGCAGCCAAGAGGCTCATGGTAACTCTGGAGGAGCTGCAGAGATCCACAGCTCAGGTGGGAGATTCTGTCCACAGGACAACTATTAGTCGTGCACACCACAAATTGGACCTTTATGGAAGAGTGGCAAGAAGAAAGCCATTGTTGAAACAAAGCCATAAGAAGCCCCGTTTGCAGTTTGCCACAAGCCATGTGGGGGGGACAGCAAACATGTGGAGGAAGGTGCTCTGGTCTGATGAAACCAAAATTGAAGTTTTTGGCATAAATGCAAAACGCTTTGTGTGGTGGAAAACTAACACTGCACATCACACTGAACACACCATCCCCACTGTGAAACATGGTGGTGGCAGCATGCTGTGGGGATGCTTTTCTTCAGCAGGGACAGGGAACCTGGTCAGAGTTAATGGGAAGATGGATGGAGCCAAATACAGGGCAATCTTGGTAGAAAACCTGTTAGAGTCTGCAAAAGACTTGAGACTGGGGCGGAGGTTCACTTTCCAGCAGGACAACAACCCTAAACATACAGCCAGAGCTCCAATGGAATGGTTTATATCAAAGCATATTCATGTGTAAGAATGGCCCAGTCAAAGTCCAGACCTAAATCCAATTGAGAATCTCTGGCAAGACTTTAAAATTGCTGTTCACAGACGC
Source organism: Okamejei kenojei (assembly GCA_035221665.1). NCBI lineage: Eukaryota > Metazoa > Chordata > Chondrichthyes > Rajiformes > Rajidae > Okamejei > Okamejei kenojei. Next base: position 40,129,575 of record CM069131.1, read on the forward strand.
GCTCCAACCAATCCGACTGAGCTTGAGCTATTTTGCAAAGAAGAATGGGCAAAAATTTCAGTTTCTAGATGTGCAAAGCTGGTAGAGACATACCCCAAAAGAATTGCAGCTGTAATTGCAGTGAAAGGTGGTTCTACAAAGTATTGACTCAGGGGGGCTGAATACTGTTGCACGCCACACTTTTCTGTTTTTTATTTGTAATAAAATTTGGAAACCATGCATCATTTTCCTTCCACTTCACAATTATGCACCACTTTGTGTTGGTCTATCACATAAAATCCCACTAAAATACATTTATGTTTGTGGTTGTAACGTGACAAAATGTGGAAAAAGTTCAAGGGGTATGAATACTTTTGCAAGCCACTGTATGTGTAAATGAAGAGTGATATACTTTGGAAATCCATTTTGCTGTTAATCTATACTGCGCATCTTTTTTAAGGTGTGTCTCTTGGAGAAAAATAATATCAGATTTCAATCTATTTAATTGAGCTAAAACCTTACCTCTTTTAATTGGTTCGTTAATTCCCTTAACATTCCAACTACAGAAGGTGATTCCATCACCGCCAATCCTAGTATTTATGTCATAATGTTATTATTAAGATGGTTTATAATGGAGTAGATGTCTCAGCTCATCTAACCCAATCCTATACCCAAACCTCAGATCGATGAAATTTAATATCTGTGTCATTGTCTTATACACACGTCTCTTTAAACTAACTGTATAATACCAATCATACTTAAATCTATATAATATATAATATGAAATAAAATACATAATATAAAAGTAATAATAAAAAATGTGAGTAAAGTAAGTGATGTTAGTAAAGTGTAAGGAAAAAAAAAGTGACTACAACTATAATTAGTGCAGTTAGTATTAGTGTAAGCCACACTAGCTTAGCTATTAATTTACGGACTTCTGAAAAAAAAAAGATGTTAATAATTCCAGCTCCGTTTTTGCCTTAAGGGCTATATATGTCGGGGTGGGGTATTAAATTTATATACTTAATAATAAATAATACTACTAATATCAAATATAGTTCGTGTCATAGCACTATATTAGGAGAGCTAACATACATTTTTAAGGGGTAGTTAATACAAAACTATATTTATTAATAATCCATCCATCCCTCCTTGACCCCAAGATAGAGTCCATGTCCATTGTTCCTCCTCCTTCCCTGCGGATCCTCCTTCAGTGTGAATCCTCCTCCTTTTCTGTGGATGGGCAGTATCATCAAGTAAGTGATCAATAATATTCATTATTCTTCATTTTCATCTACTTCTTCCTCTTCCAGTTTCTTCTGAATGTTTCGAGAGAATTCAAGAGCTTCTGTATGTTTGGTGAAGTGGTGCTCCTTGTTATCATAAGTTACTCTTAATGTTGCCGGGTACATCAGGCCATGTCTCAGAGTCTTTATGTTCCTCAGGATACCTCTTGTTTCTGTAAATAAAGATCTTCTCTTGGCCACTTCCGCAGAGTAATCTCTGAAGATACTGATGTTGTCTCCCTCATATTTGAGATTTTTCTTACGTATTATTATCTTCATCATATCTTCAAAAACATGATTGTAAGCCACCTTCACAATCATCTGTCTTGGGGGAGCATCCCTCCTAGAGGTACGTCTCAATGCCCTGTGTGCTCGGCCCAGCAGAGGTTCTTGGTCCAAGTTCAGAATATCTTTTAGGACTTTTGCAGCAAATTTGCGAGGGTCTTGATTTTCCTCTCGGTGAAGTTTTAATAGGTTCTAACTTGGTATCCAGCAGCAACTCCATCTCACCAGTCTTACGGTTTACGTCATCCAACTGTTGTTGTAAATCAGTACCCGCTTTATCTTTCCATTCGTCCATCATAGTCTTTACAGTGGCTATAACTTCTTTTTTTGAACTCTTCTTTCAAATTGTCATGATACACCAAAATATCAGCTCTTAAATCTTTATTTCCTCTTTATATTCTTTTTTCATATCCTTAAGCATTTGTTTTAGCTCACCGATAGTAATTTTTTTGACATCATCTATCTTTAAAATATCTTCCTGGGAGGCACTCAAACTCGAGCCCGCGGCTCCAGTGAGGCCTACTTCCTTTTCCACAGGCTTTTTCACTTGGCGGGGTGGGGGGGGGGGGGTGGGGAGCGATGCATCGACTTTTTCTTAGCAAAGTCGCGCGCCTGAAGACGTCACGCACCTTTTTAACGCTACCGGAACCGTTCACACCCGTTCTCTTCTGGTGAGTAGTTTCAGTTAACCCCTTTTACCCCTGTTTTTTATACAATTTTTAGCGGAGCTGAATGGCGCGAGTTCCACTCACTCCATAGCGCCACCGGAAGTCAAATTACATTAATTTCACAACATGAAAGGAGTAGATCGGATAGATGCACAGAGTCTCTTGCCCCGAGTAGGTGAATCGAGGACCAGAGGACATAGGTTTAAGGTGAGGGGAAAAGATTTAATAGGAATCTGAGGAGTAACTTCTTTACACAAAGGGTGGAGGGTGTATTGAACATGCTGCCAGAGGAGGTAGTTGAGGCTGGGACTTTCCCAATGTTTAAAAAGCCGTTAGACAGGTACATGGATAGGATAGGTTTGAAGGGATATGGACCAAACGCCGGCAGGTGGAACTAGTTTAGCTTGGACATCTTGGGCGGTATGGACAAGTTGGGCCGAAGGGCCTGTTTCCTCACTGTAACACTCTATGACTATGATAACTCAACTTTTTTCATCTCTATTTTTCTCAATTTTTAATTCCCATTGCAAACCAGTTTATTGCTGAAAAAACAGTTTATTTCCGTATCACCTATTTCAAATAATTTCAAAAATACCATTAATTTCCAAATTTCACATGAATTAATATGAAGGTTTCAAGAATGCAACCTGAATATTTATTCATATTTAATATAAATCCGACCACTCAGCAGTGCTGCTTCTTCCTACATGCAGGCAACAACTGAAGAGCGCACCCCCAAAGGTGAGGACTGCTGCAGAGCAGGTCTGGGGAGGCAGAGGACAACTACAGGACTGCTTGGAGTCAGTAGACTGGGCAATTTTCAAGGACTCGGCAATGGACCTGAATGAATACACCACAGTCATTACAGACTTCATAAGGAAATGTGTGGAGGACTGTGTTCCTACAAGAACTACCCGAGTGTTTCCTAACCAGAAGCCTTGGATGAACCAGGACATCAACATTCTTCTGAGGACCAGCTCCTGGGCATTCAGGTCTGGTGACAGAGAGGTCTATAAGAAGTCCAGATACGACCTTGACAAGGCTATCCAAAAGGCCAAAAGGGACTTCTGTTCAAAGCTGGAAGATGGGGCGGATATTCGGCAACTGTGGTAGGGTTTGAATGCCAACACCTCCTACAAGGCAAAACCAGGAGGCAGCTCAAGCGACAGCGAAGCATCACTCCTTGACGATCTCAATGTGTTCTACACATGCTTTGATAGGGAGAACACTAATGTGCCTTCCCGAGCCCCCATATGCCCTGATGGTATTGCAGTCACAGTCACAGAGGCCGATGTCAGAAGATCTTTCTGCGAGGTGAACCCTCGGAAAGTGCCTGGACCTGGTGGTATACCCGGTCGAGTTCTCAAAACCTGTGCAGATCGAATGGCTGGAGTTTTTGCGGACATTTTTAACCTCTCACTACTGAGGACTGAGGTTCCCACCTGGTTGATGAGGGCATCAATAATACCGGTGCCCAAGAAGAGTAAGGTGATGTGCCTCAATGACTATCGGCCAGTGGCACTAACGTCTGTGGTGATGAAGTGCTTTGAGAGGTTGGTCATTGTTGATATCAACTCCTACCTCAAAAAGAACCTTGACCCACTACAGTTTGCCTACCATCACAGCAGGTCAACAGAGGCTGCAATCTCACTGCCTCCCACTCCGCATGGGACCACTTGGACAATAAAAAACACACATCAGGCTGTTATTTATAGACTACAGCTTGGCGTTAAATACCATCATCCCCTCCAAGACTGAACTGTGTGTCCACAAGCCGTAGCTGACTGAACTGTGAGCCCACAAACGTGGCTGAGTGAACTGCGAGTGCACAATCCATGGTTGAGTGAACTGTGAGTCCACTGCGCTTCCCCCCCACCGGCCACAGCCTGAAGCAATCCCCCTCCCCGGCTATAGACGCTCCCGCCAGCCCCAACGGAAGCCTCCCCATCCCCAGCCGCAGGACTGGCCCATGGACTAGAATCCATTTGGCCCACAATGTCCATACTAGCCCTCTGGAAACCAGTCCCTTTGGCCCACAACACCCACACTAGCCTACAATAATGCCCCCCCACTGGACACTGCCTGAAGCCGTCCCCCACCCCCGGCTGCAGGACGCTCCCCCACTGGCCCGCGACAGCCGCCGCCTGAAGCTGACCCCCTCCATGGGCTGCAGAACGCAACAAGAGACGCAACAAGAAAGAATGGACTGAATAAATCTCCTCTTTAACAATTTGTTGTTATATTTTAAGACTTATTCACATTTTAAGCTTTAATGAATCCCTTTTCCACTTGCTGTGCCCTTCAGCTGCACCTGCGCAGTAACACGTGCATTCTACATCACAATGGGAACCCAATGGGAGGGAATGTCTGCGCCGTCGAAGATCCACTAAGAGTGGATGGGGTGGGGGGGGGGGGGGGGTTTGGGGGGGGGGGGGGGGTAGACTGAGTGCGTGGGGGGGATAGTGCAAGGGGCCCACTTTGTCTCGTATGTGTGTGTGTGTGTGTGTGTGTGTGTGTGTGTGTGTGGGTGTGGGTGGGTGTGGGTGGATGTGTGTGTGTACACTTGTGGGTATGTGTATATATACTCACACTGAACTTTTTTTTCTCTCTCGTTTATCATATTCTTTACAGTGTACTATGTTTACATATTCTGTTGTGCTGCAGCAAGTTGGAATTTTATAGTTCTATCTGGGATATATGACAATAAAATACTCTTGTCTCTCTTGACTGTTGTTATTTTGTAGCTTTAATGCCCACTGTACCTTTACTGTGATTAAATACATGTTTATACATGTAAAAAAGATTGAATGAATGTCCTAATGTAGCAACAAATCACCCCCTCCCCTTTCTCCCCTTCACCCCTCCTTTTTTTGTGTGCCCCCACCCCTATCTCCTGTGTCCCACCTGGACCCGCACCTACATCTCCCCACCCCACCCCCTCCAACCACATTCCTAACTCTGGCTTCATAATATGCAACTCCATTTCTTTTGTGTCCTACCTTTTGGTTTTAATCTCAGGCCATCTGCCTATCTGACTATCAAAATCCCTACTTGCCTGCGTTTACCTATCATCTGCTGTGCTTTGTCCTGCCATTACTCTCTCCCAGCTTTCCACCCCCCCCCCCCCAACCACACCCCCCCCCCCCCCCCAGTCAATCTGAAGAAGGGTCCTAACCCGAAATGTCAACTATCCATGTTCTATGGAGACGCTGCCTGAACTTGGTGTGTTAGTCCAGCACTTTTGCCTTCACCTACCTCATACTTTGCTTCTCAGGTCCAGGTACAGAAGGGCATCACATTCAATTCGAGTTTGAATTGTTTATTTTTCTTTCATCACAATTCATAATGATAATCATATTAGTACTTTATTAGCCAAGTATGTTTTGCAACATACAAGGGATTTGATTTGCCATACAGTCATACCAATAAAGAGCAACAATTACACCAAAATAATGTTTTAACAGGAGCATCCACCAGCACAACTCCCCAGATTCCTCACTGTGATGGAAGGCAAAAAAAGTTCAATCTTCTTCTCTTCTTTGTTCTCCTACGTTCAGGGCACTCAAACCTTCCGTTGTTGGTGCGATCTTGGCTCCTGGAGCCGCCAGTCGGTCCTCCATGTCGGTGCGATAAAGCTCCCACATCGGGGGGGAAACTTGTCTCCCCGCGCCGGGTGATCGGGCCCCGAGTTAGAGTTAGTCAAACCTCCTGTGACTTTGGAGATTCCCGACATCAACCGTGGACCACTCTAAAAGGCTCCTTGAATGAGATTGCATATACAGTGCTAAGTCATACTGAAGTATGAACAATGGCGGTCATGGTGGTGCAGCGCTAGAGTTGCTGGCGCCGGAGCGAATGCGGCGCCGGAGACCCGGGTTCGATCCTGGCAATGGGTGCTCTCTGTATGGAGTTTGTGTGTTCTCCCCTTGACGTGCTTCGGTTTTCTCCAAGATCTTTGGTTTCCTCCCACACTCCAAAGACATACAGGAATGTAGATTAATTGGCTTGGTAAATGTAAAAATTTTTCCTAGTGGGTGTAGGATAGCGTTAATATGCGGGGATCGCTGGTCGGCGCGGACCCGGTGGGCTGGAGGGCCTGTTTCCGCGCTGTATCTCTAAACTAAACTAATCTAAACTAAAAATATACTGCAGACCTGCTATATGACTTAATTTGTTTGAAATCCTTGCTGCTTTCAGATAGATGAGACTTTCATTCCATCATTTTGTCCTGGAAGCAGACCAGTTTTCAAAAGGTGAGAGTGCAGTGGGCCAGGCGTTTTTCTCTTTATTCCAACCCTTTCAAAGGACTTCAATTAATCTACCCCATTGCTTAATCTGCAAGTGTTTTTTTTTGTGTGGTCTGCATTTGATTTAGATATGAGTAGGAGTCGCTCCCACTGATTTCTTTTCATACCAGTTAAATATGTAAGTATTGACTTTTAATGATACTGGGATTTTTGTTTAATTTTTTGAACTTTCAGATATGTTTGCTTTACAATTGTTCCACTCGTAAAAAGATTGAATTAACTCTCAGCATGTGTTTTATTTTCCCAGATATATACATACCAGGTAATGGTGCCCTCTTCATTCCCTTAAGCCCAACTGACATTAATTTTAGTGCACAGATAATTTAGCCTCAGAACCAATAGAGTCAAAACAGATTAGCAAAAAGAGCAATAGAATAGTAAGATTAAATGAGAACTTACCAGTTTGAAGTTTGATCTTTATTTTATGAGGAGTTACGATGAGCGATTCCGTGAACCCCGCCAGTCGGCATGCGCATCAGTCTTCTAAGCAGCGGTGTGAAATCACAGAAGAACAACAATTGAAGTATTATAGTAAGATTATATCTCTAGAACTACCAGATGAGCTTTGTTATATGAGGGTTGGGAGCGGTGGGCACGTAATCGCTCATCGTAACTCCTCATAAAACTGTTTAATTGAGGGTGATTGCTCCCTCAAGAGCTTGATACAGCCTTCAATTAATCTACTCTCTTGCCTTGGGGCAGAATCACAGACATGTGATTGCAATTAACTGTGAATCCCAGATAGTCAATTAGGTTAAATAGCACCAATTTTGATTTAACTGGATGGACAATGAATCCAAGCCTCTGCACCACGAGTTGAACAGCTGAAACTGATAACTCAGCTGCGTCAAAGGTGTTTCCAATGATTTGAATGTCATCCAAATAGGCCATGACAATATGGCCTTGTGACCGTAATAACCCAATTACTGGTTTTAGCAGCTTTGTAAATACGCGAGGGGCTGAGGTCAATCCATTAGGTAAAGCTCGAAATTGCCACAATTGTACCATCCAGTTAAATTTCAAATATCTGCAAAATTCTTTATGAACAGGCACTGAATAATACGCATCTTGGAGATCTATACATGCAATATAACACCCCCTGGAAAGCAGTTGCTTGGCAGTAGCAAATGTTTCCATTTTAAAATGCTGATACTGCACATTCGGGTTAAGTCCTGTTAGGTCCAAGATAATCCTACACCCACCATCCTTCTTTGGTTCAGGGAACACATTAGACAAGAATTGATGAGTCTGATGAATTGTTTTCTCAATTACTCCCTTGAGGCATAATTTTGCTATTTCAGCTTGGATCATCAAGTTCTCTGTTTGTGAGAAGATGAGTGCCCGTTTTGGTTTGTGCTGGGTGGGTGGACACAGGTTGGGAATAAATTCAATTTCAAACCCTTGAATACTCTGCAGTATGAACCCATTTGATGTTATTTTATACCATTCTCCCAGAAACCTGTGTAACCTCCCTCCAACTGGTAGGCAATTCTCTCTCAATATGTTTCGACAAGAGCCAAACCCACCTACCTCCATGGTTACCGGTAGAGCTCTTTGCCTGGCTCTGGGTGGCAAAGGCATGTTTCCCCTTGCTCCTGCTGGGGAGCGCCAGCTGCAGACATTAAACTTGGTCCTTGCCCAGACCCTGTTTCAGCAAACCGCTTGTAGGGATACTGCCGTCGTAAGGTTCTGCTGGTCACTGGCGTTTTGATGAGCCTGACAGCTTTGGCCTCGTCATCCAGCTCCTTTACTCTTTTAGCCAGGTCTTCCCCAAATAATAGGTTTGGCGGCTGGATGTTGCCCGGCTTGCATAGGGCAGCAAACCTGGGATTAATGGTGGGGCAGATGGTGCTCATGCGGAGGCAGTTAATCTCAAAGTGCACATTGCACATGAGAGCCAGGGCATCCTGCTGAACTTCAGTCAGGACTCCACCATCCACTGACCTACCAAAAGCCGTTATTCCAGATGCCAGCAGCTTGAGCACCCGTTGCAGTTTAATCTCCTGTGCTCGGCTACCTATCCCCATATGACCCCAAATGGCATGGTTTACTGTCGTCACCTTCAGCAGAATACAGTTCTCTGGGGTATCATATTTCTTGGCAGTGGTGTCCATGGCCAGCTCCTGGAGCTGGTGGGAGGCCAGATAATGTATGCTGGCAGACAGCTCCTCTCCAAGCGGCTCGCCAGAGTCTGTAGGGACGGCAAATCTGGCCGCCAGGAATGGGACCTCTGGTGCTTGCCCCTCGTCCCGTGGGGCAGCCTCCATTGCTGAGCCCTCTGAATCGGCGTCAGATTCAATCTGACCCGGTATACTCTCCTCGTCCAGGAGGGAGATACTTGGCAGCCCTGTAGGTGCTGCTGGCGCGGGCTCTTGGAGAGGCTGGCGCTCTTAATGGAGCATCCTCTACGACAGGAGCTCCATCCTGGACACCCGTTCCATGGTATCCATTCTTAGGGGTGAACGCTCTCGACCAGACATGTCTGAATCTATCGGCCAGACAAACTTTTGGGCGGCCTTACGCCCCTCTGGCGTAGGCACGGTGTCCTCAGACACCAAGTCTGTGGTCGTTGGTTTGACAACCAGCGACTCCGTGGATGAGATAGGCGGCCGCCCGCTGCCCGCACTCCCGCGGCTTGAGATATTTTCGCCACGGCTCGCCTTGCTGTTCCTGATTTTTTCATGTTTGCACTTGCCCTCCTGCAAAAAGAATTACCAAACGCAGAGACCTGGAACAAGTTTAACACTTACCTGAGGCTTTTTAAACTTACCGCTGGAGAAGCGCTGCTCCTCCCAGCCGGTCGCTGCGCCATGCGTCAGACATAATGACGCACATGCCGACTGGTGGGGTTCACGGAATCACTCACGTGACTCGGAAGTAAAATGGGAATTGGTCCTTTTCCAACCAAGATTCTTCACCTAAGCTAGTTGCATTTTCCATGTTTTGGGGTTAACCTTTCCTATCCATTTACATGTCCAAGATGCTCTTATAGTTCCTGCCTCAATTATCTGCTCTAGTAGCTTATTCCATATGCCTACCAATGTCTGAGTTAAAAAGTTGCCCCTCAGGTTCATATTAAATCTATCCCCTCCAAGATTAAACTATCCTCTAGTTCTTGATTCCCTTGCCCCAGGTAAAAAAAAATATCTGCATTCACCCTCTCTGTTCCAGCCATGATTTTGTACACATCTATGAGGCCATCCCATAGCATCCTGCAGTCGAAGGAATAAAACCCTATCCTGCCCAACCTCTCAACGTAGCTCAGGTCCTCAAGTTCTGGCACAATCCTCATAAATCTTCTGTGCACTCTTTCCAGCTTAATGACATCCTTCTTGCAGCAGAAGACCGAAACTTAATGCAATACACAAGCCTGGTACTGCCAGACCTGATCAGAACACAATGAACATTATTAGCTCAATACTTCCCTGACAACATTTTTCCTTGCATTAGGTCTTTATTCTGAAATACCACGACAGCCACTTAACGTCTTAGAGCCTTTGTCCCCTTCATCCTTACCTCTTATATATGGGTGGGGATGGTTTGGACTTCTTTGTGAGTAAGAATCAGACATCCATTTTCTGTCACATTCCTCCTTTCCAATTACAAGCTAAGCTACTCCCGATATTCCCAGAATCAATGATCTGCCTCAAATTCTCTGAATCAATGATCTGCTCTGGTTTTCTGCATCGTTCCTCATGTTTGGGGTCTGGTTTTCCTATCAAGTTTCATTTAGGGAATCTACGACAATAACTTATTTCCCCACTCTGCTACTGTTAATTCAGGAGACTCCCAAGGAATGTTCTTGATCATATATTATTTGCTACCTCATACTTGAAAAAAACTCAAATGGATTAGCAGGCCCTCCTAGATTTGTATAGGAAGATCACATCTCACAAATCTTGTAATTTCTGTGTTCCTTTAATATGTGAACAAAAGGAGCTGTGCGTGAATGCTGCCTCGAACATAAAGCCAATGTATTTGATGTTCCCCAGTGACTTATTCTGTGTAATAATATTTTTATTAGAAGTAATCCATCATAACAACGGTATAACAACTTTTCAAATACACAACCAATTTATTTCAATAAGTATACGAATGTTACAAGTAATTCTTATAAACTTCTATTTTTTTAGAAAGTAGAAAAAGAAAATAGATTTTAATCAATAAGAATAGTGATTAAATAATAATTTTGATTATATAGAAATAGAAGGGAGAGAGAATAAAAAAAAGTATGTATATATTCTTGTTATATGTATTTAATTAAAACAAAGTATTATATATATATTAAACAAAGAGAGATTATAGTATGCATCTCAATAGTGAATAACACAATTTCAAATAGCAATATCAATAGAGACATGTATACAAATCAAAAAGACAAACAGAAAGTTATTTTCATCTGTTCCTGCCAGTTACCCATTGAGTTGTGATGCCAAGAACAGCTACCCCTTCAAATATTCTGTATATGGAGACCATATCTGTTCAAAGAGTTTGTATTTGTCCATTAGGACAAATCTGATTCTTTCCAAATGCAACGTCTCCAACATTTCCACTGTCCACATTTTAATTGTGGGGGACAATGTTCCCTTCCAAATTTTCAATATTAATTTTTTCCCTATTAGCAAACAGTAATCCAAGAAATTTCTTTGGTTTACTGTTAATATTAGATTTGAATCCGGAACTCCTAATATTATTAATTTTGGATCTGGGTCCAGTTTAATTTTAAGAACTTCAGAGATAACTCTATAGATTTCTGTCCAATAATAATTAAGTTTTATACGTTACAAAACTATGCGTCAAATTAGCTTCCAAGTTCTGACATTTATCACAAATAGGAGAAATGTTAGAATAAATTCTATTTAATTTCGTTTTTGAATAATGTAATCTGTGTAATACCTTAAATTGTATCAATATATGTCTAGCATTTAATGAGCAGCGATATATAAATTGTAGGCTTTCTTCCCAATTTTCCTTCGTTATAGATAAACCTATTTCATTTTCCCATGTTTGTTGATATATTTCCGGTTGGGATTTCCATATCCAAAATAGTATTATATATACACGCTATTAATTTTTCTGTATTTGGGTGTTTATTAAACAATTCATCTAATAATCCTGGTTTTCTATTTTTATAGTCTTGCGTATTTGACTTAATATAGTTTCTAATTTGTAAATACCTAAATATGTTATTTGACTGCAATCCATAGATATCCTGTAACTCTTGAAATGAAAGAAATTTTCCTTTCTTGTAAAGGTGTTCTATCCTTTTAATTCCTAAATCCTTCCAGTGTTTAAACCCCTTGTCCAATACAGAGGGCCTAAACAAGGGATTATTCATAATTGGCAAACAAAGTGACAAATTATCCATATGTAGGGTCTTAACTATTTGTTTCCAAATATGTCTATTGCTACGAATTATAGGGTTGTCCCCATACATTTTTTTCGTACTTCCATTGGTGCAAAAAGAATCGAACCTACATCAAAAGGCAAACAGTCTTCCTTTTCAATCTTTAGCCAGCTTGGTTCATGATCTAAATTTACCAACCAAAAATTCATATTCTTAATCTGAACTGCCCAGAAATAATATAAGAAATTTGGTAGTGCTAGTCCACCATTTATTTTAGATTAACATAGATGTTTTTTACTTATTCGATGGTTTTTATAGTCCCAAGTAAAACTATTAACCAAAATATCTATTTTTTTAAAAAACATTTTAGGGAGATAAAAAGGGATGGCTTGAAATAAATATAACAATTGTGGTAAAAAAATCATTTTTATAGCATCTATTCTACCGATCATTGATATAGGTAGTGTTTTCCAATATAAAATATATTGTTTTAGTTTATTTAATAATTGAGGGTAATTATATTTAAATAGACAGTTATACGATTTAGGTACATTAATTCCTAGATATTTGAGTTTGTCCGTGACTATTTTAAGTGGGAATTGTTCTAATATATTTAATTTTATTCCAGTTATAGGCATAATTTCACTTTTATTCCAATTAATTCTATACCCAGAAAATGTACTAAACTTAGTTATAACATTAAATAGATTGGGAATACTAATCTCTGGTTTTGTAATATAAATTAAGATGTCATCTGCGTATAGAGATATTTTATTCGTTGTAGTTTTGGTATTATATCCATATATTTCTGGTTCTGATCTAATCATTTCAGCTAATGGTTCTATTACCAGAGTAAATAGTAATGGTGATAACGGGCATCCTTGTCTACAACCCCTAAAGAGATTAAATTTTGCTGATAGTATTTGATTTGTTAATATTCTTGCAGTTGGTTTAGAGTATATGATTTTTACCCATTTGGAAAATCTATTCCCCAGTTGAAATTTCTGCATTATTTTAAATAAATATGGCCAATTAACCTGATCAAATGCTTTTTCAGCATCTAAGGATATGACAGCTAGTTCAATATCATTCACTCTTTTTAAGTACACGACATTGAATAGACGTATCAGATTATAGGATGAATAGCGTTTTGGAATAAAACCTGTTTGGTCATGATGTATTAAGTTATTAATCACTAAACTTAGCCTCCGAGATAAAATTTTAGTTAGTATTTTTGGATCAGTATTTAAAAGAGCTAATGCTCTGTATGATCCAGGGTCTTCCAAATCTTTATCAGCTTTAGGGATAAGTGTGATTGTAGACTCATTTAATGATTCTGGTAACTTTCCTTGTTTAAAAGCATATTTATATATTGTATGAAACGTGGAGAGATCAGATCATGAAACTTCTTATAAAATTCAACACTTAAGCCATCAGGGCCTGCGGCTTTTCCGTTATTTAATGATCCAATGGATTCTTCAATATCTTTTACTGATATATCAGCATTTAACAAGTCTCTACCTTCCTGATCTAAACTGTTAATATGACATTCTTGAAGGAATGTTTCCATTCCATCTGATTGTCCTGCTAATTTAGATGAGTAAATATTTTGATAATATTGTAAAAATGTATCATTGATATCTTTTGGTAAAGTCAATATTTCTCCTTGTTCAGATCTAATTTTATATATCATTTTCTCCTCATCTAATTTTCTAAGCTGACGTGCCAGTAATTTTTGTGGTTTATCCCCAAATTCAAAGTGCACTTATTTATTCTGTTGAAAAAGTTTAATAATCTGATTTGAATATATTTTATTTAGCTTATATTTTAATGATGCAATTTTATTACTTAGCCCCTTAGAAGGGGATATTGCATTTTCAATATCTAATTGTTTTATTTCATTTTCCAACTTTTGTTGAGTCTTTCGATTTTGCTTATTAAAGTATGCGTTTGCTGATATTATCGCACCACGCATAAATGCTTTAAATGTATCCCAGAGCAGTGATGGTGAAATTCCAGGTTTGTCATTAGTTTCAAAAAATAATTTAATCTGTTTTACCAAGTAATCATAACAAGCCTTATCATTTAATATTTGGGGGTTGAGTCAGTTAGGGGTTTTAATAGTTATGTCTTTTAATTTTATCTTAAATGTTAATGGAGCGTGATCCAAGATAATAATATTATGATATTTTGACTCATATGTAAATGGGATTAGTTTTGAATCTATTAAAAAATAGTCTATCCATGAGTAGGTTCCAAATACAGGGGAAAAGAATGAATATTCTCGACCAGATGGGTTATCTGTTCTCCAGATATCCTTAACATTTGCTGTGTTAATAAAATAATTTATAAATGTACTTGACTTAGAAGTGGTTTTCCTTTTCATTGATGATCTATGTAAATAATTATCTAAGGTGCAATTAAAATCACCTCCAATTATTTGATTATGTTGTGTGGATATAGGGATATTGTTAAATATTTTCTTGAAGAATAATGGATTATCAAAATTAGGACCATATATATTCATAAGGATTACTTGTTTAGAATATAATTCACCTGTAATTATTATATATCTACCCTCAACATCTTCTATTATTGAGCTTTGTTTAAAAGGTATACCTTTACGAATAATTATTGCTACCCCTCTAGACTTATGTGTAAATGAAGTGTGATATACTTTGGAAAACCATTTTCTGTTAATCTATACTGCACGTCTTTTTTAAGGTGTGTCTCTTGGAGAAAAATAATATCAGATTTCAATCTATTTAATTGAGCTAAAACCTTACCTCTTTTAATTGGTTCGTTAATTCCCTTGACATTACAACTACAGAAGGTGATTCCATCACCCCCAAAAATGTTTATGTCATACATTTTATTATTAAGGTGGTTTATAATGGAGTAGATGTCTCAGCTCATCCACCCCAATCCTATACCCAAACATCAGATCGATGAAATTTAATATCTGTGACATTATCTTATGCACACGTCCCATTGAACTAACTATATAATACCAATCATACTTAAATCCATATAGTATATAATATGAAATAAGATACATAATATAAAAATAATAATAAAAAATGTAAGTAAAGTAAGTGATGTTAATAAAGTGTAAAGGGGAAAAAAAGTGACTACAACTATAGTTAGTGCAGATGGTATTGTTGTAAGCCACACTAGCGTGGCTACTAATCTATGGACCTCGTGAAAAAAAAAGATGTTAATAATTCCAGCTCCGTTTTTGCTTTAAGAGCTATATGTATCGGGGTGGGGTATTAAATTTATGTACTTAGTAATTAATAATACTACTAATATCAAATATAATTAGTGTCGTGGCATTATGTTAGGAGAGCTAACATACATTTTTGAGGGGTAGTTAATACAAAACTATATTTATTAATAATCCATCCATCCCTCCTTGACCCCAAGATAGAGTCCATGTCCATTGTTCCTCCTCCTTCCCTGCAAATCCTCCTTCAATGTGAATCCTCCTCCTTTTCTGTGGGTGGACAGTATCATCAAATAAGTGATCAATAATCAGTATCATCAAGTAAGTGATCAATAATATTCAGTGTCCTTCATCTTCATCTGCTTCTTCCTCTACTTCTTCCTCTTCCAGTTTCTTCTGAATATCTCGAGCGAATTCAAGAGCTTCTGTATGTTTGGTGAAGTGGTGCTCCTTGTTATCATAAGTTATCCTTAATGTTGCCGGGTACATCAGGCCATATCTCAGATTCTTTATGTTCCTCAGGATACCTCTTGTTTCTGTAAATAAAGATCTTCTCTTGGCCACTTCCGCAGGGTAATCTCTAAAAATACTGATGTTGTCTCCCTCATATTTAAGATTTTTCTTACGTATTATTATCTTCATCATATCTTCAAAAACATGATCGTAAGCCACCTTTCATCTGTCTTGGGGGAGCATCCTTCCTAGGGGTACGTCTCAATGCCCTGTGTGCTCGGCCCAGCAGAGGTTCTTGGTCCAAGTTCAGAATATCTTTTAAAAGTTTTGCAGCAAATTTTCGAGGTTCTTGATTTCCTTCTCGTCCTTCACTCAACCCAACAATACGCAAATTCTTACGCCTTTGACGTCCCTCCAAGTCAATGCATTTCTCAGTTATTTTGTGTAATAATTCTGATAAATGCTTGTTCTCGGCAAGGCGCTTCTCGGCTGATTCAGTCAGTTCTTTTATTGCGTCATTTTGTTGGTTAAGTGAAGTTATAATAGGTTCCAAATTGGTTTCCAGCAGCACCTCCATCTCACCAGTTGTACGGTTTACATCATCCATCAGTTGTTGCAAATCAGTACCCGCTTTATCTTTCCATTCGTCCATCATAGTCTTTAAGGCGGCTATAACTTCCTTTTTAGACTCTTCTTTCAAATTCTCATGATACACCAAAATATCAGCTCTTAAAGTCTTTATTTTCTCTTTATATTCTTTTTTCATATCCTTAAGCATTTGTTTCAGCTCCCCCATAATGATTTTTTTGAGGTCGTCCATCTTTAAAATATCTTCCTGGGAGGCACTCAAACTCGAGCCCGCGGCTCCAGTGAGGCCTACTTCCCTTTTTACAGGCTTTTTCCCTTGGTGGGGGGGGAGCTATGCAGCGACATTTTTCTTATTAAAGTCACGCGCCTGATGATGTCACGCACCTTTTCAACGCTACCGGAGCCATTCCCAACCGTTCTCCTCTGGTGAGTAGCTTCAATTTACCCCTTTTACCCCCGTTTTTTATGCAGTTTTTAGCGGAGCTGAATGGCGCTAGTTCCACTCACTCCATAGGGCCACCGGAAGTCCCCCAGTGACTTATTCTGGAAGAAAAATAGAAATTGCAAGAGACATTCAGCAGGAAAGAGAAATAAGATTATTATTTCAGATTGAATACACATCATCAGGACTGGAAAGAGACTGCTGCAGGAGAGATGACAATGGAGCAATAGGGTAAAGGAAATATTTATTGTCGGCAAGGCCAGTGTTGCTGTAGAGATGAGTTATCAAATCAAATGGGTTGATAGGAACCATTAGAAGGTGATGTTGTTTCTTTGTCAGTGTTATTTGTTGCAAAAGCAGGACTGTGGGACATGCCTGGCAGGTAAGGCTGTACTGATGGAGAGAGAAAAGTTATCCCAATATCACTGATGTACGATTTGTAACAGAAATAGAAAGATTAAAAGAGAACTTACCGTTTGAAGTTTGATCTTTATTTTATGAGAAGTTGAAGTGAGGGACTACGTAAAGAGCCCGCCAGCCCACATGCGCGTCAATCGTCAAAGCAACTTATGAAACCACAGACCACTTGAACAAACTTAAACTATAGAAAGATTTATAACCGTTCACTTACCGAATTATCTTTATGAGATTCAGGGTTGGACGTGGAGGGCACGTAGTCCCTCACTTCAACTTATCATAAAATAAAGATCAAACTTCAAACAGTAAGTTCTCGTTTAATCTTTCTATTTTATATCAAAGCCACGTGAGTGACAACATGAAGCCTTCGAAGTTCTGTGGTTTCATGCAGTAAACCAATCTGTGTGTGAAACACTTAAACAGATAAACTATAAATGGTAGAAAAGACATGGGTTACTAACAACATGATGCTAACTTGCTTACATGTCCATTGCCCTTAATCGGACCACAGTCCCAATTGGCTTTGAGTTTAGACAATAACTCATGCAACACTGTTCAGAATTCTATCTGCAATCATCCAGGCATATTCAACCAAATGTTATAATTTCTGAAAGTGCACTATGTAAGCCTCCTGCTGTTGCAAGAAGATGATCAAATGGGAATATCCATTCTATTGGTTGCTAATGAGCCAGCCCCCTTGGAAGAGAGAGACTTGAAATCTTTGAATTCACACCCGCTATTAGCTGCTTACACTCTATTCATGTTGAGATGGTCTGCACCAGCAATCTCCTGAGAAAACTATTAAATAAAAATGAAGAAACTATCCTTCATCTCACAGGTACTAGCAAGCTCAGTGTGCCTGTATACATAATAACACCCCCAATCTCCGATCTGGTGGGTATGCTGTCAATTTCAAATTGTACCCAATTTTGCAAGCAAATTTTGCTTTATGAGATCATTCCCATAACAAGCTACCCTCATGTCAGTTATGACCCAGAGACTGAGCCGGGGATTGAGTAAAAACTGTGTTCTTTGTGCTGAAATCAGTTGCTAAAAGCATAATCAACTTAAAAGATGCTGCTCCAATTAGGAATACAGTTGATGAATATCTGCATAATAATTTACTGATAAACATTCCACACAACCATGTCTAGGCTTTAGAGTGTTCATATAAAAGACACCTTGCATAACATTAGTCAACAGTGGGTGAATAACCAATCATATATTTTCCCACTTATGGTACTAGAGAGAATGACAAAGCAGCACAGGCAGTGTCAATTGTGCTATAACATAATTGCTTCTCTAAGCCCAAAGTGAGATCCGGAAGTGTTGACGCTGCCTGGCAGCTGCGGCTCACCTGCAGTCCGTCTGTTTTTTTCTTTTCTTTTTGTCTTTTTGTGTCTGTTTTAGTTAAATTGTTGGTTTAATAGGCTGTGTATATGTGTATGTGTGTGTGGGGGGGGGGGGGGGGGGGGGGGTGGGGGGGGGGGGGGGTGGGTGGGTGGGAGAAACAGGGTTATAGTCTCTCCCTTCGGGGGGGGTACGACTTTTCTTATTGTGTCCCCCGTCACCGTCTTCATCTGTGCTGAGGCCTACTGGCGGCGTTCCAGCATTCCAGAGGCGGCGGCCCGGCTTTCAGAGCTGCGTTGTTCCAGCAGTGGCGTTCCAGTGGCGACCCGGCTTCAGAGCTGCGGTGTTCCAGCGGTGGCGTTCTAGCGGCGACCCGGCTTTCAGAGCTGCGGTGCTCCAGCGGCGGCGTTCCAGTGGCAACCCGGCTTCAGAGATGCGGTGTTCCAGTGGTGGTGTTCCAGCGGCGACCGGGCTTCAGAGTTGCGGTGCTCCAGCGTTCGAGCGGCGACCCGGCTCAGAGCTGTGGAGGTGCTCCAGCGTTCCAGTGGCGGGCCCTGCTTTAGAGCTGCGGCAGAGTTCCAGCATTCTGGCGACGGCGGTGGCGGCAGCCCGGCTTCGGCGGCTCAGCCGCGGGCCTAGTGGACGCCAACATCGGAGGCCTGGATCGCCTCAGCGCAGAGGGAGAACAAGGAGGGAAGAAGACAAAGACTTTAAGACTTTTGCCTTCCACCACAGTGAGGAGGTGCCTGGTGAATTCACTGTGGTGGATGTTAAATATGTGTTTATTGTGTGTTTTTGTTTTTTATTATATGTTATGACTGCAGGCAACGAAATTCCGTTCAGACCGAAAGGTCTGAATGACAATAAAGGATACTTTGACTTTGAAAGAAACACAAACCTCTGACACTTTTGTTCAAAAGTAGCTCATGTGTCCTCTTCACAAACATCCCATACAACTGTGCAAAGCTAGCTACACGAGAAATAGGCTGAACTAGCCATCACATAGGAGCTTCTTTCAGCCGCCTTTTACAATGGACACCCTGAATGAGTAGGCCAAATTGTCACTATTAAAATTCATGTTGCCTCATCTTTAATATCGTGAGAGGCATCTACTGATAAAACCCTTGAGTCTTATCAGCTGCAAAAGCATGTTGTCTATAAACTCCATGACGCAATGCCATATAACCATATAACCATATAACAATTACAGCACGGAAACAGGCCCTCTCGGCCCTTCCAGTCCGTGCCGACCATTTGTTTTCCCCTAGTCCCATCTACCTGCACTCAGACCATACCCCTCCATTCCCTTCACGTCCATATACCTATCCACTTTACTCTTAAATGTTAAAATCGATCCTGCCTCCACCACTTCTGCTGGAAGCTGATCCCACACAGCCACCACCCTCTGAGTAAAGAAGTTCCCCCTCACGTTACCCCGAAACCTCTGTCCCTTAATTCTCATGTCATGCCCTCTTGTTTGAATCTTCCCCACCCTCAATGGGAAAAAACGTATCCACGTCAACTCTGTCTATCCCTTTCATCATTTTAAAGACCTCAATCAAGTCCCCCCTTAACCTTCTGCGCTCCAAAGAATAAAGACCTAACTTGTTCAACCTTTCTCTGTAACATAGTTGCTGGAACCCTGGCAACATTCTAGTAAATCTCCTCTGTACTCTCTCTATTTTGTTGACATCCTTCCTATAACTAGGCGACCAAAATTATACACCATACTCCAGAATTGGTCTTAACAATGCCTTGTACAATTTTAACATTACTTCCCCACTCCTATATTCAATGCTCTGATTTATAAAGGCCAGCACACCAAAGGCTTTCTTTACCACCCTATCTACATGCGATTTCACCTTCAGGGAACTATGCACAGTTATTCCTAGATCCCTCTGTTCCACAGCATTCCTCAATTCCCTACCATTTACCATGTACGTCCTATTTTGATTTGTCCTGCCAAGATGTAGCACTTCACACTTATCAGCATTAAACTCCATCTGCCATCTTTCAGCCCACTTTTCCAAATGGCCCAAATCTCTCTGTAGACTTTGAGAATCTACTTCATTATCCACAATACCACCTATCTTAGTATCATCTGCATACTTACTTATCCAATTTTCCACCCCATCATCCAGATCATTGATGTACATGACAAACAACAGTGGACCCAACACAGATCCCTGAGGCACCCCACTGGTCACCGGCTTCCAACCTGACAAACAGCCATCCACCAATACTCTCTGACATCTCCCATTCAGCCACTGTTGAATCCATCTTGCTACTCCGCCATTAACACCCAAAGTTGAACCTTCTTAACCAACCTTCCATGGGGAACCTTGTCAAAGGCCTTACTGAAATCCATATAGACAACATCCACTGCTTTACCCTCATCAATTTCCCTAGTTACCGCTTCAAAAAATTCAAGACGGTTTGTCAAACATGACCTTCCAGGCACAAATCCATGTTGACTGTTCCTGATCAGACCCTGTTTATCCAGATGCTTATATATATTATCTCTAAGTATCCTTTCCATTAATTTGCCCACCACTGACGTCAAACTAATAGGTCTATAATTGCTAGGTTTATTCTTTGAACCCTTTTTAAACAATGGAACAACATGCGCAGTACGCCAATCCTCCGGCACTGTTCCCGTTTCTAATGATATTTGAAATATTTCTGTCATAGCTCCTGCTATTTCTACACTAACTTCCCTCAATGTCCTTTTGTTCTGAGTAGGTCAGCATTAGCTTTAGAATCTTTGTAAATAGCCTAGGCCAACCGCTAGGTAGAGCCTAAACTTTCCACCACTGGTTTTGCCAACAAAAACACCAGACATATCTGTGCTTCTCATGTATAGATATGGAAAAGTATGCATCTCCAAGATCGATTGAGGCCCTAAATCCTCTGAATCAGCTAAATTGCTGAAAGACAATTATTCATCTTAAACTGGTTAACCAAACACATGATCAGACTAGCCAAATCCTAACCTGATTTGGCATGCTCCACTTTTCTTCAATCTTGAGAAAATATTAGAAATATACCCCTCTTGTTCTTGGGCAGTGTCTCTGTTTCCAATTAGATAGCTATCGTTTCCTCTATTGACCAGACGGATGGAAATTTTGGCTTCTCTTCCCACGGATAGATTTATTTATTTATTTATAAATATATTTTTCCGCTCATAACATATAATCAGATCCTTATGACTAGAGCTGAAGCACAACATCCACTTGATGTGGGTATACGAGTTCCCTGTCAACTCTTCACCGTCAGAGTCACCACGACTCTTCAGCGTCCTTCCTCTGTGGAAAATAGCATAATGCAACCCAGAACCAGGAATTGCTCTGCAGACCTCTGACTGAAACCACCTGTCTCAGTCACCAGTGTGCGCAATACACTCTCTTCACGCAGCCACTCAATCAGGAATTCTGGTATTGAGAGCATACAGATTATTATATATATATTTTCTATACACAACATGAACCTGGTCAGATAAAAAATGCTACATGCCAGACCCGCATTCTGCTGGTAGCTACCTATCCCAGAGAGGATGGCGATGATGTATCCAATGAACTGACAACTCTACTAGCTGAGCTGAAAGAATTAAGCATGTGTTGAGGGAAACTTCAAACTACCTCACTCTACTGAGCAGCCTGATAACCTCAATCACAGATTGAGGCAGTGCTTCCCTGGCCAATATGTTCCATATGGCCAGCCAGTTACAAGTTGGTCTACCCTGACCCAGGGTAGCCAAACACTCCCTACCTGGAACTTACAGAGGTTGCTATGCAAGGCACCCTGTCAATGTCTCTGCATCAACCTGCTCTTCTCCAGAAACAGTGAAAGGTACTAGACAGACCATGCTGCCAATAAATCCATACCCATGGTGACAGTCTGCTCCATTTCGGAGTTTTACGGAGGTTAGTAAAGAGACCTTACCTGCCAGTGTCTCTGAGCCCAGGTCGACCTGCTTGTTGGAGCTTCAGTGAAGTTCCATTGCAGACAATGTCTGACCACATCTTCAGCCCCACGCTTGCCAAACAGCTATTTTCCGGAGCTCAAAAGCGACATTGCTGTGCAAGGCACGCCTGCCAGCATTTCCGAGCCCAATGGGACAGACTACTTCTTCAGCCTACAGCCTCTTTAGAGGCTTGCTGGAGCTTTACTCTGCAGGTCACGTTACCAGTTATTCCCAGCCAGTTTTAACAAGCTGCTCCTTCGGCCCCTTCTGCTCCTTCGGAGCCTTAGCGGAGCTCACTGAAAAGGCCGTGCCTGCCATTACTCCGAGCCTGCCTCGACAGGCTGCTCCTGCGGGCCTTCTGCCTTTTTTGGAGCCTTTGCTGGATCTGACTGTGCAGATCGTGCTGCCAGTTTCTCCCAGCCTGGATCAACAGGCTGCTCCTTAGGCCAGCTTAAGACAGGTCACGCCTGCCGTTACTGCAAACCTGGTTCCACAGGCTGCTCTTGCGGAGCCAGCTAGTGACTCCCGACTGTTCCTTTCCAGAGCTTCAACGGCACTTCCTGCCCCTTGTATACAGGGGAGAAACCCCACCGGAATACTGGAGCTTTACCCACATAGGATGGTACTCCACCCCCGCAGCCGCCTTAAATTCCCCCTGCAAGTCTTCAACTTACTAAACAAGTCCTCTCTGAAGAGATACTATGCAGGCTGCACGTTACTGGCCCTGTAAAAATGAGCCATTTTGGGAATTATCTCATGCCTTATAGCATTTTTGCGAAGGCAATAGCCCCAAATGTGTATTACAGAGAAATGTTAATGCAGCTTTCTGCATTTCCAAGAGTTGAGACCCATCCATTGACTTTGCAAAAGGCCGTAATGACTCCAGTGAGCAGTTTTTGGACTCGCTGAAATAATTCTTTGCCTACATATCATCACTGAGATATCCCAACTGATAAACTTTACTTTGGGATACCCTCCATGATGGTAGCTGTACCGCCACTTCTAGATTAGCTGCACTGGCTGCAGCCGTCAGCATCTCAAGCCCGCTGCACCCAATTAACGGAGCAGTGGGCCGTTCCTGGAATAAAACATTTCTTACCCGCCGGAGCAGTTCGAACTGCTCCGAATCCCTCGCCATGCGTCAATGTATTGACGCGCATGCGGGCTGGCGGGCTCTTCACGTAGTCACTCACGTGACTTTGATATAAAATTACTGATTCTAGTAGAGATAGGGAAAATTACAGTAGTTAGTTTAGGTGGGAGAATTTTATATTAATCTGAGAGGCTGCAATCTAAATCATCACAAACTTTAACAGCTTTGGTTTATAATTGTTAATCTCTCTTTCAGATATCAAAGTTCCCAAATTTCAACTGCTCTTGGAAGTTATTTGGAAACCTCGAGACACACCACAAACTACAGATACCAAAATTGTGAGCAAAAAGCAAAGTGCTGGAGGAACTCTTACAGGTCATGTAGCATTTATGGAGGGAAATGGACAGACAATGTTTTGGATTGGGACCTTTCTTCAGCATTGTGGAAGGAAAAGAAGCTGGTGCGAGTTCAAAATATGATTTCTTGTTTTGCCAAGATATATTATTTACTTGTGAAAAGGTCTGATTAGCAATAGTCAGCACACATTTGTACATAGGAGATCGTGTGTCATGAATCCGATTGAGTATTTTAAAGATGTAATGAAAAAGGTTGACGAGGGCAGAGCAATAGGAGTCACTTCCAGGTTCCAACTTGGAGGCTGCTCTGGAAGGTTCGATCAAATGGGATCCAAGGAAAGCTAGCCTGACTGGATAGAAAATTGGCTTCATGGAAGGAAGTAGAGGGTGGTGGTGGAAGATTGTTTTTTTGGACTGGAGGTCTATGACTAGTGGTGTGTCTAATGGTTTGATGCTGGGGCCATTGCTGTTTGTCATCTATATTAATGATATGGATATTAGGTGTATGGAATGAGCTGCCAGAGAAGATGATTGAGGCAGGTACGTTTAAAAAACCATTTGGATAGGTAAATGGATAGGATAGATTTAGAAATAAATGGATCACATACACAGGTGGGACGAGCGTAGCTGGGGCATGTTGGTCAGCATGGGCAAGTTGGGCCGAAGGGCCTATTTCCATAGCCTAGGACTCCAAGACTCTCTGTGCTGTAATGCTAATATGTTGAGCCCATATAACTGCATGTGACCCTGGTGTATGAATGAAAGATAAGAATAGTTATTCTGTTCAAATCTATTTTGCTCCTAATTTCAATCAACATTGTCAGGTTGCTTTTCAAATGTAAATCTAGTTACAATGACACTTAACATCGAGTTAAACAGAAACAGAGCATCAATCAATTTGTTGTCAGATTAATTGAAGCAGCAGTTAGAGCTGTCACCCACATGTTTTAGCAACCAATTGAATTAAAGATGTTAAATATTTTATATTTGTTTATTTGTACCCATAGAGCAACCATTGTACCCATAGAGCAATCATACTTCAATCATTTAATTTCAGATTTTTTAAAGTGTGTGTCGATTTAACACTGTGAGTGGAACAAAGCTGATCATTGCATTAAACTGTCCCATTTGCTACACACCATGTCATTCTTTTTTTGTATATTCTACATTAACTCTTTTCACTGTAATGTTGGGCAAGTATAGCATAACATATGGATGATGCAACATATTATCAAATTAAGTATATATTGCACATAAAAATCATAGACTTGGTTGTGACTTAGGTCCTAAAGATGGAATACATTTACTATATTTCTCACTGCTCTAGTTCACTGGATCATTTGTGGCAAGACAAAGACAGTAATAGATTTGAGAAGTTTAATGTCTGTCCTACATTCACAAAGCTTAATGGGATTAAGCATGTAATTAAAACTTTCGTATTCAGTTATTAATATTACTCATTAACATACATAATGATTGAAATGTATCTGCCAGCAATTATATAATCTAACTGCATTTTTAGAGAGCAGAATTGAAGTCCAATTTTATGCTTGTCTATAACAAAGTTAAAATAGTGCTAAGGTTAAACATACAATATTTTGAATGCAGGAACAAATTTCTTCTTCAGCTTTGTTGGAACAGGGTTTCTCATGTGAGTAAATGAAAGCACATGTGGTTATGCTTTAGCCATGTATTAATTTTCAATGGTTCAACAAGATACAAAAATGCAGTGCCCAAATATTGAACTAAAGGCAGAATATATAATTGATCTATGAAGGATCTTTGACATGAATCATCATTCCCTCCATTTCTCTAAATATAGCTGCTGCCTGACCCACTGAGCAGCATTTTCAGTTATTTTTAAGACAAATTCACAATGCATGTTCCTAAACATTAAACTCTGTTGAGGTACACATTCATAAAATCAGTTCCATTGTCAGCAATAAATATAAGAATACTAAATATGTTCCAGCATTTTCCAGCATTGAATGAATGAATGAATAAATGAATTAATGAATTAATTGTTTATTTCGGTCATACATTAAAAAGAACAAAACTTTTCAAACTGTATGAATATGAATCAACACTGTATCCATTTCACACAACGTTCACATAATCATTGACTGAAAAAGGAATAGGCTGAAGCCACAAAGCTTATTTTTGCCTATCCTATACAATCCACAAGATAACCCAGAGTATCAGCATTACAAAGGAAAGAAAAAAAAAAAATATTCTAAATTGTAATCATAGAATCATAGAATCATAGAAAATAGGTGCAGGAATAGGCCATTCAGCATTTCGAGCCTGCATCGCCATTCAATATGATCATGGCTGATCATCCAACTCAGTATCCTGTACCTGCCTTCTCTCCATACCTCCTGATCCCTTTAGCCACAAGGGCCACATCTAACTCCCTCTTAAATATAGCCAATGAACTGGCCCCAACTACCTTCTGTGGCAGAGAATTCCACAGACTCACCACTCTCTGTGTGAAAAAAGATCTTCTCATCTCGGTCCTAAAAGACTTCCCCCTTATCCTTAAACAGTGACCCCTTGTTCTGGAGTTCCCCAATATCGGGAACAATCTTCCTGCATCTAGCCTGTCCAACCCCTTAAGAATTTTGTAAGCCTCTATAAGATCCCCCCTCAATCTCCTAAATTCCAGCGAGTACAAGCCAAGTCTATCCAGTCTTTCTTCATATGGAAGTCCTGCCATCCCAGGAATCAGTCTGGTGAACCTTCTCTGTACTCCCTCTATGGCTAGAATGTCTTTCCTCAGATTAGGAGACCAAAACTGTATGCAATACTCCAGGTGTGGCCTCACCAAGACCCTGTACAACTGCAGTAGAACCTCCCTGCTCTTGTACTCAAATCCTTTTGCTATGAATGCCAACATACCATTCGCTTTCTTCACAGACTGCTGCACCTGCATGCCTACTTTCAATGACTGGTGTACCATGACACCCAGGTCTTGTTGCATCTCCCCTTTTCCTAATCGGCCACCATTCAGATAATAATCTACCCTCCTGTTTTTGCCGCCAAAGTGGATAACCTCACATTTATTCACATTATACTGCATCGGCCATGCATTTGCCCACTCACCCAACCTATCCAAGTCACCTTGTAGCCTCGTAGCACAGCTAACACTGCCCCCCAGCTTCGTGTCATCCGCAAACTTGGAGATGTTGCATTCAATTCCCTCATCCAGATCATTAATATATATTGTAAATAGCTGGGGTTCCAGCACTGAGCCTTGCGGTACCCCACTAGTCACTGCCTGCCATTATGAAAAAGACCTGTTTACTCCTACTCTTTGCTTCCTGTCTGCCAGCCAGTTCTCTATCCACATCAATACTGAACCCGCAATACCGTGTGCTTTAAGTTTGTATGCTAATCTCTTATGTGGGACCTTGTTGAAAGCCTTCTGAAAGTCCAGATAGAACACATCCACAGGTTCTCCCTTATCCACTCTACTAGTTACATCCTCAAAAAATTCTCTAAGATTCGTCAGACATGATTTACCTTTCATAAGTCCATGCTGACTTTGTCCAATGATTTCACCACTTTCCAAATGTGCTGCTATCCCATCTTTAATAACTGACTCTAGCATTTTCCCCACTACCGATGTTAGACAAATTGGTCTGTAATTCCCCGTTTTCTCTCTCCCTCCCTTTTTAAAAAGTGGGGTTACATTAGCTACCCTCCAATCCTCAGGAACTACTCCAGAATCTAAAGAGTTTTGAAAAATTATCACTAATGCATCCACTATTTCTGGGACTACTTCCTTAAGTACTCTGGGATGCAGCCAATCTAGCCCTGGGGATTTATCGCCCTTTAATCCATTCAATTTACCTAACATCACTTCCCGGCTAACCTGGATTTCACTCATTTCCTCCATCTCATTTGATCCCCGGTCCCCTGCTATTTCCGGCAGATTATTTATGTCTCCCTTGGTGAAGACAGAACAAAAGTAGTTATTCAATTGGTCTGCCATTTCCTTGTTCCCCATGATCAATTCACCAGTTTATGACTGCAAGGGACCTACATTTGTTTTAACTAACCTTACCTATTTTACAATAAGGCTGAAGGACCTGTTTCCATCCAATATCTTTCAATCAATCAATTGCTCCAAATAGAATCACAATAGTTTTTGAAGAGACCTCTTCCAACAACTACATTCATGAGGCCACACTTAAGCATTGTATTCAGTTTTGGTCACCCTGTTAAGTTGGAAAGGGTGCAGAAAAGGTTTACGAGGATATTGCGGGTCTCAAGGGCCTGAGGTATAGGAGAGGTTGAGCAGACTAGGAATTTATTTCTCAGAGCATAGGAGGATGGAATGGAATGGGATGGCATATTTTATTGTCACATGTGACTAGGCACAGTGAAATTCTTTGCTACATACCCAATGTATACGAACGAGGGTGATCTGAGAGAGCTGTACAAGATCATGAGAGGAAGGACAATAGGGATATTAAATAGCTCAGTCCCTTCATCCAAATCAAGAGGAGAAAGATAATCCTTGTTGCAATGGTCCCTTTTAGAGATTATTTATTATCAAATCCCTCCATTGGCCAGATGAGGTAAACAATAAAATGTCTTTGCACATTGAAAAGCATGTGGTGAAAAGTGCTGAACTATGGCTCATGTTTTCACTTCATGTTTGCTTACATTGAATGGTGCTATGATGAAACTTACATCATTGGATTTCAAAGATTGCACTTGATTTTCCTGGGGCCAAATTCACAGAAGTATATTTTAATATATTTTCTGAGTGGTAATTTATTTAAAAGCTGTCCGTTAGACCTCATGTCCGCCACTGTTTACCACAAATGCCTAAAACCAAACCAATGCTCGGTGCACCAACGATGGCTGCCTAGCCAACGGTCTGTCTGTCTTTACTTTCTGTTTTGTTATTTTTAGTATGTGTTAAAAGTATGTTTCAGTGTTTTTTGGTTTGTTTTGTGTGGGGAATGGGGGTGGGATTTTGAGGGAAACATTTTTTAATCTCTTACCTCGACAGAGATGCGATTTTTTTTCCATGTTTAATCTTCAGCCCCCATTGTGGCCTAACATCATGGAGAGGCACAGCCTTTCCTGGAGACGGACACGGCACTTCAACCATGGGCGTGGCGCGGACTTACCATCGTGAAGCTGCGATGTTCTTGCCGGGAATCGACTGTGGAAGGCTTCAACTGCAGCCCTGTGGACTTTACCATCTTAGAGCCCGGTTTAAACATTGCGGTCCCTGGTTAGAGACTGAGTCTGGGTTCCAGGCTGTGGTGAGTTTCAACCATCCTGACGAGGGAGTTTCATCACCCCGACACGAGGACTTCGGATCGCTGGTTGCGGGAGCTTTGATGGCCCCGACTGTGGAGAAGAAAGAGGGTGTGATTGGAATTTATTGTCTTCCATCACAGTGAGGAATGTGGGGATGTTTATGTTAAATTTTATTTTATGTGGTTGTGTGTCTTACTGCTTTTGACTTGATGTGGCAGTATGTGAAAAGCCCTTGTCCCACTGTACGAGTTCATTCAATAGTTCTCCCGAGTTTGCCCTTATTCGAACTCGGAGAATTACGGTAATGGCTGCTCGTATGTCCTCGGGGCTCTCGTGGACATTTTTCAACATGTTCTTGCCGGGAACATGTTGAAAAATCTTCACAGGTGTTCCCGAGGTTACCACGTTTCCCGAGTACCTGCCGTTAGCGTTACAAGCCGCTAAGAGATGTCCCCGAGCTCCGACTTACCCGCTACATTCATTCTACGTGCTTACCACGAGTTTGATTTTTTTTAAACTCGGGAGAGCACTTGAATGAACTCATACAGTGGGACAGAGCTTTTACTCAAATTTCACTGTACCTTAATTGGTACATGTAACAATAAACCCATCTTGAATCTTGAATCTTGGATGCTGCAGTGGGAGCTTTCTGCAGGCATTATCTACTTTAGGCATTGAGCACCAGTGTTTCAGTTAAAGCTGTCTAATTTGTTAAGGCACATCCTGAACATTCAAAAAAGGGTTAGGTGTGAGACTTCTTGAATTTATTTACATTACTATCAGCTGCCTGGAATCATCCTTCTGAAGTGAACAATGCTAATGGTGTAAATTCTCTCTCTAGTTTGGTTTCTCTTCTCCAAAATGAACACTTTCTTTGGTGTAGCTGAATATGTCTAAACATGGTTTTTTTGGTCATAAATATTTTCTTTGGCACTTGGGTCTAGTAATGAAGCAGCAGATAAATTTAAAAAAACTCCTTGAATATACACTTCATTTCAGTTTCACCATTTAGTTTAGTTTAGAGATGATGTGGGGAAACAGGCCCTTCGACATACCGGGTCCAAGCCGACCAGCAATCACCTATATACTAGCACTATCCTACATACTAGGGACATTTACAGAAGCCAATTAACCTGCATGTCTTTGGAATGTGGGAGGAAACCGGAGCACCAGGAGAAAATCCATGTGGTCACAAGGGGAATGTACAAACTCTATACAGACAGCACCATGATCAGGATCAAACCAGGGTCTCTGGTGCTGTGTGGCATGGCACTGGGACTGCTGTGTTATTAAACTACAATCTTAGGAAGGTAAAAAAGTGTTAAAGAAAGTGGTGTTGATCGTTGAAGCAAATCTTCCAGCAAATGGCAAGCAACAAAGTGCTTGAGGAGCTCGGAGGGAGTGGAGGCAATGGATTGATGATGTTTCAGATAGGGACCCTTCTTCAGATTGATTGAAGAAGGGACCTAACCCGAATTGATGTTTGTCCATTTCCTCCACTAAAGCTGCCGTTGAGTTCCTACTTGGATTTTTTGCTCAAAATTCCAGCATTTGCAGTTTCTTGTATCTTCCATCAAAAGTAATGGTTGGTTTTACTCAATAAAATTACTGTTGGCCATGCTTATCATTCTGTTGGATCAAATCTGCTGCATTCCAAGCGTCTTATGCACACAGCTCAGGCAGAAGGTCAGCTGATTTGCCATACCCAAAGAGAAACTCAATACAATAAGTAGAAGCAAATTTTGGAATCAGAATAGGACACCTACTTCCACATAAACTATGAAAAAGCAGCAGAATGTTTTCAACTTTTCTCTTTCTCTCTCTTATTCTCTTTTAATGTCTTGTTTTTTTTTAATCTTTCCAAGTGCAGAACTTCACTGTTTTCTTATATGAATGCTGCCCTGACCTGTTGAGTATTTACAGATTATTCTGTTTTTATTTTCTGTTGGAGCATTTTCAACATTCATCAATGTCTTTCCTTCCTTAGAAGGTTGAGGAAATTTGGTGTGTTGAACTTCCGCAAGTGTACCATGCGGATCATTTTGACTGTTGCATCACAGCCTGGTTTGGCAACTCAAACTCTCAGGAATGAAGGAGACTACAAAGAATGGTAGACACTGCCTGGTCTATTACAGGTACTGACCTCCCTGCCATCAAAAATATCTTTTGGAGGCACTGCCTCTCGAAGGCTGCCAATATCATCAAAGACACACGTCACCCTGGCCACACTTTCTTTTCACTCCTACCACTGGAAAGAAGGTACAGAAGTCTGAAAACAATGACCATCACGCTCAGGACTAGCTTCTTCCTAACAACCACTAGGCTCTTGAAAACTAATTTCAAATATGAACTGTTTTGGTTTTACAAAGGATTTGGGTTTTTTTGCACTAGTACAGTGGTTATTAATTTATTCCATTTTTGGTTATTTGTATATCTATGAGTATTGTGTTCACAGGCCTGTTATGCTGCTCCAAATAAGAATGTCATTGTTCTGTTGTTGATACATGACAATTTAACATTGTTGACTTTTGCCTCTTGCCTTGCGTTTCATCTTTGATCTACAGTATGTTTTTTTGCCCTAACTAATGTTATATATATTGCAGGCAAACGTTGGGAACCTAGTTACTTGGAATATTTTATTTATTGAGTGTAAGCAGAGTCATTGGCCTTCATCAGTTAGGGTATTTAGTTTAGAAGTTGTGATGTTATGTTACAGTTGTACATGACATTGATTAGACTGTACCTAGATTATCGTGTTCAGTTTTAATCACCCTACTATAGGAAGGATGTTGTTAAGCTGGAGAGAGTGCAGCAAAGAGGATGCTGCCAAGACTTTGCGGGGCTGAGCTATGGGGAGAGATTGGGCATTATTCCTTGAAGCACAGGAGGCTGAGGTAATCGTACAGATATGCACAAGTACATGACGGGAATAGATAGGGTGAATGCACATAATCTTTTACCCAGAATAAGGGAATCAGGACCAGAGGTTTAAGGTGAAAGGGGAAAGCTTTAATAGGAACCTGATGGGCAGTTTTTCACACAAAGGGTAGTGAGTATATGGATCAAGCTGCCAGAGGAGATAGTTGAGGCAAGTATAGTACCAACATTTAAAAACCATTTGGACAAGTACATGGATAGAAAAGATTTAGACGGTTATGGGGCAAACGGGGCTGGTGGGGAATAAGGTAGATGGAGGAATTGGGCTGAAAGGTCTGTTTCCATGCTGTATAACTCTATAACACTATGACTCATAGAATCATAGTCATAGTTGCAGAGTTGTACAGCATGGAAACAGGCCCTTTGGCCCTACTTGCTCATGCTGACCAAGATGTCCCATTTAAACTAATTCTATTTGCCCATGTTTGGCCCATATCCCTCTAAACATTTCCTATCCATGGACATGTCCAAGTGTCTTTAAAATGCTGTAATTTTACCTGCCTCAACTACCTCTGTAGCTCATTCCATATACTCACCACTTTCTGAGTGAAAAAGTTGCTTCTTGGGTTTGTATTAAGTCTTGTCTCTCTCACCTTAAACATATACCCCCTTGTGTTCAATTTCCCTACCCTGGGTAAAATACTCCATTGCCTTCACCCTATCTATTCCCCTCATGATTTTATACAACTTTATAAGGTCACCATTCCACCTCCTGAGCTCCAAGAAATAACATCCTGCCAAATATTCCCTATATCTCATACCCTCAATTCTGGCAACATTTATGTAAATCTTCTCGGTTCCTTTTCCAACTTAATTACATTGGTCCAAAAGCAGAGTGACCAAAAGTGAATACAGTACTCCAAGTGTGGCCTCAACAACATATTGTATGATTTCTGCACTTAGTACATGGACAAATCAAGGCCAAGGTCACCCTTTATATATATCTGTGACCCCACTTTCAGGGAACTTTGTACCAGTACTCCTGGATTACTCTGCTCTACGACATACCCCAGGATCCTACCATTCACAGAAGAGAAGATAAAAAGAATGTAGACATTGAAACAAGTTGCACGCTCATTTAGCTAGAGCCAGTTCAAGAGAGAAGATGTTGCATGAAGAAAATTAATAAGCGAATAATTTAAGAGTCAAGAAAATCCAACAGCAAGGTATTCCTCAAATTAAACATTTACTCACCTCATTGGTTCATGTCTGAATGGTAGAAGGAGGTCCTGAAATCGATTGCTGGTCTGTCCGAGTTTCAAGTAAAGACGTGAAGCTTGAAATGTAGGAAGCATGGAATATTAGGAGCACAGAAGAAAATTTATTGCATTACCTTTCAAACTCAGTGTATTTTTTGCCAGAATTAATAGAAATCCCTGATGACAATATGCCCTTAGGCTCTATTATCGCATCTGTTACTGTAAGCAGCACATAATCCACTCCTATTACCAACTTCCCTGGGGGCTTCAGCCACAGCTTCAGTTCCACTTTAATTCAGTTCCCTTGCTTTGCTGGCTGAGCAATTCCCCCAACCTATTGCTCACTGCTTAAAACAAAAGTTTAAGTCAATGGCAGCAAAGAAAAACAAGTCATACCACCTCTGATTGTTGCTAATTCAATTTTAAAAATGATTTCAATGTTCACAATAGCAAATTTTACAGTTAATATTAAAAAAAGTGAAGCATTGAGGTATATTTCCAAGTTGAGTTTATTGTCCTATGCATAAATCTGCTGCAGTACAAGTACCATGCAAACCTGTGCATCGTACACTGAATACAGTACAAAGTGTAAAGGTTGAATATAAGATCCCACGGTTATAATGTTGTGACTTGATTTATCTTAACAATTATTCAGAAGATAGGAAACCCTCTATCATCCTGTCCTGATTTGTTTTGTCACTCATTTATTCCCAGAGGGTACAGATAACTGTGAAGTAATTTAGGTGTCAGCCTTGGTTTGGCCTACTGGTGCATATTCTGATACTCTACTGTGTAGTAGACCCAAAGGACAATTTCCTCCATGATCTCCTGACATTATGAAGGTCACAATTTGAGAATATCATGCTCAGGTAAAAAATTGCTGGAGAACTTATAAGGTTTGGTAGATTTTGTTAGAGAGGCCCTATGATGAAACGGGTGGGGAGGGCATGGAGTGATGCTGGGAATTTGTATAGATGTTGAGGTGCTCGGACAGACTGAAGAATTGGACTGATGATGTGGTGGAGTTGTACAGATGATGCCAATGTTGGACATATGATGAAAGACGTTGAGGCGGATGTGTGGTGTTGAAATATTGTTTGAGCAGAAGGTAATGTGGATTTGACAAACAGTGGAAGATTTGGACAGATGAAGTGGGATTGGGCCAGCTACCTTGTAGGAAATAGTGCTGGATAGATAATAGAATAGGTCGGGTTGCATAGACTATGGATGTTCAAGTATATGATAAATGAGTTGCAGTGGAAATCAAAAGATAGGAGAATAATTTTGAATAGTTAAAGAAGTCACCTAGCTGAACAAAAAGATGCCTTGGACCCTCAAGCAATGGCCTAGATGGTGGAGACTTTGAACTAACATTGCATACTCAGACTAAACAGTTAATGTCTGCTTCTATGAATCCCTTGAGCTTTATACAGTATGTTCTATTGAATTTTGTGCCGAGACATCAACACATATTTAATGCCGAATTATGCTATTTCCTGGAGAGTCCAGTGCCTGAGCATGAGCCAGCAATAACTTTGGTCCATGTTTATCTGCTCCAGCCTGAAAGTAGATCACCAAGGGCTGAGTATCTATGGAAAAATAAAAGGTTTTGGTGAGATGTTTGTAGGAGGTGTTTGCTTCAACTACCTATCAATTAGGATTAGGGAAGATTGAATGGTCTGGGCAGGTTATGTTGTCTGGATGACAAATCACTGAAATGAAACATGAAATATGAATAGAGAAAATTCTTAGTAAAATCTATTTTGCCCTACTGGCTGATAAAAAATCAGAATGTCACCCCTGACTTTATACTTAGAATACCTAATAATTCATCCCTTCCCTTTTATTATGGTCATTAGCTCCATCTCCATATCTCAGGGCAGCACTTCTGAGCTGTTTAAGACCATCTGATAATGACTACAATTCTTCAGCAGAGATGAAAGAGAGAATCGGTTGAATGTCATGATTGGAAAAACAACTACTTTGGAGAAGAAACATGCTCTGTTATTTGAATCTGGAATTGACTGTGTGGCAAATGATTTTAGGCAGCATATGGCACAGTGGCAAAGTTGCTGCCTTACAGAGCCAAAGATGACGTCCTCCACGTGATCGCGTGGGTTTTCCCTGGGTGCTCCAGATTCCTCCCACATTCCAAAGACTTACAGGGTTGTTGGTTAATAGGCTTTGGTAAAGAATGTAGTGTCCCTGGTGCGTAGGACAGAAGGAGGATCACTGGTCGGCACAGACTCGGTGGGCTGAAGGACCTGTTTTCGCACTGTCTCTAAATTAAACTAAATTAAACTAAATTAAAACTCATTTCAATGATGGGGGTTCATCAAACATTACTTCGCTGGCTGGGAATAACTCATTTACACTCAGCTGTAAGGTAAACAGACTTAAGCCTGTTGCTGTGTAGGAAGGAACTTCAGATGCTGATTTAAACCGAAGTTAGACGCAAAATCTGGAGCAACTCAGCGGGTCAGACAGCATCTCTGGAGAAATGGAATAGTTGACATTTGAGACCAGAAAAGTCACCTATTCCTTTTCTCCAGATATGCTGTCTGACCCACTGAGTTTCTCCAGCTTTTTTGTGTCCATTTTAAACCTTTTGGCTATTCATATGTTATTTCTGTTATTTTATCACAAAGTTTTGGTTAGCTCATAAACTGGCACCCTTTTCTGGAAGTATTCAAAGTCAGAGAATACATTTAAATGTTATGAATCACTGTTAAATAAAAAAGAAAACAAGAAATATTCCAATCACAATGTCAAAAAGGTTGAAGAAATATATTCACCAAAAAGACATGTAAAAATAGTTCACCCTTTGCCATCTGTTAATTGCAATGATGTATGACGGAAATTGCTCCACTTTGGAATGGGGGTTTCAGCTGATTAAAGCTGTCAACTATCACCTTGTCAGTTGTACGTCCCCTGTTCAACCACAAATAATTCGAACCATACCTCCGTTAAAAATTATAGGACAAATTCATTATTCTCATGATGGTGTATAATCTCCAATCTGTCTTCCTTAAAGCAACACACGGCAACAGGAGATAGGGATAGTTTCTACTAACATAAACGGAAATACAGTAATGTAAGAGCTTTTGGTGATGATTGCTGCAAAGTAGAGGCACAAAATATTTGTGTGATTAAATGGAAAAATAATGATTGTCAAAAGCTCCAGGAAAATGCAAGGATATTGATGAAATTGAATATAAGATTCTGTGAAATGAAGGAAGAGTCGCATTTGTAGAAGGTATTTTGTGATCAAACACAGCAGAAATCACCAAAGTGATGGTCGAGATGATTGCCTTAGAATGAATGAAGCACAGAAGTCCATGTGCACACCTTGTATGGAGGTAAACCTTGTCTGGCAGTAGTTACATACCATTTTATGGTATATAACATTAGCTCTCTTCATATGTGAAAGTTGAAGATAGGTACATGGCTGGTAAAGGTCCATCCACCTCAATACTAGATGCATGCATGGCCTCATGGGTTGCATTCATTCTTAGGCAATAGACAAACCCACAACTGCTAATTATGGGCATTCTTGATGTTCTTGATCACAAAATGTCTTCTACAAGTTAAACTCGTCCTTCCTATTATGTGATGTTTTGTTCATTGACAAAGATAGCAAATTTAAATGGGATTGTTTTCTACCACAACTAATGTGTGATTGTTTTCTGTTACAACTTCTTCACTCTGCGGTGACGTTTCAGGTCGAGACCCTCTTCAGACTGCTGAAGTGCTTGTGTAAAATAACCATTTAAGAAAACCTTAATTTGAACTGCCATTGGAAGTGTGCTCTAGATGATTAATTGGATGAATAGCATATCCTCGTAACATTTTCCTGCTGCATCTCGATCTTTATTATTTCTGGGGTATTAACTGTGGATTAAACATTGATTCATCAAAGATGGGTTTTCAGCCATTATTTCATCATGATGGCTCATTGCTCTGTCATTCTTTCCTTCACAGATAATTACACAGGGCATCGAAGGGATAGAAAACATGATAAGTGAAGTGCATTTTTCTGAAACATTTTGTTTATAAAGTTCAATCATGGCAAGTCTAACAAAACACTGAGTGTTCACTTTAGATTTGTTTTAATGTTGTTTGCTTTGTGTCATTTATTTTAAACTTCCATTTCCAATTAAATTTAAATTAAATAATATTAAATTACATTTAAAATTGGTTTCAATTTTGTTTACATTTACATTCATTTTAATCAAAATGGGAGAAATAATATATTTTCAATCACCTTTCTATGTTCTCCATTTTTATGGTTGTGCAATTTAAAAATGTTTTCAGGGAATCTTGAAATTCAATAATATGTATTTTGAAGGATGAGGGGGAACCTAATTGAAAATAACCGAATTATGAAAGGCTTGGAAAGAGTGGATGTGGGGAGGATGTTTTCCACTACTGGGGAAGTCTAGGACCAGAGGCCATGGTCTCAGAATTAAAGGATGTTCCTTTAGGAAAGAGATGAGGAGGAATTTTTTTATTCAGATGATGGTGAATCTATGGAATTCATTGCCACTGAAGGCTGTGGAGGCCAAGTCAATGGATATTTTAAAGGCAGCGATAGATAGATAGATTCTTGATTAGTACGGGTGAGGATCCTGGGATAAATAAAGTTCTATTGTATCATATCATGTCAGGGTTATGAGGAGAAGGCAGTGGAATGGGGTTAGGAGGGAGATATAGATCCGCAATGACTGATTGGCGGAACAGACTTGATGTGCCGAATGGCCTAATTCTGCTCCTATCACTTATATATATGAATAGATGATAAAGGAGTGAGGAACAGTTACACTTGACTCACTCCTGCCCAGTTCCTGTCAGGACATAAAATCAGCAAATTATAAGGGGAACAACCAAAAATAACCTAATCTATATGATTACAAAAACAGTCCATTTTCTGCGTACAAGAGTAATTCAGTTTGTAAGCAAACTCAGGCGTACATTATCAGTGATTTTCTAACCATTAAATGAATAAGTAGATAATTAAGTGCAAACGATGATTCCAGGAGAAAGACCAGGAGAAGCAATGTTATTCTCATGGAGTATTAAGGTAACCATACATGGTTTTAAAACTGTTGCATAAACTGTTAAATAAAACATGTATCAAGAGTAAATTAAATTTTACTTCAGGGTCACGTGAGTGATTCCGTGAACAAGGCCCGCCAGGACGCCTGCGCAGCATTACATCAGCCGCATTGGCGCAAGTACCAGTCAGGCAGGACTGAGCTCCTGCCCGTGGTAAGTTAACTTTAAGGTAAGTTTATTTTTACTTACCAGGGGTTTAGGCAGGACTTTTTACAGAGGTTTCCTGCCAGTTTTGCAGCCAGACAACTTGCCGGTTATGGACTGTGGTGAAATTTCAGTCCGACCGCAAATGCGGAGAAACCGGCAAAATTGATCGGGTTGCGAGATAAGGAGTCGCTAACAGTGCAGTTAGCGGCTCCCCAGCTGCAGGGATGCCGTAAAAATGGCAAAAAATTAAGGAGAGTTGCTGACGGGGTCAACGGCTCCGCAACCCGCAGGGATGCCGTAAAAAGGGCAGGAAATTTAGCAGTCGGTGACAGAGGGATCAGCGGCTCCGCAACCTGCAGGGATGCCATGGGAATCGGCAGGGAATATTAAACTGAGTCCCTGACAGGGGGGTCCAAGCCGGTGGGATGTCATTGAATGGCAAAGAAGCAATGCTGGAGCCACTGACAGTGGGGTCAGTGGCTCACAGACGTTGGTCCCCAGTCAAAAAATTACTGGGACTAATTCAGCCCTCAGGTGAGTTGGGATATAAGGATTCTCCTTATAATTGAAAGTATGTATTTTATTGTGCTTTTTCTTTGAGTAAAAAAGTAAAGGAAAGTAACAAGTTATTGTTATATGATAATGCTCTGACAATGTTATTATTGTTTAAGCACAGGTTGCTATGATTTATATTTTCACAGGTAAAGCTGTACACTAAATGTTGATTTAGTGAGCTTACACAGCAATAGCGCAGGCCTATGGGACAGGTCGCGCCAGCAGCGCCTGACAGGGCTGTTTTCATGTGCAAAATGTGCGGGCCTATGGGACAGGCCGCGCCAGCAGCGCCGGACAGGGCTGCTTCATATATGAAAGTGCTGGCCTACGGGGAGAGCGTGCCAGCAGCGCCTGATTCAGGGCTGCTTCATTTGTGACCGGCCAATGGGAGAGCCGTATCAGCAGCGCTTGACAGGGCTGCTTCATGTGTGAAGTGCCGGCCTACAGGAGAGCCGTGCCAACAGCGCCTGATGCAGGGCTGTTCATGACAAAAGCACCGGCCTTTATGAAAGGCAGCGACAGCAACGCCTGGCAGAGGGTTGCTCAAATTCACACATATCTGCTCGCCCACGGAGTCGGGAGATAATTCTCCACCGGGGTTAGAGAGGAAGGTCCACGGAGTCGGGGGATGAATTCATCCAGTGGCTGGATAGTGCGTTGAAATGACTATCCTTATACAGCAACTGCTGTATACAGTGCTGCAAAGGTCTCCCTCTCGGAGGCAGAGACCAAGATGGGTCAGTATCCTGCTGACACTGAGTCTCAGGGTATGGCCATGGGGCATACCCAAAGGGATGAAAGGCACGTTTCAGAGGTACCTTTCCTGACAATAAGTTGCCATCCCAGTAAAATATTCTATTGGGGTTAGGCCAATGGGTTCATATCAGTATTGTATCCTACGGCCTGCAGTAGCGCCTGTTAGAGTTGCCTACGAAACACCCTTCTGAAGGGAAGAGCAAAAGATCAAGATGACTCCGGGCTCTTAAGATGTCAATAGAATAGACTCAAGTACATATGTG
Organism: Okamejei kenojei; assembly: GCA_035221665.1. NCBI lineage: Eukaryota > Metazoa > Chordata > Chondrichthyes > Rajiformes > Rajidae > Okamejei > Okamejei kenojei. The sequence continues at coordinate 40,169,588 of CM069131.1, forward strand.
CCGGCAGTGAACAACGCCAACAGGGGGATGTGAGAGCCAGCCGCTGAATCGATTATTCAGGTAGATCTATTCTACAAGGGAAGAAGGTTGGCAGATGAATTAATTCGGCCATGAACGGGCAGAAGTCATCATTCAGAACACACCCCAGGTGCTCATCGGCAGTAGCGGTTCACTGGAGCTGGGGGAAGCATGATAGATCAGAAATTACATGCACCTTCCAATCATGCTCAACTAAATGGGTCTAGCACTTCCAAAATTTGGGTAGTACACCATTCACAAGTTGTAATATTTGTATTTGTTTATACAACACACAAGGGGTAAAATATTTGGTTGAGGCACAGCCGGAGCATTCCAAGCAAGTTTGATTATGGCCAGGGTTTGGAAATTGGGCAGAAGTTCTCATGCAAACCAGCCCTGCAAAAGGCAGGATTGGCATGTTGTTATGAACAATGATGAGTGTCTGGCATATGAACTTCAGTATGTCAAAAAATTGATTCCTGACTTCAACAGGTTCATGAGGTAAGAGATTCATGTTATAAAAATCCCATTACAAAGGTTATCAAAGACAATATAACTGTACAATAACAGTAAGCTTTGCAGTATGGGATAAACTGTTGTTGGTCATTAGGATTTACCTGTAATTATTATTAGCCTTGTCTCCACCTTGTGGCAAGAGATTGGGGTTATACCAATCTGTTACTACACTGATTAAAGTAATTGGCAATATAGCAGCTGGGTTGCAGCTGAGCTAATCAAGGAACTGATATTGTGTAAGTAGCAATTAGATAATTGCTAACAACCTTGTGCTATTGTCAGCTGAGGCTACTTCAGCCACAATGATGAAGTAACAGTATTCAGCATTGCTGAACATGACAATGCTCATTGAACTTGAACTTGAAACTCGCTATAGTAGTGTGGTCGGTTGAATTCATTTATTATGAACTGATGTTAGAACTCTAAGATGAGAAGTTCCAAATACCATCACCTACTCAAAGGTAGTGAAGATTGCATGAGTACCAATTCTTCAGTTGTTGGTATCAACTAAATATATACATTTAATGCACTGTTGAGTGAATATACATATTCTTCATGCACAAAGATAAGTTGCTGCTCTACAATGGTGACATATGTTGGTCTCATGGTAATTAGGAAGAATGTCCTGTAATTAATCTCCTTGCCACTGGTGTATCGTCCAGTTTAGATTGATGATAACACAGAATAAATGTTGGATCTCAAAATATGATGAAAGTATGATTCAATTCTTTATCAAATGTTCGTCATGTTTATGCATGTTCACTGTTTGCAAAAATATGTGACACAACAGTGTGGAGAAATATGTTCTAGTTTCAATAGGAGGAATGGACTTTATGTCTTCCTCATTAGCTAGGTCTTAAAACAGTCAGCTAGACCTCGTTTGGATTTGTACTATCGGACTGCCCAAAGCGTCCATGTTGCCTGCTTCATCAGGCATTATGACACAGCGGTATTCAGTTATGCCAAAAAGCAAGAACTTGCTGTTTTAAACTGTGGTTCAGGAGACTGGTCTTTGCACAGTAAACGATTATTGACTTACACATTTTCAATGGATTAACTTATGCCTCATGTTGTCACATTTAGCCATGAGGGTGTTCACTGCAGTATGCATGGATAGCATCCAAAAAAGCAGTACATCTCTATTGAGGGGATCAGGACTGTTGTTAAATATTATGATACATTTGATATGATACAAAATTCTGACATTGTCCAGTTCATTTTAAGTGATATTGACAATAGTTCAGTTATAGAGAAATTACAGCTGTAACATAAGGGAACTACATTGTCGGGTCCAACCCGGATATCAAGTTGTTAAAAAGATCTTGATACAAGTACTCGCATCACAAGATTATGCAGTTGGTTATTGTAAATGTGTAAACATTATTTCACCAAGGGGGTTCCAGCTACATCCTTAGTCATGACTCTTATATCAGCACAATGACTGCAAAACATTGCAAACGCTGTGGCTGGACAGGATGGAATTGGCTGTTCATGCCATTACATTTTCATTCTGGTCTATACTAGCAGAGCTGACTAGGGCTGGCATGGTTTTAAGATCATTTGAATACCCCACTGTCTCAATTTATGTTATGTTATCAAGGCCACCAGAATCCTTAGAAGTATGGATTCAGCACTGTGTATTCATTAATAAGCAATTACACAAGAAAAGGGCGGTTCAGACTATTTCAAGGTGGCTGCAACAGGTGTTAACATTGATGATTGTATGTCTCATTCCACCAGGTCAGCATCAACGCAAGTTGGAGGAACAGCACCTCACATTCCGCTTGGGGAGTCTGCATCCTCTGGGCTTGAACATTGAATTTTCTCAATTCTGTTAACCCTTGCTGTCTCCTCCCCTTCCCACCTCTCCCTCAGCCCTCGGGCCCTGGCATTCCCTCCATCTCTATCTCCCTCCCCCACCCTAGTCGCACTAGCTTCTCATTTTCACACCACAAACAGCTTACAATGGCTTGTTCCCTTTATCATCGATACTCTTTTGCATATCCTTCATTCATTGTTCTTTATCTCTCCACATCACCCTCTATATCTCTTGTTTCCCTGATCCCTGACCAGTCTGAAGAAGCGTCGTGACCCAAAACGTCGCCTATCTCCTTCGTTCCTTAGATGCTGCTGCACCCGCTGAGTTTCTCCAGCCTTTTGTGTACCTTTAATGTATAACACATTGGCTTATTACTCAAATTGTATTTTATATTGACAAACTATTTTAAGTATTAATGATTTTTAAGCCTACATTTTTTAGTTTAGCTTTAGATTAGTATCAAAGGTATTTATAAGTCAGGTTGTGAAAGCATGTTCATACTTCAGACATTTTTCAAAATGAAAAATAAAGGAAACAATCACCTTTATTCCCCGTGGTTTTGTTTCCAAAATGCAAAATAACTCTCCTTATAAATTATAAATAAATCTGCTCCATAAGACAGTGACCTAGATGACAAACTTTATTGGGAGTTGCTTTGTTAGCAAACATTTGGGTCATTTTTAGATATTAGTCCCTGTAATTGCAATTTGATTAATTAAGGGTGATTGTTTTTCTCTTAGATTTTAAAAATGACAATTGTTGTATTCCGGAGAACAGGACAAGGCAAAAGAACAGGTGGTGTTATTGGCCTCTATTACAATATATTAAACACTTATAATAGACACATTAGATATGTTGTTGAAGAAGCAGAGTAGGCTTATGTACTGGGTGTGTAGGAAAGAACTGCAGATGCTGGTTTAAATCGAAGGTTTAAACCAGACCCTTCTTCAGACTGAAGAAGGATCTCAACCCAAAATGTCACCCATTCCTTCGCTCCAGAGATGCTGCCTGTCCCGATGAGTTACTCCAGCATTTTGTGTCTACCTTAGCCTTACTCTTGAGCTATCTTGACCAAGCAGAATTATTTGGAAGTGTGTGACCAGGCTAAGAGAAGTAAAATAATCCATGATCCATTATCCTGGTGTCAATGTGGTTCTTGGTTGAGGATATGATTGGATATGCCCTTCTTTAATCTGCTCATGATCAAACAGGCTAACGATGTCCACATCCTAAATCTTACAGATGAAATATAATCACATGGGTGAGGTAACATTGGGCTTCTAAAACCTGCTGAAACATTCTCCTTTAGGAGATACAGTGATCTTGTGTGTGGAGGATGGAAGAGAGAATGGACTTGTATTTATTGATGTATTTGATGTTCTCATCATGTCTTAATGGAATCAATAAAATACTTTTCTAAAATATTGTCTTGATGCAAAACAGAAAAAGCATGCTTCAATACTCGTTTTGAAAATAATTGCATTTACTAGTTAAAAGATAAAAACGTTGTACAGTGTATTCTCACAATTATGTTTTTGGCGGCTCTACAGATATAATCTGCAATTACACATGGCACACACTTTCTATGCTCGCTGTACTTTTTGTTTCATATTCAATGAGCAAAGCTTTTTCTGGAAACCTAATGAATGTTAACATTCATGATAGGAAAATCCAGTTGTTGTATTTGACATTCTTGCTTTTTCTGATGTTTGCATGCTAACCCAAACTAAGGAGCAAGGTATATGTAGCTATTTACATTCTCCCGCTTGCTTAACCCTGACCTCTCTACACAATTGTATGAGAATAAACTGATATTCTTTTCTGTTTAAAATAATAGTTTTTTTCTGCCTGTATTCTTTACTGTGCTACATGTGTACCTTAATTACGTGACTTTATTCTCCATTTCAAAGTATTAAACTTTAGTCCTGTTACCTGGTTGTTTCATTCTGCTGATCTTGTTTATTTGCAACTCATGAACACACCCTTTTCATGCATTGCTGATGTCCGTTAGTCTAGCGATTTGCACAGATCTCTTTTCTTACACCGGGAAAACACTATATCTTATCGACTGATTTAGCGTTCTAATGCTGGATCACATTTAAGGACTGCATTAAAATTCATCGGCATTTTAATTTGTGCACCTCTGAATGAAATCTCATCCCAATAGTTTTCTTAAAATGTATTTATTTATTCCCTCTGGTCCAGAGGTTTATAACATCTGAGGCTAAAATGGAACTGCATGGTGACCCATGCCAATTTGGGCCAGGAATTTTAGTGAGTGATTTCCATGTGCACATATATCCTGTCAGACATTTTTAAATAAGCAGCGTAATCAGAATGGTGCTTGTAACATTGATTACCTTAATGGCCAGTAATTTGAGGTGCAATATGCAAACCATGAACCTGTGTGTTGTGCGATAATGGGTTTAAGTGACCAATTTAGTTTTCATTATTACTAATTTCGCATGGTGGAGCAGTGGTAGAGTTGCTGCCCTGCAGCACCATAGACCTGGGTTTGATCCTGACCACGGGTGTTGTCTATATGGAGTTTGTACGTTTTCCCCGTGACCATGTCAGTTTCTCCAGGTGATCTTGTTTCCTCCCACATTGGAAAGCTAGTGAGGTTTGTAAATTAATTAGCTTTGGTAAAATTGCCCTAGTATGTAGGATAGTGCTAGTGTACGGGGTGATCGCTGGGCGATTTGGTGAGCTGACGGCCCTGTTTCTGCTCTGTATCTCTCAACTAAACTAAAACTAATAGTATTGGTCCTCCTGATTTGTGAGGTTACTGACCAATGTTACATTGATCGCCAATGGATAAAGATATGTGCATCGCTTGAGACCCACATAATTAAAAATCCCAGCTGCAACTTTCAGGAATGAGACCCTGTACAACAGCAGAGGAATTGGCTTGTAAACCCCTCATATTACGAGGCTAGAACAAGCCCTGGCCATGCAACTGTTCAAATGAATTTGACAGTCAGTAGAGATGCTTGACATAGGTGGCTATTATAGCTGGCAATTCGCTACAAATTCTTCTAGCATGCACAAACATTCAAGAAGATTTCAGTAATATTGATAAGTGTTTCATAATTTAACTAAATATACAGACGTTTAAATGCTTAAAATAAATAGCTTTACTTAACTAAATCTGAAAGTAACAACAGAGACATATATATTGTGGCCGCATTGGTGATCATTTTCCAATGTTCTATAGATTCAGGATCAGTTCCTGTGGATTGGAGGGTAGCTAATGTTATCCCACTTTTTAAGAAAGGCAGGAGAAAGAAAACAGGGTATTATAGACCAGTTAGCCTGACATCGGTTGTGGGGAAGATGCTGACGTCAATTATAAAAGATGAAATAGCGGCACATTTGGATAGCAGTAGCAAGATCGGTCCGAGTCAGCATGGATTTATGAAGGGGAAATCATGCTTGACTAATCTTCTGGAATTCTTTGAGAATGTAACTAGGAAAATGGACAAGGGAGAGCCAGTGGATGTAGTGTACCTGGACTTTCAGAAAGCATTTGATAAGGACCCATATGGGAGATTAGGAGGGGAAATTAGAGCACATGGTATTGGGGATAGGGTACTGACATGGATAGAAAATTGGTTGGCAGACAGGAATCAAAGACTAGGGATAAATGGGTTCCTTTCAGAATGGCAGGCAGTGACTAGTGGGGTACTGCAAGTTTCGGTACTGGGACCCCAGTTATTTACAATATATATTAACGATTTAGAAGAGGGAATTAAATGTGACATCTCCAAGTTTGCGGATGACACAAAGCTGGTCGGCAGTGTGAGCTTCTATGTGGATGCTATGTGGATGCAGGGTGACGTGAACAGGTTGGGCGAGTGGGCAGAGGCATGGGAGATGCAGTTTAATGTGGATAAATGTGAGGTTATCCACTTTGATGCCAAAACAGGAAGGCAGATTATCATCTGAATGGTGTCAAGTTGGGAAAAGGGTAAGTACAGCGAGATTTGGGCGTCCTTGTTCATCAGTCACTGAAATTAAGTATGCAGGTACAGCAGGCAGTGAAGAAAGTGAATGGCATGTTGGCCTTCATAACGAGAGGAGTTGAGTATGGGAGCAGAGGTCCATCTGCAGTTGTACAGGTCCCTAGTGAGACCTCACCTGGAATATTGTGTGCAGTTTTGGTCTCCAAATTTGGAGAAGGACATTCTTGTTATTGACGGAGTACAGCGTAGGTTCACAAGGTTAATTCCCGGGATGGTGGGACTGTCATATGTTGATAGAATGTAGCAGCTGGGCTTGTATACTCTGATATTTCGAAGGATGAAAGGGTATCTTACTGAAACATATAAGGTTATTAAGGCTTTGGACATGCTAGAGATAGGAAACATGTTCCCGATGTTGGGAGAGTCCAGAACCAGGGGCCACAGTTTAAAATAATGGGTAAGCTATTTAGAACGGAGATGAGGAAAAACTTTTTCACATAGAGAGTCCGTGGAATTCTTTGCCTCAGAAGGCAGTGGAGGCCAATTCTTTGGAGGCTTTTCAGAGAGAGTTAGATAGACCTCTTAAAGATAGCGGAATCAAGGGATATGGGGAGAAGGCAGGATCGGGGAGCTGATTGTGGATGATTAGCCATGATCACAGTGAATAGCGGTGCTGGCTCGAAGGGCTCAGAATGGCCTACTGCGCCTATTATCTTTTGTCAATTGTCTATGATCTGGCAGCCATCCCTGCATTGAAATTAATGAAAGCAAGTTCTTAGATCTAGCTCTGATAATTTGAGCAAATTCCCTGGGGTACATGGTTGGGAATTTCCAGAGATTTACCTGGTCACTGAATCTTCATGAAATTTCCATCATCAGACTCCTGCAAGCCTCAAAAATAGGTGTTATTAACAGCTGATTGTTGCTGTATTCAGAGTGTGTCATAGATTGATCTACTCACCATTAGTGGAGAGCAAACAAAGGATTGTTATTTATAAGGATATTTACAATCACGTTCAATATATTGAAATAATGTATGTAATTGAAACACATCTGCTAGTTTTTGTTTTAGGCAACGTAAAGCCAGTAAATTCCGATCAAAGATAGTCCGATGGTCCTGGGAACATCTTTGATCGGACTTTACTGGCTTTATCTTGCACTAAATGTTATTCCCTTATCATGTATCTGTACACTGTGGGTGGCTCGATTGTGATCATATGTTGTCTTTCAGCTGACTTTTCACTGTACCTCGGTACATGTGACAATAAACTAAACTAAAACTAAGTTTTAACACAAAATCACCAACTCCAATAGATTTAGGAAAGAATGAGTGTAAATGTTTTTTCTTGATTAGCATGACTTTATTACAGAACCATAATACATATAACTATTTCTAATATGCTGTGCAAGGCAGAAAATATAGCTTGCTTTATTGTGTTCTATTGCTGACATTAATCAATCTGAGCCTTTTATAGAAAGACATTTCCAAATGGGGCACATCTACTCAGTATATAATAATGTTCCATGTATGGTGTAGTTTTGGAAAATATATTATGGATTATTGAGTTAGTTTTAGTCTACTTCGTAGTAGGGCATATTTCAGACACAACCAAAAAGGGGCCATACTGTTTGCCCAAGCCAGTGATGGCACTGAACTATCTTTGGGTGTAAAGTTTACTGTTGAGTAAACAATCAACAACAATCATCAACAATCAACAATCAGTTGTATTCATCACATTGCACATAAAGTGCAAGTGAAATGAATTTGCCAGCAGCGGTACAATGATAAAGAACACACAAAAACACACTAAAAATGTAACACAAACATCCACCACAGCATTCATTATTGTGGTGGAAGGCACAAAAATTGGCAAGTCCGCCTCCATTTTTTCCCGTGGTCGGGACCTCAACCCTCCACAGCCATCACTACGGATGTCCAGATGTGCAGACAAGGTAAAAAGTCCGTGTAAGTCCTAAATCGGTGCCTCCGCACCAGAGACTGAAGATTCAAGTTGGTGTAGGCCGCAGGCCGGCGGTCAGAGATTTAAAGTTCGCGCCACAGCCAGAAGCACCGCAGACGGCAGGGCCGGCGGTCTGGAGCTCCTCTCCAGTGATCCCTGGCGAGGGACCCCGCTCCTGATGGTAAGTACGTCCCCGCTGCACCAGCTGGAGATCTGCAGACCGCGGCTTCAGCTGCCGCGGGCCAGCGAAACGGAGCACTCCCCTTCGGCAAGCCCCGGCAAGGGCTCACCCGCTCCACGCCGAGAGTCCGCGCTGCACCCGCCGCTGAAGCCCCGGGCGCGTCTCCGGGAAAGGCCGCCCAATCCTCAATGTTAGGCCACGGGGAAGGCAACATGGAAAAAGTCGCCTCTCCATGGAGGAGGAGAACTAAGCCGTTTCCCCCTTACACCCCCACACCACCATCCACACAAGATACACTGAGAAACATTAAAAACATACATTAAAACATACTAAAAAACAAAAAAAGTAGAAAAACGGACACGCTGCCGGCTTGCAGCGCCCCCACTGACAGATGTGTGGAAAGGAGTGTCGGTGGGAAGAAGAAGAAGAAGAAGAAGAAGAAGAAGAAGAAGAAGAAGAAGAAGAAGAGGAAGAAGAGGAAGAAGAAGAAGAAGAAGAAGAAGAAGAAGAAGAAGAAGAAGAAGAAGAAGAAGAAGAAGAAGAAGAGGAGGAGGAGGAGGAGGAGGAGGAGGAGGAGGAGGAGAGGAGGAGGAGGAGGAGGGGAGGAGGAGGAGGAGGAGGAGGAGGAGGAGGAGGAGGAGGAGAGGAGGAGGAGGAGGAGGAGGAGGAGGAGGAAGAGAGGAGGAAGAAGAAGAAGAAGAAGAAGAAGAAGAAGAAGAAGAAGAAGAAGAATAATAATAATAATAATAATAAGGGAATCAGGAACAGATGGTTTCACATCCACTAAAAGTTTCCAAAAAAGCAAAGATATGCCAAACAGTTAGTTTACCCAAAGGGTGAAAACTGGCAGATAAGAAGTATTGTGTGACAAACAGATGCTCCAAACATCTGTACTTGGAAACTGCAAATGTGATTCTTTGAGACAATATCCTTATTTAAGCAGCCACATACTGAAGGGAGTAAAAGTAAAACCATACATTAATCAGACAATAAAAATATTAGTCATGATGGGGCATCAATGGGGAGGCTGAGGAGCCATACTAATTTTTGTTTTCTAGCTTACAAGTGAGGAATAGGCAATAGTCAGTCAAATATCAGAAAGAAGTGGTTGAAAGTAATCAAAAATCAAAAAGGCTATACGCATTTGTGCTGTAAATAGATCAAAATGTTAACAAAATCCACCATTTGCAAGCTGCAGATTTATTATGTTTGGCAATGCATTACTTGGATAACCTTTTACATAAAAAGACACAAAGTGCTGGAGTAGCTCAGCCGGTCAGGCAGCATCTTTGGAGAACATGGGTTGGTTTCGTTTTGGGTCAGGACCCTGCTTCACACCTTGTTTACCCAAAGAATGGTGCCTGACCAGTTGAGTTACGCCAACACTTTGTGTCATAATTCAGTAGGTCAAGTTTCTCAAATGAATTGAGCAGGAATATAACTAGCATTGCAAGGTCACAAAGACATGTTGTAGATTGGAGGTAATTCAGCAAGTGGATCTTGATCCAACACATGCAATTGCTGATTTCTAACAGCAATGACCTTGATAATAATTCCACCCCTACACTATTTGTCTCACACATCCCACCCTTAAATAATTAAACACCAGTAATAATTAAAAACTAGTCCCAATTTGCTACATTATAATAATTCAGAGAATAAGACAGGATCGTGTGCTATTGACTTGAATGTAGCCCAGTCCTCTTTTGTGCTACCGCAGAGTGCTCCAGGTGGGAACACATGAACTATAGAAGCTCAAGGCAGACAAGTGAAACAAATTGTGCAACTCGCTTTGTCACACTGCTCTCCCATAGATGACATTTATCCCGGTAAATATATTCTTTAAGCACTATATGTTATAAAGTGAAAACAGAAAATGTTGGAGACATTTGATAGGCCTGGCAGCATCTGTGGAAATAATAAAAGAGTTAAAGCTTCGAGGAGGAGATTATTATTGATAAAGAGAGTACAAACTACCAATTTCCCAGTGGTCATCACCAGCCTCACCCAAGAGTGTCCGGAATATGGAGATACTAACCATTGCTGAAGCTTGAATCTTGCGGAGACTGCTGGTAGAATTCAATGGGGCAGAATATGGTGGTAAATGGATTTCAGGTGGGAACACTTCTACATACTGAAGAGAGACTCGGAAATACATTCTAGATCAGAATATGTTGATTAACATTTAGGCATCCATTGACTGCCTGTTCATATGTTCCCACCTTTTATGACATGCACAATATTTGCTTCAATGCTTTGGAAATTTTGTAGGATATTTCCTTGGCTTTGTGGGTCACTCTTTATAGCAACTGACATACTCTCTATTTAGGGCCTAAAAATGCGGAGAAGTGACTTTCAACCTCTCAAAATGTTTATGATGAAAATGCCAAGGGGAAGTGAAACAAGGTGGGCGAATTATAATTCCCAGAGAAAAGAAAAGCACACTGAAATGGACAGGGTAAGGGAAGCACAAAAAGCAAAACCACCACAGATGGAGCTTCTGATCAGAGCAGAACAAATAAAAGCCTTGAGACTTTCAAGCGGCACCACTGAACACTGATGGCTTCAGCACACTTGCTATTTTTGAATTGATGCCTCTGGAATTCAAGGCATGACAAAATTTAATGTACAAATAAACAAATTCAAGGTTAACTTGTAGAGTTCACCTCATATCCATTTGAATTCCGCAGCTCGGCACAGTGGACTCAAGCTACATCACTCAGTGTGGAGACTTTAGAAATTACCAATTCGGATATGAAATATGCAAGCAAGATTCCTAAACAACTTTTCAAGTTTAGAGTGCCAGAGGAAGATGCAATAAAGAATAGTTAACTGTGGCACTATGCAAACGCAAATTAAGAACATTCAACGCTAAAAGAAACCTAATTAGAGATGGAAAGAGAAAATTACATGAGCCTGAATAAGGATTTCACATATGATCATAGGGAACATATTCATTGGTGGGATGTTCTCTGCAGTTTTGTAAATCAAAAGATCTTTCTTGCATTAATCAGCATTTTGTTCCATTTTTAAAAATAATTCTGCTTAGTGCATGTAAATGGTTAGAGCTGCACAGATGGATAATGCTATTCTCCCAACTTCCTAATCTTGCTCAATTAACCAAATTATATGAAAATATTTAAGATGAACAATAGTGACAAAGACAAAAAGGAAGAACAAGCTTTCACATCCAGTTACTTCATTGTAATTAACTGTCTAGATATTGCCATTTGAACAAAATGCCTCACTAATATCTCAGTATGGCTTGAAGCTATTGTATTCTGTAGCTCACACCAGAATGGTAGAAGGGTAGGAACTAGTTAGCACATACATTCAGATGTTGTAGGCACAGTTTGAAATGGCAGGCTGTATTGTTCAGCCCAGACTTTTTCCACACAAAACCAAGGAAGGTTACCCTCCTATCTGAGGAGGCCAAGTACACTCTGAGATACTCAGAAACATTAAAAACTATTCAAATAGAACTAATTGTATTTTTTTAATTACTGCCTATCTGCACTTCTCTGTCACCACAGGCTCAGCAACCAAAGTTAAATGAGTGGTGTCACTTTCTTTTGTCAGCAAAGTGATTGATTAAAGCTCTGGGCTCGATACAAATGTTGAGTCCAGATGTGGGTCAGGGATTTTGATCTGCTAGTTATTGCCTTTAGCTTGTTTTGGGGGCCATGCATGTGCTAAGCTCTACTGAGAAGTACAATGGAGATACAAGGAATTGAAGATGAGTCCCAACCGAAAACATAATCTATTCATTCCATCCACAGATAATCCCTGAGTTACTCTAGCACTTTGTGTTTTACAGAAGAACAAGACATGGTGACCCAGTTCCGCAATCAGCTAATCAACTTGCTTATTTTGCGTCTTGCAAGTTACATTTTGATCCCCAAATTTGTCTATTCTTCACCAAAATAAAATAATTTATTCTTTTATAAATATTTGGTCCACTATTTGACAATTTACCTGGAAGCTAAAACAAGAGAAAATATTATTTCACCAATGGAGTTTGGGGGTTTAATGTTCACTGTTGACATGCATCAACCCTATGTTCCAATTTATCTTCAACTCTCTATGCAACACAAACATTGTCATGTTGATGGCAGCAATTACTAACCCTACAAGCAATGTACTCAGTCTCACAGTATCTGCTATTAAATCCCACACTCATCAATCAACATCTACTCTTGCTGGACCACCTCAGCATAAGCTCAGAGAAGGGTTAGGACTATGTTGCCTATGGCAATCAAGGTGACTAAGAAATGAACATTTACACCAATCTAAAGAAAGGTTCCGACCCAAAATATCGCCTGTCCATATTCTCCAGAGATGCTGCCTGACCCATTGAGTTATTCCAGCATATTGTGTCTTTTTTATTTATTCCACTAGCTCTTTCCAACCTGGTGCAATAGATCTTTGCAATATTTCAGTTTGTCATCTAATTTTGCAAACGGGATATTCCTAACTCTCAACCTAGTGAGAACTAACTACAGTTAAAACATGAAAAAAAATGCAGAAATCTGAAATCAAAACCGAAATGTTGAAAACTATTCATGTTGTGCCTGTGAAATATCAAATACTAGAGAGCATAGCTTTGGGCGAGTGGAGCAAAATTTAAAGGAGATGCATATGGCAATTTGTTTTAAACAGAGCTTGTTGAATGCCTAGAACGTGTGTTGGCTGGGGTGGTGTTGGAGGTAGATATGACAAAAACATTTTAAAATACTTTTGGACAGGCGCATGGATACTCAGGGAAAGGACGGATGAGGATTATGTACAGGCAGATAAGACTTGATCTTGGTACCATTCTGGGCACTGTCATTATGGCCAAAGAGTCTGCTCCTGTGCTGTATTGTTCTATCATCTATTGGCTCCGTACCAAAGCATCCACCCAATAAGCGAAACAATCAATGATCATTGCTTCTTCCAGTCATTATTATTTAATATTAAGGCTGCTTTAAATAAAATGGCTGTGTGTTAACTACTCATCATGATATCCCCATTTGTTTCCCGAATCAATCAACTTTATGCCCCTTCCAATCAACTGAGAGAGGTCATCAGTTAGTATGGAGCACATAATTGTTACTTTCAAAGTAAATTCAGAAAGTGAAACTTACATTTCTTATTATTTTGATAGATTTTCATAAAACACAATAACAAATACAAATTAAAAACGGGGTCTTGTTTAGGGAAGCTTCAAAAATATGTGAGCTAGTCAGGAAATTACCTTAGTAGGAGATCGAACTAGGTTTGAATATTATTATATACACAGTAATATAGAGGCCATAGAGGTTGTGTACACATTTATGAGAGGAATAGACACATAAGAGTCTGTTTTCCAGAGTAGGGGAATCGAGAACCAGAGGACATAGGTTTAAGGCCAGGGGGAAAAAAAATTTAATAGGAACCCGAGGGGTAACCTTTACACACTAAGAGTGATGACTGTATGAAATGAGCTGCTGGAGGAGGTAGTTGAGGCAGGTACTATCGCAACGTGTATGGCATTATGGCAGGTACATGGAAAAGACATATTTAGAGGGTTATAGGCCAAACACAGGCAGATGGGACTGTTGTAGATGGGGCATGTTGTGGGTGTGGGCAAGTTGAGCCAAAGGGCCTGTTTCCGCACAATATAATTCTATGATCATATGAGTAAATGGACATTAAAGTTTCATTCTTGACCAGAAAGATATCTGGACATCAAGGGTTTGTTACAAGACATTAACAGGTGCTAATTTAGAAGTTTAAATAGAGAAGAACTAATAATAAAAATTGAGAAGTCACAGTCACTTTTTAGGAGGTCACTGGTTGGTGGGGAGGGGGCTGGTATAGGATTAACAGGCATTGGATAAGCAATAAAATCCAGCCTTTCATGAGTAAAGTTAGGAAGAAAAAAGTGGGAAAAAATGGGATTTCCCTCCTGTCAACCCATATTAATGCAAGGTTAACTGTTAATTTTAAATCTGATGTTGCTAAATTTTTGTTAACTGAAGGTGTGACTAGAAATGGGGAAAAGAAAAGCAATATGGAATATGAAAATAATAGCAGAACAGGTTCATGAGGCTAAATAACTTACTCCTGTTCCTTGATTCTACTTTTAGCTCTCCAACGATAGCAAAATGGCCCGAAGGATGGAGGGCAGAAATTTCAGTAACCATGGCAGTACTAATAAATTAAAGAGATATGAAATGTGACAAAGGTGTTTGATGTTAAAAGCTAGAGAAACCTTCAGAAAAGCAATGAAGAGAAACAAAGGTTGAGCAATCTATTTTTATCCCAGGCCATTAATTTAAGATTTGATACATCATTTATTCTTTGTCCTAAATTCAGTAATATTCTGATAATTTTTTTTTATTGAATGTTATCGCAGTTACTTTCTTTCGTGCTTTCCAAGATGAAGGATGCCAATAGAACATGTTTTCTATCTATATTCGATTGGCAGCATCAAAGGCTGTCATATACATATTGTATACAGTAGGATTAAAGATTTCTTAATATCAAACAAAAAATGTAATTTAGCACAGAACTCTGAATGTCATTTTCTGGGTGAAGATCCCTTTGAGCCCTTATTTTCCCTTTAAATCAAAAACATTTTCTTGTCAAACAGACTTTTTACATTAATTTGTTTTCCATTACCGCAAAGCTTCGCTCAATTGTGTTAATTTGTTTTCTTTCATTTAATCTTATACTGTATATCATATTAATTAGCTAACAATGTCTCTTTAAAAAGACACAAAGATCTGGAGTAACTCAGCGGGACAGGTCGCATCTCTGGAGAGAAGGAATGGGTGACGTTTCGGGTCGAGGCCCTTCTTCTCTTGTCAGTCCTGTGGGATTGAAGTTGGTTTGTTTCCCCTCCACTTTTCATGGGTTCCAAGGTGACTGATGAGCAATTTAGACGTATTCATGAAAGGACACAATGTGCTAGAGTAACTCAGCAGGTCAGCTGCATCTCTGGAGATCATGGATATTTGATGCTTCGGGTCAAGACCCTTCTTCAGTCCATTTCAGGTCAGCACTCAACCTGAAATATAATTTACCAAGTTCTCTAGAGATGGTGCTTAGTTACTTCAGTAATTTGTGTCCTTTCGTGTACTTCCTGTACCTGCAGTTCCTTGTTTCTTAGACTCATTCACAGTTGGAGTGAGCAACTGTGAGATGCTCCTTTCCTTGCCCTTGCATGGTCTTGAAGCTTCTTCTCTACTTTAAACTATCATGGGCTAGTGACTTTCAGGAGTCAGTGAAATTTATTTACTTAGTTTAATTATTTAGAGATACAGCAGGAAAACAGGCCCTTCAGCCCACTAAGTCTCCACCGACCATTGATTACCCATTCACACTAATTCTATATTATCCTACTTTCGCTACCTTTCCCTATACTCAAGGGGAAATTTACAGAGGCCAATTACCCTGAAAACCTGCATGTCTTTGGGATGTGGGAGGAAACTGAAAGACCCAGAGGAAACCCATGCACTCACAGGGAGAAGATGCAAACTCCACACAGACTGCACCCAAGGTTAGAAGTAAACTGGGGTCCCTGGTCCCGTGAGGCAGTGGTTCTATCAGCTGGAGTACAGTGCCACCCAATATAAACTGTAGCAATCTTTTAAGGAGGCTTTGAGTGCAACTGTGAATCGTTTGAAGCTTGCTGTAGGTCTCTACTGAAATTAGAATGACTGCTTCGGGAGCGAATAGTTTTTTATTAGTTCTGAAGAATTGCTTCATTCCTGTGGAAGTTTACTGGAAGTGAGATTTTAATGTGGCAAGAAAGATTGAAAAAAGTATTGGGGGAATGATGCAGCCTCGGCCCATTAACTGCCGTCTTCTCCATCCATGGAGGAATGTGTGATTCACACACTAGGTTCATTAGCCACCTCAGAACTGATTAAACACATGCAAATAGGTCATCTACAATCCTACAAGTTTGCAAAAGTAAAAGGGGATAAATAAAACAAGATAGACATTTGGGTCTCATTTTGTTTGTGACAGAATTGATTTACAAATATGCATGATATTATTTTTTGTATCTAAAAATGACATACAAATTCTGCATCTTAGCTTCTGTTTTAAATCAACAAAAAAATAAAACCAAACATATTGGCACTGCTCAACTGTCTGGTGGCAAATTATTTGTGCCCTGGCAACCAGGCCTGATGATAATGTCATATTATTTGGCATTGGAAGAAGCATGTACACAACAAAGCACCAAAAGGGTTTTCAACCTGAAGCATTGACTGTTGTTCTTTCCACTGTAGCTGCCTGACCTACTGACTGTTCCTTGCATTTTCTGTATATGTGTCAGATTTCTAGTGTTTTTTTTTTTTTAAATTTTTGCCTCTGTTGGTCTGACTCACTGGAAACTACAGTGAAACCAGATGGAATAAGATATGTATGTACAGATTTTGTAAATATCAAAGACTGCATAGCCATTTCCAGGAAATGTTATTGCTGACATGATAATTTAACTGGTAGAAGAAAGGGAAGATGATAGGGCCATGAATGACCCAGGTCAAACCTTATATCCTTACAAGATAGGGGAAGAAGTGGCCCAGCTTGTGGTCAAAAGCTTTTCTGGTAAAATAGATCTAAAAAGAGCCCCTTCATTTATGCTGAGTGTTTGACATGTCACAATCAGAATATCACCGCATGTACAAAAGACTCAATGATTCTTATTGATACATCTGCACAGAAATCTTCACACTACCTCAGTGTATATAAGTATTAAATGACATTTTTGCCTTCACCGTTATTTTATTCCATACATTATTTATTTGAAAAACAGCCTCTTGAAACCTTTAAAAATACTCTATTCTTAATTATGTGAATTCACAATCACTTTATTTGGTATGGTTTGGTTAACATTTTTTTTTAGCATTTATCAGCCTCATCTACCTCACTCAGTCACATCCTTTCCAAACTGTTGGAGTTATTTTTTTCCCAACAATTCCCTCATCTCACAATTTTATCACTATTGTAGCTTCTTCCTCGTACAGCCTTCCGCAATTGACCTTCCCTTCTGCAATAGATTTTCATCAGACTTTTTCCAACATGCAAAAGATGGATAGATTCATTCTAACACTTACCAGTCTGCACCTGGTCTCATTATTGTTGCATTAATAGATTGGAGGTTGAGCGGGGACATGATAGAAGTTTTTTAAATAAAGAGGGGTACAGATAGGGTAGACAGCCAGAATATTTCTTTCCGTGGTGGAAATGTCAAAGATTAGAGCATACGTCAAAGGTGAGAGGGAGAAAGTTGGATCATTATGTGTACAGAGAGTATCTGAAATTGCTAGGGCATAATAAATCCTGTGCCATGGGTAATGGTGCAAGAAAATATAATTTTGCCATGTATAATATAGAACAATGCAACACAGGAATGGGCCCTTCTGCCAAACATGACGCCAAGTTAAATTGCCCTTATCTGTTTATACTTGATCCATGTCCCTTTATTCCTGCATTTCCATGTGCCGATCTGAAAGCCTTTTAAATGTCTGTCATATCTGCCTCCACCACCACCCCTGGCAGTGCATTTCAGGCTCCCCCCATTCACTGTGTGAAAAACGTACCCTGTATATCTCCATTAAAATTACCCCTTTAACCTTATAGCTATGCCTTCAAGTGTTGGACATTTCTCATAATTTACATGCTTCCATCAAATCTTCCCTCAACATTCCAGTGAAAACAATCCAAGTCTACCCAACCTCTTCCTGTAGCTGAAAGCCTCTATTTGGATGCATTATCATAAACCTATTCTGTACTCTCACTATACCAGAACTGTATGCAATACTCCAAATGCAGCCTTACAAAAGGGGCAACACAGTGGGGCAGCAGGAGAGCCTCTGCATTACACCAGATCCGGATTTGATTCTGACTATTGGAGCTGTCTGTAAGAAGTTTGTTCATTCTGCCTGTGACCACATGAGTTTTCGCCGGGTAATCTGGTTTCCTCCCACATTGTAGAGATATGCACTCTTCTAGGTTAATTGGTTTCTGCAAATTGCCCCTAGTGTCTAAAATGCAGAACATAGAACTAGTGTATGGGTGATCCGTTTAGACTAGGTCGGTCAAAAGGCCTGTTTCCATGATGTATCTATATAGGTGCATCATGACTCGCTGACATATTCAATGCAAATAGCAATAAAGGCAAGCATACCAAGTGCCATTGGAACCACCCTATCTACCTGTGTGGCCACCTTCAGTGAGCTATGAATGTGGACTCCAAAATCCCTCTGCACATCAATACAGTTATGGGTCTTGCCATTAATAGAAAGATTAAACGAGTTTGATCTTTATTTTATGAGAAGTTGAAGTGAGGGACTATGTGAAGCGCCCACCAGCCGGCATGCACATCAATCTTCAGAGCAACTGTATGAAACCACAGACCACTTGCATGAACTTAAACTATAGAAAGATTAATAACCCTTGACTTACCGAATGATCTTTATGAGAATCAGGATTGGGAGTGGAGGGCAAGTAGTGGAGGGCACGTAGTCCCTCACTTCAACTTCTAATGAAATAAAGATCAAACTTCAAATGTTAAGTTCTCGTTTAATCTATATATTTTATATCGAAGTCACATGGGTGACTATGTGAAGCCTTTGAAGCTCTGTGGTTTAATGCAGTCAATCAATCTGTGTGCGAAACACTTAAACAGATACACCATAAATGGTAGAAAAGAACTGGGTTATTAACAACATGATGCTAATTTACATACATGTCCCTTGCCCTTAATTGGACCACAGTCCCAATTGGTTTTGAGTTAGACAATAACTCATGCAACACTGTTCAGAATTCTATCTGCAATCATCCAGACATATTCAACCAAATTTATAACTTCTGAAAGTGCACTATGTAAGCCTTCTGCGGTTGCAAGAAGATAACCAAATGGGAATATCCATTCTTTTCATTATTATTATTTTATTTTTAATATTTTATTTATTAGAGTTAAATACAACAATGTATTTAAGGGAGAAGAAACCCTTGGTCAAAGAATTAGAGAAAGGGGGTTAGAGATAGACCCTAAAAAAAAAGGAAAAGGAAAAAAAAAAAAATTGCCAGTTACTCTGTTACATATATATCACGCAAAAGGAATCCACCAACTCCATAGTTTTTCACCTCCCCCACCCCCCAACCAAGGCCCGAGGTACTCCTGCACCCTATCTTTGTAGCAATTCTATAAATGCAAACCACGTCTGAAAGAAGCGTTCTGATTTTCCTTCCAGGCGCAGTCTCATATCTTTCAGATGTAGTGTTTCAAACATAGTTGAAATCCACATATTTAATGTTGGTATGGGAGCATTTTTCCAGAATTTTAAGATTAGTTTTTTTTCCTATTATTAAGCCGTAATCAAATATATTATTTTGATACGCATTTAATTCTGGACTACCTATTGTCATTCCAAAAATAATCCATTCTGGCTTTGGTATCATTTTTATTTTAAACACTTTTGTGAAAATTTCAAAGATTTCAATCCAAAACCTTTGAATTTTTGTACAAAAGATGAATGAAAACACTATTGTAACTTCTTGACAGTGGCATTCATCACAAATCGGTGAAACATTAGGGAAAAATGTATTCAATTTAGTTTTTGAGTAGTATAATCTATGTATAATTTTAAATTGTATTAAGGTGTGTGTTACGTTAATTGAGCATTTGTGCAAATTCCATAAGTATTTTTTCCACCTTTCATTGGAAATGTTTATGCTTAGTTCGTTTTCCCACTCACCTCTAATACCCTCCGTTGTTGGTATTACTGCATTTAGTATAATATTATATATATGTAAAATTAAATTTGGTGATTCCGCCTTTGTATTCATTACTTAATCTAGTAAGTCTAATGGCATTGTGTGAAATTCATGTGCATGTTTTTCAAATAATCACATATTTGGAAATATTTAAAATAGTGATTGTTACCCAGATTGTATTTTAGTTGTAATTGTTTAAATGATAATAGTTTTCCCGTATCATACAAATCTCCCAAAGTTTTAATTCCTGCTCTTTCACATTGTATGAATGCTTTGTCTATAATTGAGGGTTTAAACAGAGGGTTTTTAGCAATAGGAGATAGGAGAGATAAGTTTCTTAATTTTAAATTGTATTTTATTTGTTTCCAAATTCCGATTGTACTATGTATAATTGGGGTATTGTTGTAGTTTGTATTATTCACCGTCATTGGTGAAAGAAGGATCGCACCAATATTAAAGGGGGAGCAGTCCTCATTTTCCATAATGATCCATTCCAGTTGATGAAGAGCATTATCCAACAATTGAATCATATTTCTAATATTTACCGACCAATAATAATACATAACATTAGTGAGTGCTAATCCCCCTACTACTTTGGGTTTATTCAGGTGTGGTCTTTGTATTCTATGGGTCTTATAATCCCAAATAAAATTTGTAATATCTGAGTCCAACTTAAAAAAAAACTTTTTGGTTAGATATATAGTGGGATTGATTGGAACAAGTATAGAATTTGTGGTAGAAAAATCAATTTTATGGCGTTTATTTGACCTATTAAGGACATCGGGAGCATTTTCCAGAATTTAATTAAATTATGTAATTTCTTAAGTACAGGGTTATAGTTTGCTTTAAACATGTCTTGATATCTTCTAGTAATTTCAATGCCCAAGTATTTAAATTTTTCCCCAGCTATTTTAAAAGGAAATTGTACGAGATGTATAGAATCTTTTGGTTTTATTGACATGATTTCACTTTTATTCCAGTTTATTCTGTAACCTGAAAATGAACCGAAATCCTCAATTAAATTTAAAATGTTGGGTATAGTGACGAGGCTTTGTGATGTACAAAAGTACATCATCAACGTATAATGATATTCTGGCCGTTGGCTTATTATATATTAATTTAATCCATTGAATGAAATTCTCTCCCAGTTGAAATTTTTGCAATACCTTAACCATATACTTCCATTCAACCTGATTGAATGCTTTCTCTGCATCCAGCGAAATAATTGCGAGATTTGGATCTTTAGTTTGGTGTGAGTGCATTATATTAAGCAGACGTCTCAAATTATTAAATGAATGTCTCTTAGGGATAAACCCCGTTTGATCCGGATGTATTAGTTTAATGGCGTACTTACTTAACCTTCTTGCTAATATTTTTGCTAATATTTTTTGATCTGTATTAACAACGCGATAGCTCTATAGGATCCAGGTTCTTCCTCATCTTTATCTTTCTTAAGTATTAATGTAATCGTAGATTCTGCTAGTGTATCAGGTAATGTTTGTTCTCTGAAAGCGTGTGTGTACATTTTCTGTAGACGAGGACTAAATATATTGTAAAAACCTTTATAGAATTCATTACTAAATCCGTCGGGACCTGGTGTTTTTCCATTTTTTTAATGAGAATATTGTTTCTTCTATTTCCTTATTTGAGATTTGTGCTCCCAATTCCTCTTGTTCCTGCAATTCTAGTTTGGGAAGATTGCAATTATCCAGAAACTCAGTGATTGTGTTGGTGTCCGTTGTCATTTTGGATGTATACAAATTCTCATAAAATTGCACAAATCTTTTTTTAATTTCATTCGGTAATGTTAATACTTCCCCTTTGTCTGATTTAATCTTTGAAATCATGTGTCGTTTTCTCGTTTTTTTAATTGGCATTCGAGAAGTTTATGAGGCTTCTCCCCAAATTCAAAGTGTTCCTGTCTTGTAATTTGGAATAATCTTATAATTTTCTCTGATAGTAATTTATTTAATTTGGATTTTAGTATTAATATTTTATTGTGTTTATCCATGGACGGGTCTTTAGCATTATCTATATCCAATTGTCTAATTTGTTCCTCTAGCTGGCGTTGTTCATTATTATTTTTTTATTCTGAAAGGCTTGGTATGAGATTATAACACCTCTAATAAAAGCTTTGAAAGATTCCCATAATAATGTAGGTGGTGTGTCAGGCGTATCATTTATTTAGAAAAAAAGATCCATTTGCTGTCCCTTTCGGGTCTTTAAAAATTTGGGGGTTATACCTCCAGAACAATGTATTCTTAGACATGTCTTCTATTTTTTTTTTAAAAGTTTGGGGGAAATGATCTGAAATCGTATTTGTGTGGTATTTTGGGTTAAGAGTATACGGAATTAATTTTGTGTCTACCAGGAAATAATCTATACTTGAGTAAGTCTTGTGTACCGATGAATAAACCAAATATTCCTTGCCTGTCGGATTTGCAATCCTCCAAACTACGGTTATATTTGTATTTTTTATATATGTGTTTAAAAGTTCACTAGTTTTAGATTTCGTATTACCTCGTTGTTTTTTACTGGATTTATCTAAATAAGGATCTAAGACACTTAGACTAAAGTCTCCCCAATTATAACATTCTGGTAATTATATTCTGCAATTATATTCAAAATTTTATTTAAAAAATGCGGATTATCAAAGTTAGGCGCATATATATTTCCCAATGGTATTGGGATTGCATGGATCTCACCAGTAACTATCAAATATCTCCCATCCTTATCTGTTAAGGTATTTTTCTGTTTAAATGGTATACCTTTGCGAATCATGATGGACGTGCCTCTAGATTTTGACGTGTATGACGAATGAAAAGTTTGACCTATCCAGTTGGCCCTGAATCTAACTTGATCTTGAACTTTAAGATGCGTTTCTTGGAGGAAGATCTGACTTAAATGCTTTCAGCTGTGCTAAATGCTTACCCCTTTTAATACGTTCGTTAGCCCCCCTAATATTCCAACTGCAAAATGAGATTCCTCCAGATTTATTTTGTTTAGTGTCTTGCATTTTGACTAGGTTTAGTACCTATGGATCTTGTGGTGCATCCATACCTCAGGTCTTTATGCAATGGGGGAACAGTCAACCTACCAAGTTCAGTTTGTGGATTTATTTTGCGATTATCCTTGAATTAAAAAAAACACACATGTGATTAATTGTGATAGTAAAAAAAATATAGTAAAAGTGAAAATACAGAGACCGAGCTTCTCGGCAGTGTAATAAATGGCCCCCCCGTTGGTGGGAGAAAACATTGTATCGACTTCTGTTGTCGATGTTAATAAACAAATAGCTCCGTTCCCTGAATAAATCATAACATATCCGTACTAGAACTGAGCCGATTCCAAATCAACTAATATAATACCTAATTGCAGTACATATATCCATTTCATATGTATTCCCAAATATATCTAACTGTTTTATCAACAGAATGTTAAGCATCAGTTTTTACCTCGATAATTATCAGCTATTGTTTGAAGGGGCTACCTAGGGCAGGCTTCTGGATCTGAGCCAGGAGCCCGTCATCCCCCTCACAAGCCGGTTATAAATCTGCTTAAAACTTATTAAGATATTTATTTTCTTCGGTATTCACCAAGGAGAAGGATATTGAACTCGGTGAGTTAAGGGGAAAGAGTAGAGTAGCTATGGAAACTATGAGATTCAAAGAGGAGGAAGTACTGACACTTTTGAAAAATATAAAAGTGGATAAGTCTCCAGGTCCTGACAGGATATTCCCTAGGACATTGAGGGAAGTTAGTGTAGAAATAGCAGGAGCTATGACAGAAATATTTCAAATGTCATTAGAAACGGGAATAGTGCCGGAGGATTGGCGTACTGCGCATGTTGTTCCATTGTTTAAAAAGGGTTCAAAGAATAAACCTAGCAATTATAGACCTATTAGTTTGACGTCAGTGGTGGGCAAATTAATGGAAAGGATACTTAGAGATAATATATATAAGCATCTGGATAAACAGGGTCTGATCAGGAACAGTCAACATGGATTTGTGCCTGGAAGGTCATGTTTGACAAACCTTCTTGAATTTTTTGAAGCGGTAACTAGGGAAATTGATGAGGGTAAAGCAGTGGGTGTTGTCTATATGGATTTCAGTAAGGCCTTTGACAAGGTTCCCCATGGAAGGTTGGTTAAGAAGGTTCAATCTTTGGGTGTTAATGGCGGAGTAGCAAGATGGATTCAAACAGTGGCTGAATGGGAGATGTCAGAGAGTAATGGTGGATGGCTGTTTGTCAGGTTGGAAGCCGGTGACCAGTGGGGTGCCTCAGGGATCTGTGTTGGGTCCACTGTTGTTTGTCATGTACATCAATGATCTGGATGATGGGGTGGAAAATTGGGTAAGTAAGTATGCAGATGATACTAAGATAGGTGGTGTTGTGGATAATGAAGTAGATTTTCAAAGTCTACAGAGAGATTTGGGCCATTTGGAAAAGTGGGCTGAAAGATGGCAGATGGAGTTTAATGCTGATAAGTGTGAAGTGCTACATCTTGATTTTGACAAATCAAAATAGGACGTACATGGTAAATGGTAGGGAATTGAGGAATGCTGTGGAACAGAGGGATCTAGGTATAACTGTGCATAGTTCCCTGAAGGTGGAATCGCATGTAGATAGGGTGGTAAAGAAAGCCCTTGGTGTGCTGGCCTTTATAAATCAGAGCATTGAATATAGGAGTAGGGAAGTAATGTTAAAATTGTACAAGGCATTGGTAAGACCAATTCTGGAGTATGGTGTACAATTTTGGTCGCCTAATTATAGGAAGGATGTCAACAAAATAGAGAGAGTACAGAGGAGATTTACTAGAATGTTGCCAGGGTTCCAGCAACTATGTTACAGAGAAAGGTTGAACAAGTTAGGTCTTTATTCTTTGGAGCGCAGAAGGTTAAGGGGGGACTTGATTGAGGTCTTTAAAATGATGAAAGAGATAGACAGAGTTGACGTGGATACGTTTTTCCCATTGAGGGTAGGGAAGATTCAAACAGGAGGGCATGACATGAGAATTAAGGGACAGAAGTTTAGGGGTAACGTGAGGGGGAACTTCTTTACTCAGAGGGTGGTGGCTGTGTGGAATGAGCTTCCAGCAGAAGTGGTGGAGGCAGGATCGATTTTAACATTTAAAAGTAAAGTGGATAGGTATATGGACGTGAAGGGAATGGAGGGGTATGGTCTGAGTGCAGGTAGATGGGACTAGGGGAAAACAAATGGTCGGCACGGACTGGAAGGGCCGAGAGGGCCTGTTTCTGTGCTGTAATTGTTATATGGTTATATGGTTATATGGTTACAGCTTTTCAAGTTACTTATTCTCTTCCACGATTAAGGCATATTTATATGCGCTCTCCGGATTTGTAAACGATTTTTGCTGATCGTTGTGAGAAATGTGCATTCTCGCGGGAAAGTAGACTCCATATCGGACACCCTTCATGCCTTGCAGCGCTTGCTTTACCTTGAAGAACTGGTTTCTTTTTTGGACCACTTCATAGGGGTAATCTCTAAATATTTTAAAGGTTGTCTGCACTTATTTCACTGGTACTCCATATTTGATATTACTCATCACCTCTTCCATGCCAGAGATGTCCCAAAATTTCACAATGATCTGACGTGTGTATTTTGAGCCTGTTTGGGATTTTTGTTTGAATCTCGGAATTCGATGTGCCGCTTCAATTTTTGGAAGGTTAGGAAGATTGAGAGCTTCTTTAATTAGATCTGCAGCAAACTCCCGAGGGTTATCTCCCCCGGCTTCCTCGGGTACTCCTACTAGCCTTAGATTAAAGCATCTCGAACAAGTTTCCAAGTCTAGGCACTTAACCGAACATTTTGCCAGCTGTTTTGCAGTGAGGTTGTGCTGTGTCTTCATTTTCTTTATATCCTCGGCCATTCATCCCATCTCTTCCTCCATCTCTTTCATTGTTTTCACATATGAGGCGACAGTCACATGCACTGCAATAAACTTCTTATTAGTGTCTTCTTCCCCCTTGTCCATTCGCTCCAATAGTTCAACTCTCTCATCTTCAATTCTTTTATTTACGGTGTTGATCGAATCCTGCACAGACTCAATAACTTTCAAATTGCCAGTATTCGTATTCAGCATTATCTGTCATTTCTTTCATCATTTTTTCCATGTGCGTTCTGTCCACCTTTTTTTCTTTCAGTTCTCTTACCGTTTGCTTTAAGTCCTCCAAGTCTTTTTCTTTATCTGCCTTATCTGCCTTACCTCTTTTAGACATTTCAGAAGGCAGTTTTCCTTCAAGAGCACATTTAAAAGTCGATTCTCCAAGCTCTTCAGGCTCTATCTCAGTGCTGCAGTATATTTTTGAAATGCTTCTCTGAGGAGCCTGAGCAGAAATCGGATTCTGCATTTAAAGGGTTAAATCCAGAGTTTAATGCACAGCACTTATTGTTGATGCCATCAGCAGAGCATTCAAGGCCTCCAATAACTTTTTTTAATCGGTCCCGATCTCTAAATCCAGTTTTAATGCGAAAAATCGCAAATTTTCGGGAGCGAAGCTATGTGTGGCGACTGTTACCAAAACATGGCACCACCGGAAGTGGGAATATCCATTCTATTCACTGAACCTCTCATAAAATAAAGATCAAACTTCAAACGTTAAGATCTTGTTTAATCTTTATATTTTATAGCAATGTCACATGGGTGACTATGTGAAGCCTTTGAAGCTCTGTGGTTTAATGCAGTAAACCAATCTGTGTGCTAAACACATAAACAGATACACCATAAATAGTAGAAAAGACATGGGTTATTAACAACATGATGTTAACTTACATACTGTACATGCCCCTTGCCCTTAATTGGACCACAGTCCCAATTGGTTTTGAGTTAGACAATAACTCATGCAACACTGTTCAGAATTCTATCTGCAATCATCCAGACATATTCAACCAAATTTGTAACTTCTGAAAGTGCACGATGTAAGCCTCCTGCAGTTGCAAGAAGATGACCAAATGGAAATATCCATTCTATTGGCTGCTAATGAGCCAGCCCACTTGGAAGAGTGAGACTTGAAATTATTTGAATTCACACCCGCTATTAGCTGCTTACACTCTATTCATGTTAAGATAGTCTACACCAGCAATCTCTTGAGAAGATACCCAATGGCTAGGATGGATAAATCTTGAACGTGATTCTATACAAGGGCTATCATTGGCTTCTAATCTAGGGGCCTCGTTACCTTTCCGAATATGGTTTCAATTTCGTATGTTTTTTGGATTGAATGATTTCATCTTATCGAGTCTTATCATATCTAATTTTTTTTCTAACCTAATACTGATCAAGCCTTTCTGTTATGGAAGAGAAAGGAATTAGTGGCTTTTCGTAATTTGTTTTTGGATGGTTGTTTTATGTCTTTTGAATAACTCTTCAATAAATATAATTTACCTAACACATTTTTTTTAGATATTTACAAATTAGACATTTTTTGAAGGGTACTCTACCCTTTTTTTCGATTACCACATCAAACCGAAATCTTGGAAAATATTTTACATTTGAACCCTTATCAGAAAGGCTTGATAATGACTATTTATGAGTTGATTTTGAAATTACAAATAGATATATTTGATAAAATTAAGAATGGCTGAGAAAGAGAACTTCAAATTTTTCTATCTATAGAGAAATGGGAGAGGATTCTTCAGTTAGTTAAGATTTCCTCAATGTGTGCAAGACACACGCTTTGATACTATTCAAGATGGTTCACATAGTTCAAATGTCAAAAGATAAGTTAGCTCGTTTTTATGGTCATATAAATCCTACCTGTGACAGATGTAACTCTGAAGTGGCCTCACTGACTCATATGTTTTGGTCCTGCCGACTTTTGGAAAAATATTGGAAATAAATCTTTGATTTACAACCTAACCCTATTACTCCAATTTTTTGAGCTACCAATGTTAGATTCTATTCATTTGTCCCATTCCACCCATCGGCTGATTGCTTTTACCACATTAATTGCAAGAAGATTTATTTAAATGGAAAGACTCTAACCTTCCGACCACACTCCATTGGCACTCTGAAACGATATCATGTTTAAATTTCAGGAGTGACATTGTTGAACCCTTGGTTAAATTTGATAGGAGTTGGGGAAGATTTATTCAACATTTTCACACAACATAAATTGTCCCCTCTCCAACTGTTGAAATAATTATTTTACCTTTATTCTTTTTTTTTTTTTTATCTTTTTTTTATATATAAGTGTTCTTTTAAACATTTAACTATATTTACATAGAGACCGGGAGGTCTATATTCAATGTGTATTTTGGCATTGGACTCATATTTAGGTTATACCTGTTATTATTATAACCCTGATCACTATGTATCAATATCATTGTTATGTTTATCATTATTCTTTTTTGTTGTTGTTTGTTTTTGTTTTTGGGGAAAAAACGAAGAAAACATTTTTAAAGGTTCCTACAGGCATTCTGGCTGGCTCCCTTTTTGAGCCTCAACGGAGGTGTCTTTCCGGCCGCACCCGTCAGCTCTCTGTGACCAGTCGCCTGCTCCCTTGGAGCCCCAAAACTGAGGTGAGCCTCAATAGTGGTAGCTGCATCGGCCGTGCCGTCAGCCTACTGAATCCGGCCACTT
Organism: Okamejei kenojei; assembly: GCA_035221665.1. Lineage (NCBI taxonomy): Eukaryota > Metazoa > Chordata > Chondrichthyes > Rajiformes > Rajidae > Okamejei > Okamejei kenojei. The sequence goes on from CM069131.1 coordinate 40,198,408, forward strand.
GCTCCCACTCAGAGCCTAACGGCAGCAGCTGCACTGACTGAGCCATCAGCTTATTGAAGCGGCCGTCTGCTCGTTTACGGAGCCTCCACGGTGGTAGCAGCACCGGCCGAGCCGGCAGCCTATTGATTCCATCCGCTTGCTCCTTTTAGGAGCTTCCACGGCAATACCTGCACAGGCTGTGCCAGGTTCTCTGGACCCGCTGCACCTATTCCTGGAGCAGCAGCCCATTCCTGAAACAAAATTCCTTACCTGCCAGCGTCTCTGAACCCTGGTCGCCCTCCTTGTTGGAGCTTCAGTGAAGTTCTATTGCAGACCAAGTCTGACCACATCTTGAGCCCCATGCTTGCCAAACAGCTCCCTTCTGCGGCTCAAAAGCGACATTGCTGTGCAAGACACGCCTGCCAGCGTTTCTGAGCCCAATAGGACAGACTGCTCCTTCGGCCTACAGCCTCTTTGGAGCCTTGCTGGAGCTTACTGTGCAGGGCACGCTACCAGTTACTCCCAGCCTGGTTAGCCAGGCCGCTCCTTCGGCCCCTTCTGTTACTTCGGAGCCTTAATACTCTGAGCTTAATTCGACAGCCTTCTGCCTTTTTTGGCAGATCACGCTGCCAGTTTCTCCAAGCCCAGATCGACAGGCTGCTAATGCGGGGCCAGCTTGTGACTCCCGACTGCTCCTTTCTGGAGCTTCAATGGACGAAGCTGTACGGGACGCGCCCTTCAGCTTCTCCGTGCACCGCTGTCTGCTCCCTTCTGGAGCCTCCACGGAGTTGTCTGAATGGTTTGCACCCGTCAACTTCTCCGCGGTCAGCCACCTGCTCCTCTCCGGAGCCTTACTGGTGGCAGCTCTATGGGCTGCGCCCGACAGTTTTACTAAGGCCGGCCGCGTGCTCCTATCCGGAGCCTCACCGGTGACTTCATCAAGTCCGCCCGCCTGCTCCCATCTGGAGCCTCACTGGCGGCCTCACCAAGTCTGGCCCCTACTCCCGTTCGGTGCTCCTATGGCAGCAGCTGCACAGGCTGTGCCCGTCAGCTTCTCCGGGCTCGCTGCCCCTATTTTCAGAGCAGCGGCCCGTTCCTGCAACAAAAAACCCCCTTCCCTGCCGGAGCAGTTTCAAACTGCTCCGATTCCCATGCAATGCGTCGAAGTATTGACGCACGACGTACTCACATGACTTCGATATAAAATTATATACTCTCTGCTTACATTCAACCTCCCAAAGTGCAATGCCTCACGCTTGCTCGGGTTAAACTCGATCTGCCATTTCTCTACCCCTTTGTGCAGCTGGTCCATATCCCGCTACATCTTCTGATAACATTCGTCACCAATGAGCAGGCTTACTCCACAGCTCATCTACATTGGTGTCCTGGTCATTTAGAGGCTTAGTTGAATCCTTCCTCCATGAGCAGCTGCATAAGATGATAGAGAGCTAGGAGTGTGGGGAAGTAGGATAGTGCTGATATGATACAAGGGACAACGTACAAGGCTGGACATTGGAGGAATAAGCAATTGTCTTGATAAAAGGGGATTATTTTGTCAAAACATTAATTCCTAATTTATTTTGAAATTGTTTTCGTGAATGACTTGTAGGATTACTTTTAAGCCAAATGCCAATGGGTCTATTGGTGTCATAAGAAATAGATATGCAAAGGATGCCTGCTTCCAGTTCTTGCAAAATTGCTGTATGTCATTGGCAGGGAAGTGGTGGTAAGTTTTAATTGCATCATTGCACACATGTTGCCTGAGAGTGGGTGAAAATATTACTTGGCAGATGAACTGGAGCCACATAAAATGTAATTTTATTTCTTCTGATTTATATTCTATTGTCGGGGATTTGTAGTTCAGAATCTTATCTTTTTTATTGAATGCTGCTCTGCATCGGTTGAACATGTTTAAAGAGAATCAATATAAGCTTGTTGTAAAGAGATTGAGCCACCTGGATGTGTATGTATACAAATCTTTGAAGATGGCGAGGCAAGTTGGGAAGGCAATATTGAAAATATATGCAATTTTGACCTTTATTATAGCATACTAAAGCAGTAAAAGTATGTTGAACTTTTATAAATCATAGGTGATAAATCAACTGGAATCATGTGGCTGATTCTAAACAGCATTCATCAGAAATGGTGCCAACATTTCTTAGGATTGGTCATGGATGGGGACATCAATTCTGTGGAAAGATTGAAGCAAACAGGGTAAGAGAAGATACTAAAATCATGAGTAATTTTGCATACTGGTAGTAGACTGAAGGAAAGTTTCTCCAGTAGCATAAAAGTTGGTAACCATTGAACAAAGATGTAATATAATTCACAAAAATCTATGAGGGGAATAGGAGGGAAGATGTTTATTCAGTGAGCTGAATGAACTGGGATATGCTGCACAGAAGTGTGAGGAAATAACATCAATAGCAAGAATCAAAAGGGAAATTAATGCACAATTGAAGACCAAACATTGTTTCTTTGTGGTGCTGAGGCATGTATTGATGTATTCAAATCATCCTGAATACTCCATCCTCATTGTGATTGGTAGTGGGCCAGAGATTCCCAAGATATAGTGGTGGCATTGACATTCTTTAATATAGCTTTGAGCACATAATTGAATCTTTTTCTTTGTCACATTGGTAATCTCCTCCCTTGGCTGAACTTGGAATAGAGTATGTATTCTGGGTGCCAGGTGTCAAACATGTGATTGATGATACAAACCCAATGTAGCCAATTAAGAGTGACTAGGACTTCAAAGCTGAGGAACCTTGATCTGAGACAGGATGCTAACTTTGTAGGGTTAGAATAATCAGCGTTAGCTATATTTTTCCAATGTTAGGCATCCACTGTAGGTAGCTCCAATCTCAGAAGCACATAGAAGGATAGAGATCACTGCTCCCCAGTATACAATAAATGTTGTGCCACATTTGATTTCTTAATACAAGTGCCCTCAGATGAAGCCTCCTTTAACTACTCCAACGGTTCATGATTTTATTACCTGTTAAGCCTACTGTGATTCTAAAGTCTTGTTCAACTTCATCCTTCATTACTTCAGCAGACTCTTGCCTACTGCCATCGAACAAGTCAAGGTGTAAGTTTAAATATTTGTTGTGATTGCAAGTTGAATTTAGGAAGTGTAAAGTCTCCTTGAAAGGTGTAGATATATGCACAAGACTACTCATTGAATCACATTGTCATCAAAGTTTTTGGAAGAATGAAAATACTGCAAGGCAACGTTGATATGAATGATATCTATGGCTGTAATATCTTCCCAATTAACAATGATTTTGGCTTTTCCCATCAATATCTAAAATGAAAATAATATATACCTCTTTAAATACCTTCAAATTACTTTAGGAAAGTCAGCAAATAATGGGAAGTAATAGATGTGCTTTAATTATATTTGTCGTTCAGTCAGTTGTGAAACTCAATTGTTGCTATTTAGCATCTTGGACATCCCAAACTTGCAATAGGTGCTTTCTCCTTCCTCAGCATAGCAACATTTAATATTGACCATTTAAATCCTTTGGGAATAGTGAGAAATGTTCTTGCAATCTGCTGTGTGCAGAAGTCCTTATGAAAGTCATTCATTTTATAGATTTCCTGTAAGATAGTGCAGATGTAATCTTCTTGCCATGCTACATTATTGTCATGGTAAATGGTGCTAATTGTCAGATGAATCCATGGCACAGTTTGTGCAGAGACGTATGTTTCCTTATTCCCAGTTGTTAACTGCAGAATATAAGAAAGAAATTGAGTGGGGAAGTTTACATGCTAATATCAGGGCCAGCTGGATATTCTTTCTGTTGATAAAATAGACCAAGCCATTTACAAATATTTAATTCTTACTATTTCATCTTCAGTTTGCTGTTTAGAAATACAGACTGACCAAACGTAAATGACAATAAAATAAAAAAAAACAGATCATGTTGCAAATCTCAAAAGGGCCTGTAAGGCAGGTCGGATTTGCGCTTGGGCAGCTTACAACCCAATGGTATGAACATTGATTTATTAAACTCCAAGTAACTCTTGCTTTCCCTTTCTCTCTATATCCCTCCTCTGCCCTAGTTCTCCTACTGGTTTCACTGTCCTCCTGAATAATGTTACTGTTTCTATGCCTCATTGAAATCTTCCGCTCATCCAACAATGAACCATTGAAGGTAGACACAAAATTCTGGAGTAACTCAGCGGAACAGGCAGCATCTCTGGAGTGAAGGAATGGGTGACATTTTGAGTCGAGACCCTTCTTCAGACTGATGTCAGAGGAGTGGGTGGTAGAGGTAAAAAATTAGTTGCAGACGGTAAGACTGTAGGAGAACTGGGAAGAGGGAGGGGATTGGTAGGGAAAGCAAGGGCTATTTGAAGTTAGAGAAGTCAATGTTCATACCGCTGGGGTGCAAGCTACCCAAGCGAAATATGAGGTGATGTTCCGCCAATGTGTGCTGGGCCTCACTCTGACAATGGAGGACGCCCCCGACAGAAAGGTCAGTGTTGGAATTGGAGGGGGAGTTCGTGTTGAGCAACCGGGAGATTAGGGAGGTTTAGGTGGACGGAGCAGAAGTGCTCCACGAAACTATCGCCGATCCTGCGTTTAATCTTGCCGATATACACACCTGGAACAAGGGATACAGTAGGTGAGGTTAGAGGAGGTGCAAGTAAACCTCTGCCTCACCTGAAAAAACAGTTGTAGTCCTTGGACGGAGTCGTGGGGGGAGGTATAGGGACAGGTGTTGCATCTCCTGTGGCTGCAGGGGAAAGTTCCTGGAGAGGGGGTGGTTTAGGTGGGAAGGGACAAGCTGTGGAGGGAATGGTCTCTGTGTAAAGTGGAAAGGGATGCTGATGGGAAAATGTGGTTAGTAGTGGGATCCTTTTGGAGGTGGCAAAAATCTCAGAGGATTATGTGCTGTCTGTGACGGCTGATGGGGTGGCAGGTGAGGACAAGGGGGAGGGGGAGCAAGAGCGAAGCTGCAGGATATCGAAGAGACCCTAGTGAGAGTTTCATCTATAATGGAAGAGGGGAACCCCCTCTCCCTAAAGAATAAGGACATCTCCGATGACCTGGTATGGAACATCTCATCCTGGGCGCAGATGCGGCATAGATGTAGGAATTAGTAGTAGGGGATAGTCTTTACGGAAAGCAGGGTGGGAAGAAGTGTAGTCTAGATAGCTGTGAGAGTCAGTGGGTTTGTAATAGATGTCAGCCTCTAGTGATGGAGATGATGAGATCTAGAAACGTTAGGAAAACATTGTACCTAATGAACCATTGTACATTTATTTGATCAGTATCTGTTTTGATCTGTTTTTTTCACACCTTACTTGTTCTTTGTACACTTCCAAATCTTGCTTCCCTCTCCCTTGACTCTCAATCTGAAGAATGGTCTCGACCGGAAACATCACCCATTCCTTCTCTCCAGAGATGCTACCTATCCCACTGAGTTCAGTTCAGTTTAGTTTATTGTCATGTGTTCTGAGGTACAGTGAAAAGCTTTAGTTGCGTGCGAACAAGTCAGCAGAAAGACAATGCATGATTATGATCGATCCATTTACATTTTATAGATACATAATCATAATCATAATCATAATCAACCTTTATTAGCCAAGTATGTTTCGCAACATACGAGGAATTTGATTTACCATATAGTCATACTCATAAAAAGCAACAGAACACACAAAATACATTTTAACATGACCATCCACCACAGTGACTCCTCCACATTCCTCACTGTGATGGAAGGCTAAAAAAAGTTCAATCTCTTCCCTTCATTGTTCTCCCACGGTCGGGGGCCTCGAGCTTTCCGTTGACGGGATGATCTTGACTCCCATAGCTGGTGGCGGGCCCTCCGCGTAAAGGTGATCAAACTCCTGCATCTTAGCTCCCCGTGCTGGATGATCTGAGGTGATAAGGGAATAACGTTTACTGCAATGTAAAGCCAACAAAATACGATCAAGAATAGTCCTAGGGTCCCGAAAGAGGTAGATAGTAGTTCAGCACTGCTCTCTGTTTATAGTATGAACAGTTTCAGATAATCTGTCAATCCAGTTTGGAGCAGAGCTGGCAATTTCTGACAAAGGTTGTCAAGCTGTTACATTACATCTACTTTCCTTCCTTCACAGATGCTGCCTGACCAGCTGACTATTCCCAACATTTTCTTCCCAGCCACAGAATATGTTATATCCCTTAATTGTTGCAATGTTTTTGGTGATTTATATTTTGCTCAAAATTCAGCACCTGCAGTTCCTTGTGTCTCAATTTTACTGCTCAACTGCAAAATGTCCTCAATGTTTGTCTACTTTGAAGAATTGCTGCTCATTCCGATTAGAATTCTGTTTGATTGCCTCTCACTGCTCTGTGATTCTTGCTGCTCTCCTGATCTTCTACCATGTTGTGAGCCAGACTTGCCTCACATTTTACACTTCTCACTTGCCAGGCTTTCGCCACCGTACAATCAGACTGAAGCGGAAATGTTGCCTCTCCATTCCCTCCAAAGCTGCTGCCTGACCTGCTGTTCCACCAGCACTTTCTGTTGGCACAAGATTCCAGCATCTACAGTTCCTTGTTTCTCCATTGCTTTCCTCTTTTGTTCTCATTCATCTTCCATTTGCATCTTCCCCAGCTGTTAACAAGCTTCATCTCCTTCACACGCCAGCACCACCATCACTCGTGTCACTGAGACTCTCGTGGTTTCCACGTGATCACAGACATTCCCTTTGTTCTTCCCATGGAGTTTACAGCATGGAAACAAGCCCTTTGGTCCAACGGGCCCACGCTGACCAACATGCCCCATCCACAATAGTCCCATCTGCCTGTGTTTGCTTCAAATCCCTCTAACCCATCCTGTCCATGTATGTGTCCAAATGTTACTTACATTTTGCGATAGTACCTGCCTCAATTACCTACCACCCTTTGTGTAAAACGTTGCCCTTCAGGTTCCTGTTAAATCTTATCCCCTCAACTTCAGCCTATGTCCTCTGGTTTTCGATTCCCCAACCCCGGGTAAAATACTCTGCTCATTTACACTTTCTACTCCTCTCATGAGGTGTATAAGATCATGAGAGGAATAGATCGGGTAGATGTACAGAGTCTCTTGCCCAGAGTAGAGGAATCGAGGACCAGAGGACATAGGTTTGTGAAGGTGAAAACATTTAATAGGAATCTGATGGGTAACTTTTTCACACAAATGGTGGTGGAGCAAGTTGCCAGTAGAGGGAGTTGAGGCAGGGTCTATCCCGACATTTAAGAAACAGTCAGACAGGTACATGGATAGGACAGGTTTAGAGGGATATGGACCAAATGCTGGCAGGTGGGACAGTGTAGCTGGGACATGTTGGCCAGTGTTGGCGAGTTGGGCCAAAGGACCTGTTTCTACACTGTATCACTCTATGACTCTATGACTCTAAGATTATGTACACCTCAATAATTCCTCATCCTCCTATGCTCCAGGAAATAATGATCTAGCCAGCTCAACCTTTCACGATAGCTCAGGCCCATGAGTCATGGCAACATTCTCGTAAATCTTTTTTGCATGCATTCCAGCTCAACATCATTCCCTTCCCTTTCTATGTAACATAAAGCATGTTTGACTCCCAATTTTGCTTAGAACTAATTAAAAGTAATTGAAATCTATATAACTAAAAGGAAGATCTTGACCGCTTTTGACTCACTGCGATGTGATTTCCGAGAGAACGCCACCACTTACGGCCACCATTTTTGGCCACCTCACTCAAAGCCCACCTCCTCCAGACTGGACAATAGGATTTTTCCCATCGATGAAAAATCAGAGAAATATTAATGTTTTAAAAAATGTCACCATTCTCTCTGCTGCCCCTGCTGTGGGAGGGGGGAGGGACTATAAAACCCGGAAGTGCTGTGCCTCACTCAGTCTCTGCAAGATGGAGGAAGCGAGAGGGTCTCTCTGAGCTCTGAATAACACTGAACAAATGTCTACTCTACTGTGAGTGCCCTTAATGTGGTTTGAAAATGAAAATATGGTTGCTTTGAAATGATGCACTGCTAAAAAAATGGCTGTTGTTGGTGGCGGTAATGGCTTTGAAAGACTGCACTGCAAAAAAAAAAGGCTGTTGTTGCTGGTGGTAACTGCTTTGAAAAGCCGCACTGCAAAAAAAAAATGTCTGTTGGTGGTCATGGTAACTGCTTTGAAAGGCTGCACTGCTAAAAAAAATGTCTGTTGTTGGTTATGGTAACTGCTTTGAAAGGCTGCATTGCAAAAAAAAATGGTTGTTGTTGTTGTTGTTGTTGTTGTTGGTGGTGGTGGTGGTAACTGCTTTGAAAGGCTGCACTGCAAAAAAAATGGCTGTTGTTGGTTATGGTAACTGCTTTGAAAGTCAGCACGATAAAAAAAAATGGCTGTTGTTGGTGATGGTAACTGCTTTTAAAGGCTGCACTGCAAAAAAAAGCTGTTGTTGGTGGTGGTAGCTGCTTTGAAAGGCTGCACGGCAAATAAAAAAGGCTGTTGTTGGTGGAAATGTGACAACTTCCTGTTTGCACTGAATATTGAATTTAGATAAAATGCTACCACTTACAGCTGTAATGTTTGGCCATCTTACTCTGTTCCTCGTCGCTCATCATGTGCAGAGGATTCTTCCCATCAATGAAAAATAAAAGTGTTATTAGTGTTTTAAAAAATGTTGAAAATCTCTCTCCTGTCAATCATGCCATGAAGGCCTTGCCCCTTCCAGTTGGAGGAGGAGTGATTACAAAACCCGTAAGTGTGGGTGTGGCTCAGATGGGGGAGAGAGCGCTCACGACTCTGTCTGAGCTGTGAATCAACTGAACACACTGAATGTCTACTGAACTGTGAGTGTGGTGTTTAAGTGGTGTTTTGTGCGGTTTTATAGTGGTTTTATGGTTGTTTCACCCTGCTTGAAATGGTATGAAACTGCATTTGAATGTGGCGGGCTTGCACCCTCGGTAAAATGGTATGAAACTGCAATTTGGTGGCCTTGCATACTGCTTGAAATGGCAAGAAACTGCATTTGAGTTTGGTGGCCTTGCACCCTGCTTGAAGTACTATGAAACTGCACTTGAATTTGGTGGCCTTGCAGCCTGCTTGAAGTGGTATGAAACTGCAATTGAATTCGGTGGCCTTGCACCCTGCTTGAAGTGGTAAGAATCTGCACTTTAATTTGGTGGCCTTGCACCCGGCTTGAAATGGTGGGAAACTGCATTTGAATTTGGTTGCCTTGCACTCTGCTTGAAATGGAATTTCAAGGAATAGCTGTAAGTCAACTGCTAGCCCACCAGCCGTTAGTGAGCTGCCAGCACATCAGGCTTGAGTGACTGAGCTGCCAACCCAAGAATCAATTTGGCCCACAATGTCCGTACTAACCAGTCCCTTCAGCCCACATACCCATACTAGCGTTCCAGAAAGCCCCCCCCCCCCCCCCCCCCCCCTCTGGCCACCAATATTGGAATTGGTGGAGAGGTGGAATATTGCGTTGGGGACCAGCCCATGGGACCCAACGGGTCGCACTTAGTCTAGTATCAACTATATTTCACTCTCCACAAATGTTGCCTGGCCTAGTTATTATTTCCAGCATTTTCATTTACTTCATGGTTCCAATATTAACAGTTTTCTCCTTGCATCTTAAATCTATCCCATTTCTTGCAACATGAAAAGAAATACATGCTTTTAAAGATTTTGTAAAAACTTAATGAAGATATAAACTTAATGATTCCAGCTGTTGAGTACTGAACTAGTTTGTGCTTTGATCCTACACTTGACAGATAGTTAAACATAAGTATTCTGTCCTCATTGGATTTATGGTTCTTGATCATCTAATGAGACTGAATGTTTCATTGTTGCGAAACATTTTAAGTGAAAGAAAATCATTCGGCCGGCATTTGCCATCTCAAAAAATTGCTTCTTTTCATGTTGCAAGCAGTATTATTCATTTCTGCCACAGAGAGTTATTTGGCAAATTTACCCAACTTCAGAACATTGAAGAACAAATAGTAATCTGGATGTAAATATTAAATTTTAATTAAAACAGACTAAAAATAAATTTTATAGAACAGGTATTTCAATCCTTATGCAAACAGAAAATGTATTTTGCACCAATTTAATCTTTAAAAAGCATAAATGGAAGATGGGAAATGATAGTGTCAGCTGTAGGTTCAATAAAACAATTCTCTCAGTAGCAAGCATGTTATGCCAAGATATTGCAGGCTCCAAAGTCGTGATTACAATTGTCAGATTCATAAGTTCCTCAGGTTTTGCAAGCTTGGGCAGTATGGTTTCACTGGGAAGTAGCAAAATAACATTACACACAGACTGGATTCAACACAGTTGATTGAGTTGCCAAACTGTGTTGTGCAGAGCTGCAAAGCTTCTAAGCGTTGGTTGCGATGTTTATCTCCAGGGGGAGAAAAAGGAAAAATCAGATACTCTCCTTTCCCGAGTTCCAGCAGTCATCGGAGACAAATAAATCAGAGGGTGGAGTTGAAGGAGGTGTGAATCCAGTCGGATAAAAATCCATGTAAAAATGACATAAAAAATAGTAAACACTCTATTCAGTTTGCAAAGATGCTACCTGCTGCTGAGTGGTGAAACACCTAGAGAAATTGAGTTAATATTTAAGGTCAAAGACTCTTCATTAATTTGCGAAGACCTTTGTGGTCAAGGTGATTCTGTTGTTTATGGAGTCATTCAATTGTTAAATAAACGAGGGTGATAAAAAAAAGACAACAACCAACCAAAGGAACATGATCAAGCTGTGAAATACAGGTCAAATTTGTTGCTGCACTTGAAACCAATTCTGAAAAAGCCTGGCAGATCAGGCAAGGACTGTGAACAGTGAAAAAAAAAACCATTGCAGATAGATAATCTTGTAGCACAGCTGGCCCAATCCTATACAAGAAGCCAAAAACAAAGGGGAGAGAATCAGAGTAGTTTGAAGAATAGAGATGCAGGAAGTTCAGCAAAATGGAAGTGTTCAACAAAATGTCAAAGTTGCTGGAAGTTGACCGAGGATCTGTTGCATTTGGAGGTGGGCAAGTGGAGACTGGTCTTGATTTGGGCAGAAGAGAGGAGATGAGAGCAGAGGTGCAGGGAATAGAGTAGATGCAGTCAAATGCTCTGTGAAAAGTTTTATCATCAGAGCAGACATAATGGAGACAGAGGTAAAGTAGAATGGAATCGACTCCTTTTCAGGAGGCAGGATGTGAATAAGTATCATTGAGATAATTGTGGGCTTGTGATGGACTTCAACCCTGATGATGGGATACCGAAATCCAGAGATGGAAGAGGAGAGTCAGAGATGGATCATGTGAAAGTGAGAGCTGATTGGAGAGTGATAGCAAAAGTAAAGATATGTTTGAGGTTTTTATGAGAGCAGGAAGCAGCACCACAACAGTCATCAATGTACTGAAAAATATTTCAAGTATGGGGCATGAGAAGGACTGAAACAGTTGATGGCTATGAATTTTAGAAAATAGAAATCTAGCTGTGCAGTAGACAATTACGATCAAGCACAGAATGCTCGACAACAACTACAGCAACAAGTCTTGCTTGGCTGTAAGGCAGGAATCACTGTCATGGGAAATACAAATATATGGGAAAGGAATACTAGACTATAAAGAAGGCTTACCAATCTATCATGAGCATGTCTCAAAAAAACCTTAATGACCAGAAAGACATGGATGTTATATCTGAAGAAACAGCAAAGCTTGAAACATGAAAATAAAACATGAATATTACTATTGACATGTCAAAAATACTAATGCAATGAGGAATCACAGCCAGAATGTGGGAGGTGAAGCTTTATTAATGGAAACTATGCTCTCATGTTGGGAAAAAAAGATACCAAGAAACTGCAAATGTTAAATAAAAACTGAAAATACCGGAAACGCTTAACAGATCAGGTAATATCTGTGGAAAAAGAAGTAGACAAACTTTCAAATCCCTTTGATTAGTGAATTATTTCAACACTTCATGTTTTTATTTCAGATTTTGTGTATCTTCAGTTTTCTATTTTATTTGCAAATTAGTGGCGGGCAGTTTTTGTAGAGCAAATGTTACAATTGATGTTCTTCCACTAGACCTACCTGCAGTGCATTTATTCAACATCAACTCCTCACTCGGCCAACTGCCACTCTTCACTGATAATCCTAAGTAGCTCACACTATGCCTGCTGTGTCAGGTCATGCTCAACAGAGTAAGAGTGTGATTGACAACTTTAATCCCCAATCATTCTCTAACCTATTGGTCTATGAGTCCTGCCCTGTAGCAATTAGGCTCAATGCAAGATTGAGGAACAGTTCCCCATCTTCCATCCCTGGATCATTATGGACTCAATATTGAATTCCACAAGTTCATGTCATTTGATTTCTCTGTTGTCAGTTGATCAGAAATGATATGAGCTCAGATTATTTCTTTTTTTCATCTTTATTTTCATTCTTTGCTCTGGGATTGGAGGACATACCCAGCCTGACCTGCCAGGCATGCCTTCCTGCTCTACATTTTTGCAACCCCTATTTTCTTCTCTCTATATTGTTTTAGTCTCTGCTCTCACCCTCTCACTGCTCCCAGTCTCTCATTGACCAGATAACCTTGTTTGCAGTGCTGTTTGCAGATAACCAAAGTGTAGGGAATGGATTTTCCCCTCAGTTATCAAGCTTCTAAATGGTCCTTCCATAAGCCCAGGTACTGTCCGATTCACCTCTACACCATTGCGGACATTGGACTTTGCCAATAAAACTAGTACACAACAAGTGTAAGAAGGAACTGCAAATGCATGTTTAGATCAAAGATAGACACAAAATGCTGGAGTAATCACTCTCAGTCTGAAGAAGGGTCTCGACCCAAAATGTCATCTCACTCTCAGTCTGAAGAAGGGTCTCGATCCAAAATGGCACCTATCTATATCCCTTTACTCCAGAGATGCTGCAATACCCGCTGAGTTATGCCAGAAGTTTGTGTCTATCTTTGGTGTACAACAAAGCTGAGAATTATATTCTGCCCTCCCCCCTCCCCCCCTCCCCTCCTCCCCCCCCCTTTAGCTGAACCTGCTAAACATTTCCAGCATTTCTTTTTATTGATTTTAGACTCAAAATCTGAAGTTTATTTGTAGTTTGCATTTGCCTTCAGAATGTTTAGTTGTTATAACTTCAGTTGTTTTTTGGCATCTTTGAGAATTATACAATTTCCATCCAGTCACTAAACTCTTTCCTCTTTTTCATTCACTTTAAGTTTACCATTGAGTTCGCAGATCATACATGCTGCATGCCACCTTTATATCAGGATAATTATTGACAACTTAGGGTCATCCAATGATTTGTAGGAGAAATGGGCTTCAGGTTCACAGTTAGCAGCTTCAGTTAACAACGTAAATTTTCTCAATAAATTGGTCCTCATTAAATAGAAATTACAACAATTTCTCACAAGAATAACATGGACATTTTCCAGGTAAAAATGCTGTAAGTGTAGAAATATAAGGACACAAGTCCATAAGTCTTTGTTGTCCCAGACCTTAGCTCCCTGAAAGTAGATAGAATGGTAAAACTAAAGGCATGAGGTATGCTTGCTTTCATCAGTCAGGACGTTTGAGTGTAAGAGTCCAAAGTCATGCAGCTTTATAAAATTTTAGTTAGGCCACATTTGGAGTATTGTGTGCTGTTCCCGTTACCCCATTATAGGAAGGATGTGGAAATTGTGGAATGGGTTTACCGGAGTGCTACCTGGAATAGAGGAGATTGGACAAAGTTGGATTGTTTCTCTGCAGCATTGGGGATGGAGAGGCGACATGATAGAAGTTATAAACTGAACAGTGGGAAAGATAAGGTAGACAATCAGAATCTTTCTTTGCAGGGTGGAAATGACAAATACTAGAAGGCTTATATATAAGGTGAGAGAAGGAACGTTGAAAAGAGATGTCTGGATCACCCAGATAGTTGGTAGGTGTCTGAAATCTGCTGCCAGGGGCAGTGTTGGAAGTGTAATTGTGCTCCCGACAGCTTACCCCATTAGTCTAGTTCAGTAAAACACTGAGTCAATCACTGGATTATCAAATTCTTTATTCTCACTAACACAAACAAACTTCCGATACGATACCTAACCAACACCACGGGTCTGTTACTTGTCTCTGCTCACAAGCCAATCACAAATATAAATCAAATAATACATTTATTGGCAGTTCCCTAACCCAATCACAAAGCATCCAATGACATTGTTTCCACAGAAGGTTCCAGTTGGAAGACAGTTCACCAAAGTAAAGAAACATTTCCCCAGGTAGTATAAACAATTTGAACAGGGCTCCATACTTTGACCAATCACAAGATAACAGCACAAACACTCTGCAACCTAATTAACAATATAAATCCTGCTCAGCTTTTACTGCAAAACCCTCATCTATCGTCTGTCTGTCTGTCTGTCTGTCTGTCTGTCTGTCTGTCTGTCTGTCTGTCTATCTATCGTTTGCATTGTTTTTAAATTTGGGTAGAAATGGTACCCTATATCGCTAGGAATTTTCACCACCTTACCCAAAGTTCACCTCTGCTCCAAGCACACCAAGTTTTGTTCCGATCGGTGGAATATTACAAAAGTTATGAAGTTTTAAAAAGTCATGAGATCGGCGGGTTGGGCTTCTCACCTGTCAGTCACCATGAAGGTAACGCCCCTTCCGGCACCCACTGCCAATAACCGGGACAAGGAGAATAAAGTCCCGGAGGAGTGCTGATTGAGTACATATGCTGTGCTGATTAGGTTCACAAGCCATGCTGAGTGAGTGAGACCAAAAGCCGTGCTCAGTGAGTGAGTGAGTCCACAAGCTGTGCTGAGTGAGTGAGTTAGTCCACAAGCCTTGCTGAGTGAGTGAGTGAGTCCATACCTGTACTATTCCTCCAGAAAGGTGGAAGGGCAAGGGGCGGAATGAGTGAGGGGGGATCAGGAGCATCACAACCGGAACCCGTCAGCCGCGCCTGTGCATTAGAGGGCTATGGGTGAGTGGTGGAATGCGTTGGGGGACTAGGCCTCCTGTGTGAGAATGGGGCCGAATGGCTAGTCTAGTACACATTAACAATAGGAAAGACATCTGGACCTCACCTTGTCCTCAACTTCCTCCCAGGGTGCAGGAACCCTGGAGCCATGACTCATGGCCCTGCAGCGTTCACAGAAAGAGAACAAGCAGGCTTTGCAAATGCAGAGAATCTCCATTTTGTGACATATTTATTTGGCCAATATTATCAAAAGCAGATATGATGGTGGCATTTAAAAGGCTTTTAGATAGGCACATGAATAGTTAGTTAATGGAAGGATATGTATCATGTGCAGCAAGAAGAATTTAGTTTAATTAGTCTTCATGTTTGGCACAGACATCCTGGGCTGAAGGGTCTAGAAGCATAGCAACATAGAAAATAGGTGAAGGAGTAGGCCATTCGGCCTTTCGAGCCAGCACAACCATTCAATATGATCATGGCTGATTATCTAAAATCAGTACCCCATTCCTGCCTTTTCCCCATATCCCTTCTTTAGCCCTAAGAGCTAAATCTAACTCTCTCTTGAAAACATCCAGCAAATTGGCCTCCACTGCCTTCTGTGGCAGAGAATTCCACAGATTTACAACTCTCTGGGTGAAGATGTTTTTCCTCATCTCAGACATAAATGGCCTACCCCTTATTCTTAAACTGTGACCCCTGGTTCTGGACTCCCCCAACATCGGGAACATATATCCTGCATCTAGCCTGTCCAATCCTTTAAGAATTTTATATGTTTCTATAAGATACCCTCTCATCCTTCTAAATTCCAGTGAATATAAGCCCAGTCGACCCATTCTTTCATCATATGTCAGTCCCTCCATCCTGGAAATTAACCTGCTGAACTTACACTGCACTCCATCAATAGCAATAATATCCTTCCTCCAATTAGGAGACTAAAATTGTACACAATATTCCAGGTGTGATCTCACCAGGGCCCTGAACAACTGCAGTAGGACTTAAGATAGACACGAAAAGCTGGAGTAACTCATGGGGACAGGGAGCATCTCTGAACAGAAGGAATGGGTGATATTTCGGGTCAAGACCCTTCTTCAGACATCCTTGCTCCTTAACTCAATTCCTCTCGCAATGAAGGCCAACATGCCATTAGCTTTCTTCACCTTGCTGTACCTACATGCTTACTTTTATTGACTGATGTACAAGCACGCCCAGGTCTCATTGCACCTCTTGACACCATTGAGATAATAACCTGCCTTCCTGGTCTTGCCACTAAAGTGGATAACTTCACATTTATCCACATTACACTGCATCTGCCATGCATCTGCCCACTCACCCAATCTATCCAAGTCACCCTAAATTTCTACATCAGCTTTACCGACTGCATAACACCAGTTGAAATGCCATGAAATGCATTCTTAGCCATTTACTCCATTCTCTTGTCAAAGTGTTGTCATTGCTACAGTAAAAGATCCCCTTTGGAAATTTCTGAAATAATATATTTAATTGGAGGATAGGTGATATTGCATTAGATTATTGATTGACAAATCCAAATGCTATCTTTATTAAAGTGAAGTTGAACTTTCATTATGTTGTTTTTTAGTGTCTTGTGAAAATACATGGCGTGCCTCTATGTTGTATCCACAATATAGTATTTGTTAAGAATACTAAGCCTCTTGGATCATTTACTTCCTAATTTTTAATCCTACTTTCCTTTTTTCTCTAAGGATGTCATCTTGTAAGCCCTTTAGCCTTAATATTAGTCCTATTACAATTCAATTGCTGGTCCTTCATTATTAAACATGCACATACCAGCAATCATTTCACCCGGAGACTATGCTGCAAAAAATTCCACAAACATCCCACAAGACATCACTAAAAATAAAATTAATCATATGAACAACAAATGAATAATTCATAAAGATCTATGGACTCCATAATTGCTTCCCAACCACAGTGAGCCTGCTCAGGAGGTTTAACTATTCTGAATTATGACTGCACTTTCTTCCTTTATATCATACAGTTCCAGACTAAGGCAGGTCACTTATCACTTTCAGAAATACTCATATCAAACAAATAAAATATGTCTCCATTGGTTTTAGCGTTAAAAAAGCCCTGTGGAAACAGGCCGTTTGGCTCACCAAGCCCTTGCAGACTAATGATCATCCCTACACTAGTGCTATCCTACAAACTAAGGGCAATTTACAGAAGCCAATTGACCTACCAACCTGCACAGGAGGAAACCACAGTACCTGGAGAAATCCTATTTGGTCACAGGATGAACACACAAACTCCATAAGGACAGTACCTATAGTCAAGATCAAACCCAGTGCTCTCGCGCTGGGTGGTAGATGAGCTGGGGCGGCGTGGATGGGCTTGTTTAGGATGGTGAGTAGTGGCTGGTGGTCAGTCGCGACAGTGAAGGTTTTGCCAAAGATAAAGTCTTTAAATTTTTAGCAGGCGAAGATGACGGTGAGCAGTTGGACTGTGTGTACTCTGGGCTGCTGGTTACATGTTGAAAGTTACACCGTTTGGCAAAGTTCTTGAACTTTTGACTGGTAAATTGAGTTCTGTTGTCCGTTTGAAGGTGGATGGGTGCTCCATGCACAGACAGGTGGATTGATACTTTTTGGATAACTATTTCAGAGATTATCGTTGGGAGTGGGTCGATTTGGAACCAGCCCGAGTAGGACTCTACCAAGACAAGGTAGAGTTTCAGGTGCCATTCGAAGATGTCGACGGCCAGTGCGACCACGGAAGGGAGGGAGCTGGCTGAGGCAGGAGTGGATGCTTCTGTTGGTGAGGTGTCAAGCTGTTGCAGATGGCACATGATTCCCTCTTTTTGCGTATGTACCTTGTCATCCCGGGCCAGTGGATCATGTTCTGTGTCCGTTTTAGAGTGACTTCTGTGCCGGGTGGCCTCCGTGGATGTCTTTGTAGTACTCACTCCGCAGAGTGGAGGGGATGACTGCCTTGTGGTCTTTGACAATTATTCTGCCCTGTAGCACTAGTTCGTCACGAACCAAGAAGTAGGGTTGTATTTCAAACGGGGTGCTTGACTGTTTGTTTGGCCATCCATTCCTTATGACGGAGGTTAGCAGTTGTGAAGATTTGTCCGCAGCTGTGTGCTCGCCAAGGCAGCATAGATGGTCAGTGGGCACGAACGAGACCTTCAAGACTGAGAACTCGTCCTGTTCAATCGGGTGATGTTCACTGGTAGAGCGCGGGGCTCTGGAGAGGGTATCTGCAATGAGCATGTCTTTAACTTTCTTGTATATGATGCGGAAGTCAAACCGCTGCAGCTGCATCAACATACATTGTAGACAAGCTGGGGCGGCGTGGATGGGCTTGTTTAGGATGGTGACAAGTGGCTGGTGGTCAGTCTCGACAGTGAAGGTTTTGCAAAAGATAAAGTCTTTAATTTTGAGCAGGCGAAGACGATGGCGAGCAGTTCCTTCTCGATTTGGGCATAGCATTGTTCAGTGTCTCTTAGGGTACGTGATGCATAGGAGACAGGCATCACATCGCCGTCGGTAGTTGTCTGGAGGCATGCTGCACCTAGCCCGTACTGGGATGCATCGCAGGTGACGGTGACTGGCAGGTTGAGGTTGAAATGTGCCAGTGTTGGTGCGCTGGCTAGCTGGAGCTTGAATGTCTCAAAGGCTCTTTGATTCTTGTGGTACCAGGACCATTCATTGTCTTTGTGGGTCAATTATCGCAGGGGGGCAGAAAGTTTGCTGAGGTTAGGAATGAATTTGCCCAGGTAGTTAACCATGCTGAGGAATCGCTGTAAGCTGGTGACGTCAGCTGGAACTGGCAGCTCGTTGATGGCTGCAGTATTTAACGGATCAGGTTTTAATCCATTGCTGGTGAATACATGACCAACGTTGGTGACTTCTGGAACCCGGAACTTGCACTTAAGAGGGTTGAGTTTGAGGTTGATATCTCTGGCATGGTTTAGCATCTTCTTTAAGTTGGCGTCATGCTCGGCCAGATCACGGCTGTAGACCAGGATATCGTCAACAATGATGGCACATGGATATTCAGTGAACAGTTGTTCCATTGCACGTTAAAAGACTTCACTGGCTGAGTTGATGCCAAAGGGCATTCTTACAAATCTGTATCGGCCAAATGGTGTGGCAAACGTTGTTAGAGCAGATGATGCCCGGCCAAGTGGTATTTGCCAGAAAGTGCTTTTGGCGTCAAGGGCCGAGAACACCGTTGCATTTCCAATTTGCGCCGCCACGTCCTCAGTGGTTCTCATTGGGTGGTGTGGGCATTTAATTGCTGTGTTCAAATCTTTGGGGTTGATGCAGACCCGCAATTCTACTTTGTTTTACTTAGTGGTTACGACCATGGTGGAGACCAGTCGGAGGGTTCTCTGACCTCGGCAATGACTCTGATGGAGACCATGTGTTTCAGTTTGGTGTGTATTCTTTCCCACATGTTATGGGGAACACGTTGGGGTGTGCGAACCACTGGTGTACCTGTAGGAACTACAGTGAATCTGTATGTCGTGGGTAGTTTGCCAAGTTTGTCGTCGAACATATCATTGTACTGGGATAGCAACTGCTGTGTTAGCTCCTCTGTCAGGCAGAGTTTGTGGATGGCACATCCGAAATAAACCAGTCCTAAGTCGTGGCATGCACTGATGCCAAGCAGGGTTTCAGAGTTCGGTTGGACGATGTAAAACATTAGGTTTTTTGTTTGCTCATTGACAGTACATTTCAAATCAGCTTTCCCCAGAGGGTGAAGAACTTCCCCCCCGTAGGCATGTATAGTCGAGGAGTCCTTTTTCATCAGTTCAGTGCTCCTGATCTTGTTGAACTCTCTGAATGACATTATGTTGACCTTTGCACCCATGTCGACCTTAGCAGTCAGGGCCTTGTTGTTCATCACCATGGTCACGGCAGGATCCAGCAGTTTGCCTGAGGAGTGCAGGAGAGATAGTATGGCTGAGTTGTTGTCTGTGTTGTCGGAATTGTTCCCGTGGGATGCATCCTCGTGTTCTTGGGAGTTGGAGTCAGACAGCTCTTGTTGAAGCAGGTGCAGATTTGTCCTTGAAACAGTGTTCACACAAGATTGACAACATGCAGCTAAGTGATAAAGCTTCTTGAAGTTGTGACAAACTTTCCCATGGGCAACGCAAAACTGGCGCCCTCTAGAATGGAAATAATTGCAGTTGGGGCATCTCGTGGCGGGCACATTAGGACTTTTGCAAGGCATGTTTAAAACACTCCAGGGAGAATAGTTGGCAAGATTTACGTTACGTCGCTGTTGTGGACTGGCAGGGTCAAAATCTGCGAGTGGGGCCACGACCTCTGCCATTCGGCACAAATGAATGGCTTGATCTAAAGTTAGGTCAGCGTTCCGAAGTAGTTCTGCTCTTAGCTTGCAGTCACTCATTCCCCCCACAATCTTGTTGTGTACTAGCTCGTTAGTCAACTCACCAAAATGGCATAGTGTAGCCATGTGTCGTAAGTCGCAGATAAATCGTTCGACAGGTTCATCGACCTGCTGCTGTCAGGCAATGAACCGTGTTCTCTCTCAATGCAGTTTGAGGGCAGGTCGCATAGCTGTCTAAACTTTCTAAGTAGGACCATTGGGTTGTCACTAGTTTCTGCTGGCACCAGGACGTGTCCATTAGCATCGTTGAGTCCCGGGGCAAACTCGAAGTTGTCTGCATGAATCATTGCTTCTGGACCCACTAGATTGAGCAGTAGCAATGCCTTCAGTTCATTGTGGTCATTCTGGTGAAGGATGCAAATGTAGTGAGCATAATCACGTTCAAACATTCGCCATCGTTCGACTATGTCAGAGTCAAACACGAGGGGACTCGGCTTTTGGCAGGAGTTGGCCATATCGTCGAAAAAAAAATCACAAATATAAACTGATAAAGAAAATAAATTGTGGTTAACAGACGATGGTTAGACCCAGTTCTCTGACACCATGTAAATACCTGAGTCCCACACAGGTAAAGGCATACGCATCTTTAATGTTCGTTCCATTATAATATAAGCAGTAGATCATACATTCAGTCTATTGCAGCTACTGAAGACAGGAGGCGAGTTCTAACACTATAAAGTATGCACTAGGCGGAGTTATTATTACTAAGTATTCTGGTTGGCTAACATGCAATAGCCAATCTACATGGACATTTATCAATTTTTTTAAAAGTATAATTTTACCCAAAGTGTTCACTGAGATAGAACAGAATCAGATGTACTTTAAGATTCACTCCTTGCCCAATATTACATAGTCAAAAGTGAGATGTAAGTTGCAAATTTTCTATTCTAACCAATCCTATCAGTTTCCAGGCCTTTAAGTGAATTCAACTTCCCTCTTTTAAGTGGTTTAAAATAACAAAACAAATAAGGAAAAAGAACAAACTTGTGAAAGGTTGAGGTTGAAAAACAACTGAGTTCCTGAAACTAAAGAGAAAAAAATGGAGAAAAAGAGATCTCAATGGCATTATTGAGGTGTGTGGGAGGACATGGATGCAGGCAGGTAATACAATATATATATTACTAAAAGTCTGATCTTGACCGCTTTTGGCCCACTGTGCTTCTATTTCCGTGATTACGCCGCCACCTATGGCAGTCATTTTTGGCCACCTTGCTCAGAGCCCCCCTCCACCTTCCAGGACCACATGATTTTTCCCATTGATAAAAATGAGAGAGGTATTCATGTTTAAAAAAAAATCCCGTTCTCTCTATTCTCTCTGCTGCCCGAACTGGCAGCAGGGGGGAGGGGGAGGGACTATAAAACCCGGAAGTGTCGTGCCTCACTTAGTCTCTGCAAGACCCAGGAAGCAAGCGGGTCACGGCTCTCTGAGCTGTGAATAACACTGAACGTACGTCTACTCCACGGTGAGTCCCATTGATATGGCAGCTGCCCAATTGTTTACCTTCTTTTTTAAAAGTTTGTGTTCACAAAATGAATTTTGGTTGTGCCATGGCTGCAGCCCAATTATTTGCCTCGCCTTTTTAAAGAGTTTGTGTTCACAAAATGAATTTTGGTTGTTGGGTGGCTGTAGCCCAATTGTTTGCCTCGCCTTTTTAAAGAGTTTGTGTTCACAAAGTGCAATTTGCAGCCAAATTGTTTGCCTTGGCTTGGCTTTAAAAATCATTGCAACAGTTGGCTGCCAGCCCAAGAATCCATTCAGCCCACAATGTCTATACTAGCCCTCTGGAAACCAGTACCTTCGGCCCGCAACACCCATACTAGCACAACAGATAGCCCCCCCCCCCCCCCCACCCCCACTTGCGAGCAATTTTGGAATTGGTGGAGAGGTGGAATATTGTGTTGGTGACCAGCCCTCCCGTGAGATGCTGGGACCCTATATATATATATTCTAGGGATCCACTGGTATAGTGTTTTATTTATTGACTAGATAATGCAGCACTGACATTTATTGACCATCCTAAATCATCTGTAGCCTTGATGTAGATATATATCTATTGCCAATGATGACTATATTTATTGAAGGAATAAAAAACTCCAAACTATTGCCCATTTATGGTCTCCCTCAGAGGGCAGTTACATTTAACCATTAAAAGCTAACTGTAATTCAGTTTGTATGGAGTAATAAAAAGATCAGATGAGTTTCAAAAGGCTTCATCCTATAAAAGACAATAGCAACTGAAATTGGTCGTTTGTCAGTCTGGTTGCTTTTAGGATCATTGTTATCGATACGTTACTTTTTTGAAATTGCATTTAGATTTTTTTTAAAGAATAATTTAAATTCAATGCATCCATGGTGGGATTTAAGAATACTTATTTAGATTATATTCTAAACCTCTGGTATATCAATCTGCTGTGGTACAGCGTAAATATGAAAAGAAGTAAATTTCTTGCAAAATACATGGGGATTATAAATGAAACAAAATTGGCCATCAAAGAAAACTTAAAGCAAATCCAAAGTTCTTTTTCAAGCAGAATAAATCCACTGTTTCAAATTTCAAAATAGATTGCCATAGCAATCCCAGCTTTTATCATTGTAATGTGCCTCTTTACATGATTTTTTTTAATGAGGGATTGAGGGCGTTCTGCCTTGAATGGTATTGACATGGATCTGATATTGCAACATAAATGCAGCCTATGCAGAGAATTAGAGTTAGTCAATTAGAAAATTACCAAGGTAAAGCAAACCCTTGAAACTATTTCAAGTGGCTCATGTCATGTTAATAAAGGTCAATCATCACATTGATAATGAACTTACCATTCCAGTTTGTGTAGCTCTATTCCCCTTCGAAAGTCAATACCATTAATGTCCACTTTGCACCAGAATATTATTTAGGTCATGAAGATATCACGTTAATGTGCAATGCAGGAGCAAATATAAATTAGTGCCCAGTGGAAAACCGAGATCTTGAATCACTGTACAAAATATCCATTTAATTGCAAACAAAACCTTAGCAAATAATAGTCATTCAGTTACAGATGTGTTATTAAAGAAATTCTTTATATTAAATCATTTGGTGAAAATTTGGATCTCAATAATAATACCCCAAGTAGATACACTAACATAATAACCAATCTTTAATGCAGTGTGACAATCATAATAGACAGGTAAATGCTAATGTTGGAGTAAATTATATTCAAAACAATGAAAAGGTAATAAGAAACATATTTTGCATGCAGGAAAAGAAATCCAACCTAAAATTATTGTTAGCAGTTTCAATTGAGCACATGCTATCATGAAACTTGGCAATGTATAAAACCACTATTCATCAAAGCATATTAATTATATGTTGTTCCACTGTGTGAAAGCAGCATATTAAGCATAGAATCATTTTAAAATACACGCTTGGCATTAATACTCAGAATCCAATTAGTTAATGTGGTAAAGGGAAGTAAGTTTCACCCACGTTACATCAGAAATAAGACTATTTGTTTTGGCACAAGGTAATACAGCAGCAAACTAATTCATTTCACATCATTAATCCTTCACTTTGAAGATTTAAAAGAAGTTAAAATAGCAAAATGCTACATTCCACTTTGTAAACTCATTACGATCTTGTTTATTCTACAATTCGTGATAACAATTCTTGTTATCTAATTTGAAATTTGGCTTCAAATTGTAACTAATTTGACCTTTTCTTACGGATTTCAGACATAATATTTATGTCTCTGATAACAGTTAATGAACCATACATCAGTACAGATACTAATAAATCGTCTCAAAGGCATACTTTACAAGGCAGTTCGTAGTCAGATGGTCTGGAAGGTTAGATCACGTGGGATCTAGGGAGAGCAAGCCAATCAGAGACAAAATCGGCTTAAAGATAGGAAAGAGAGGTTGATAATACAAGGCATTTTTTGTTAAGACTAGAGACCAATAATAAATGATTTACCACATGGATCTGTTATTATTTTTTATTATATTAATGTTCTGGATATTATTTGTTATTATATTAATGGTTTGGATGCGAAAAAGAGTGGCATAGTTAGTAAGTTTGTGAATTATACTAAAAAGTTTGGTGTAGTCAACAATTAAGAAGATTATCTAGGAATATAATGAAATCTTGATCAAATGGGTCATTGGCATAGAATTTTAATTCTGTTAAATGCAAGGTGATGTAGGTTTAAAAATCTGTACAGTACCCTGATTTATGGAAGGGCCATTTAGAAATCATATTTATGGAAGGACCATTCAGAAGTCACAGAGAAGGGAAGCTCTTCCTGAGTCTGGTGATATCAAGCTTCTGTATCTTCTGTCTGATAGTGTCGGGAGAAGGATTAGCCAGGGTGTAAAAGGTCTTGAAGAAAGGTCCCAACCCGAAACATCATCTATCCATGTTCATCAGAGATGCTGTCTGATCTGCTGAGTGACTCCAACATGTTGTGTCTTGTTTTGTAAATCAGCACCTGCAGTTAATTTTGTCTACTCCTTGATTATGTTGGCTGTTTTCTGGAGGCAGCGAGATGTATAGATGGAGTCGATGGCAGGGAGGCTTGTCTATGTGATGGAGTGGGCTATATTCACAACTCGATGCAAATTCTTGCAGTCTTAGGCAGAGCTGTTCCCACACCATGCTGTGATGCAATCCAAGTATATGCTTCCTACATTGCACATGTAGACGTTTGTCAGAGTTATTGGAGACATGCCAAATTTTGTCCTTCTGAGAAAGTAGAGGTGTTGGTGTCAATTCAATGTAGTTAGTCCACTGCAATTATGTGTAATATTTATGCCTAGGAACTTGAATCTCTCAACCATTTTCAATACCGCACCATTGATGTTGATTGGGGCACGTACTCCACCTTACTTCCTGAAGTTGATAACTCCTGTAGCACCTTCGTCTTGCTGACATTAAGGGTGAGGTTGTTGTCTTGACACCATGGAGAGAAACCCTTTCATTTATTTAATCAATCAATCAAAAGGATGGAGATGTCCTCTAGCATTATTGATTTAGAGAGTAAGGGTGAATCTCTGCCTAATGCAAACAAATACAAATGTAAAATGGCCTTAGTTTAAATAGAGCCAAACACAATGTGCTGATGTCAAATCTATATGCATTAAATTGGACCATCAATGTCCCATTCACTAAAGTAGCATAAAAGTTAGAAAAACATCACCATCAGAAATAACAGCATTACAATCAGAATTCCGAGGAAGGAGGAGTGATTTAAAAACTCTGGAAAACCTGTAACAGCATTTCAACTTTTGGATCACACTCTAAAATATAGATTTGTGTGTGGACTCATTAATGAATCCAGTTCAAGTTATGCATAATCTTCTATGCACACAGAATGCAACGATAGGCACTCCTCTGCAAGCAACCTTGAAAAATACCGATGTTTCAGCTAGTGCAGCCTGTTCGTGTAAACATAGTACACACACCAATGGCAGGAAAATTGGTGCACATTTGAGTGGCATGTCTAGGTCATGTGAGAGCTAGTGGTCTCAAACATAGATGAGAGAGAGAAACCTTAGTACCATTGTTCTAGCAACTATTCACTCAAGCATATCCATTTAGAGGTGGAAAATGCTTTTAATTGTGGCAGGAAAGACATACAACATTCATTTGGAAGGCATCGCAATGCACACTGAACCAGTATAAAGCAATTGAAAAAAAATTACTATGGATGGGAAACAATTATGGTCAAGACCACAGAAAAAAAATGTATAAAGCAAAGAGGTGGAAGGGCAATACAAGGTTTATTGTTTGAATATGGTCATTTCACTGAACATCTACACTCAGTGCGCCTTGGACTATGCAATCTTCCCAAACATTTTAACTCCCCTTCCCACTCCCATACTGACCTTTCTGTCCTGGGCCTCAGAGTGAAGCCACGTGCAAATTGGAGGAACCGCACCTCATATTTTGCTTGGACAGTTTACAACCCAGCAGCATGAATATTGATTTCTCTAATTTCAAGTAACCCTTGCTTTCCCTCTCTTTCCATCCCTCCCCGTCACAGTCCTCTCACTAATTTCACCATTTGTATCACCTTGTCCTCAGCCAACAATGTATCAATCACATATTCCTTTTCTCCAGAGAAGCTGCCTGACCCGCTGAGTCACTCCAGCATTTTGTGTTTATCTTTGCTTGAATACTATGAACAACAACACAGATTATATATAAAATAGTAAGATTAAATGAGAACTTACCAGTTTGAAGTTTGATCCTTATTTTATTAGGAGTTACGATGAGGGATTACGTGAAGAAGCCCCGCCATGCGCATGCATGTCATACTTCAAAGCAGCGGCGTGAAAACACAGAAACCGATAGCCGAAGTAACATAGTAAGACTTTGAGAAAACTAGAACTACCAGATGATTCTTTCGATTATGAGGGCCGGGAGCGGAGGGCACGTAATCCCTCATCGTAACTCCTCATAAAATAAGGATCAAACTTCGAACTGGTAAGTTCTCATTTAATCTTACTATTTTACTTCGGAGTCACGTGAGTGACTACATGAAGATTTCAAAGCTCTGTGATTTCATGCCGTAGATGCACTCCATACAACACACTGTTTCAGTTGACACAGTGGTGAATAAATCATGCTTTAAATAACAATACAGTAATAACCCCTCTATCCCAGGGGAAATTACAAATGAAACTTATAAAGACAAAGCAAATCAAATCAAACGGAACCCAAAACAGAATGCCCAAACCCCAGCACTGTCAGGACAGGTTGATCATAATTTTAGAAAGTTGATTCCTTAGACCATCCTGCAGCCTTGCTTCGGATGTTGATGCCGCCGTGGTGGAGTGAGATTTTAAACAGATGAGTGTCTACTCCAGCAGAATCTAAAACCTGTTTTACCGTCTACAATAGTTTATACCGACACCTTTTATGAGGTTTTTTATGACATGAGCATTTCTGTCTGAGAGCCTCTGAGTTACCTCAATATATTGACTCAGGTGCTTAACTACACATAACCTTTGGTCAACAGCGCATGCTTTAAACCCTGTACGGGACCCAACACAGCATGCCCAAACCTTGGCACTGTGAGAACAAGTTTATCATAAAACCTAGAAAACGTCGATTCCTTAGACCATCCTCCCTGAGGATTTGGTCTAGCGGCACGTCCTGCGCCTTCGCTGCGGATGTTGATGCCGCCCTCCACAATCGGCCTGGAAAGTCTCCTGCTCCCAATATTGGGGTTGTTGTTGGGCTGCACTGGTGGGTAATATTTTTGCCCCATCAGCCTCCCTCTGCTGGGCCCTGCCCCATGATCCGACCCCCTGCGCATCGAACCTGAATGTTTAGATGACGTCCTGGGAGCCCATTTGCCTTTCATAAGCCAAATTGTCTTTGCTTCATCGTCAATGTTCCTAATTTGCGTGATGAGGTCGTCGCCGAACAAGTAATCCGGTGCTTGAATGTTGCTAGCCCTACACAGGTCTGCAAACTTCGGGTTTAAGGTTGGTCGAATGGCGATCTTACTCATGCAGTTCACCTCGAAGTAGGCATTGCAAAACAGTACTAGCATATTTTGTTGGGTTCTTGACATCGGTGACCCCTGGACCATCTTCCCGAACGCAGTTATGCCTGCTGCCACCAACTTGAGGACACGCTGAAAGCGCACTTCCTGTCCTCGTATCGTTGCTCTCATGGGTGCCCATATTGCCGAGTTTACATTGGGCACCCTGAGTGAAGCACCATAGACAGGTGTTTTATATAATTTCTTGGAACTGGTGAGAAGCCAAGGAGTTCATATTGGCAGGCTAGATTGTCATCGATAGCCTCACCAGTCCCTTCCGGAATAGCAAAGTTTCGCGCTACATCCGGGACACCCGGAGAGTGGCTCTTGTGCATGCACATAAGCAGGGACACCAGCTTCAGGGTCAGACTCCTCCTGCCCTGGTACTCCCGAGTCCTGCTCAAGGGAGACCTCATCCAGACCTAAACAAAGTACTGGAGAGAAAGATTCCCATTGTGGACAGGCGCCATGTTCTGCATATGAATTCACTGAGAGGTTGCCTGGGGAATCACTGGGGCCTTGGACCCCTGGCTGATTAGGGTGTGAAGTATTTGCTCCATTTGTTCGAATCTCCCCCACATTTTCTTGCGATCCAGAGGGGAGTCCTTTTTCGTCCTCAAACCCGTCAGATAAAACAGGTCTGACAGACTTTTGTTTTGCTTTTTTGCTTGTTGCCGTGGCCTCAGTGCCCTGCGACACTG
Source organism: Okamejei kenojei (assembly GCA_035221665.1). Classification (NCBI taxonomy): domain Eukaryota; kingdom Metazoa; phylum Chordata; class Chondrichthyes; order Rajiformes; family Rajidae; genus Okamejei; species Okamejei kenojei. The sequence continues at coordinate 40,226,968 of CM069131.1, forward strand.
GAGCAGCTAGAGGCTATTCAATCACCGGGGGAATGGCCATTGGTATTGGAACCGCCCTTAGCTCCCGACTCAATCGCTGAAATGGAACCGCATCGCTGCGCGCCCCACGCTTCCTGCGAACAGACTCTCTCCCAGCACTTTCCATAACCACTAGCTTCCACTCCAACTGCACTACAGGGAAAACTGTCACCAATTTACAAATAACAATACCTACTTCCCGGATGGAGGGATATTGTTTTCCAGCGTGACTGGTACAGACCTCTCTGATCTCCACAGCCTTGGCTGTAGGCAAAGTCACTGACATATCAACTGAATCAATGACAAATCCCAAATAAACAATTTTTTAGGATGGCTCTAACTTGGATTTGGTTGGATGGACCAGGAACTCGAACCTTTCTAATATGTATTTGGTTAATGAAACCGATTCCTTGGCTGTCTCTTGAGAGTTGCTTATGATTAAAATATCATCTAGATAAGCCTTTACCATGTGATTCTGGGCCCAAAGTAGTGCCAGCACTGGTTTCCACAATTTCCTGAATAGCCTAGAACTAAGGTTAACTCATTGGTAATGCTTTAATTACTGCAGCTGTCCCATCCAACTAAATTTCAAGTATCTCCGATACTGATGATGAATTGGTACTGAATAATTTGCATCTTTCAGACCTATAGTTGCCATATAACAGCCTTGTGATAACAGCCGTTTTGCAGTATTTGAAGGTGTCTATTTTAAAAATGCCTATACTGAACATAGGAATTTAACTGATTTAGGTCCAGAATACCTCTACATCCCCCATCTTTTCTCTGTCTGCGGAATATATTGGACACAATTTGTTGAGGATGGTTTATCGTCCTCTCAATTCCCCTTTTTTGGGACAACCCGTAATTTATTCTTTTACCTGCTGAATTTGTGCAGAAACCCACAATACTCTATTAGGCATATTGTGTACAGGCAGATCAATTCCTGACATAACTGTAGTCGAGCTTGAGACAGTGTGTAGTGTAAACTGATGAGATGTTATGCAGCACCCTTCATCATACCCAATTGCAACCTATCCCCAACCGGAGGTCCCAGAACTTATCCTGGACAGAATGAATCACCCCGTACCTCTACAGTCAGCCTTACACCTTCTGCCTATATTGGGGTTGTAGCTGGGATACACTGGTGAATAATACCGTTGTCCCACTGGCCCCACTCTGCTTGGCTCTGCCCCAGGATCCGTCACCTTTCGCGCTGAAATGACCTGCGAGGTGGCATCCTGGCAGAAGGAACGTATGTCTTGCTGAGACGGATTGTTTTGGCATGTTCCTCCAGGTCCTTGACTTGTTTGAGGAGGTCCACCCCAAATAAATAATCTGGGCTTGGATATTGGTGGACCTACATAGAGCTGCAACTTTGGGTTCAACGTAGGCGTTGTAGAACAGGCCAGCATATCTTGTTGAATAGCAGACATCGGTGCCCCCTGGACCTTCTCCAAATGCCTGCTGCAACCAACTTGGGGATGCATTGAAATCTCACTTCTTGTCTCCGCATCGTTGCACTCATTGAAGAGGGCATGACATGAGAATTAAGGGACAGAGGTTTCGGGGTAACGTGAGGGGGAACTTCTTTACTCAGAGGGTGGTGGCTGTGTGGAATCAGCTTCCAGCAGAAGTGGTGGAGGCAGGATCGATTTTAACATTTAAGAGTAAAGTGGATAGGTATATGGACGTGAAGGGAATGGAGGGGTATGGTCTGAGTGCAGGTAGATGGGACTAGGGGAAAACAAATGGTCGGCACGGACTGGAAGGGCCGAGAGGGCCTGTTTCCGTGCTGTAATTGTTATATGGTTATATGGTTATATGGTTATTTGTGCCTTTGCCGAGTTCACGGTAGACATTTTGAGTGAAGCACAGTTTACAGGTGTTTTATAACTTGTGGCATTCTCCATGAACGTATTCTGGAGCTGGTGAGAAGCCATGGAGTGACAAATAAATGGGTTTTATGGCATTGAAACAAAGTTCTATTGTGAATGTTTTATCAAAATTACTCCATGTAGATTTTGTTTGCCATTCCAGAAAACTATTTTTCTGAGATGGTGGTGAGAGTTATGGTGATGACCACTGCAGGTAGCACTTACTTCCACTGTATGCAAGTACTTCAGGATATTGGTTGTGACATGAATCAACTCCTGCCTCAGAAATTACCTGATTTCATTTAGATTTGTCTATCATAACAACATACAGTATCAACAGCAGATGCTATAGCACAGGTTCTCCTCTCTGCTCTTGACCATCTGGATTACAGGGACACAAGGTTCTGCTCATCCACTACAGCTCAAAATTCAACATAATCACCCCCATCACCAAAATTCAAGACCTAAGCCTCTGCACCTTCCTTTGTAAATGGATGTGTGACTTACTCATTGCCAGACCTTAATCAGTCTGGATCAGAATCAGGAATCGGAATCAATTTATTGGCCAAATATGTACACATACAAGGAATTTGGTGCTTTGTTCGCATATGGCAAAAACACAATTAAAAAAAAACATTATAATTTAAAAATGTAGTGGAAGTAAATTGGGGCAGCTTTAGTATATATTGCACATGTAGATGTATAAAGTGTACTTAGAGAGTTCATGTGTTTGGCTTACAGACCAGAATGTAGTGGTGTAATGCAGTTGTTAAGTAGAGCTACAGTTTGTGGCAAGAAGCTGTGTTTGTGTCCGAATGTGGAGGTATTGATCAGTAACAACATATCCTCCTTACTGACCATCAACACAGGTACACCTCAGGGCTGCATGCAAATCCCCTGCTTTATTGTCTTTATACCAATGACTGTGTGGCTAAGCACTATTCCTATTTCATCTGCAAATTCACTGATGTCACTACTATCGTTGGCCAAAACAAAAATGTTGATGAGTCAACGTACAGAGGGAGATAGAACACTTGGTTGCTGCAACAACACTCTTTCGCTCAAAGTCAACAAAACCAAGGAATTAAACATTGATTTCAGAAAGAGGACTTTAATTGGTAGGTCAGTGATGGAAAGAGTTAAGAGTTCCTGGATGTGAACATGTCAGTTGACCTGTCCTGTGCGCAGTGCATAGATGCTATAATGAATAAAGCGTGCAAGCATCTCTGCTTTCGTGGAAATGTTAAAAGATTTGGCATGTTACATGAATACACTAACAAACGATAACAAAAGCTCTATGTTAGGTATCCTGACTGGTTGCATCTTGGCCTGGCGCAGTAATTGCAATGCACTGAAAGCAAGAGGTTCAGAGTGCGCTGGACTCAGCCTGATTCGTCATGAGCACAGCCATCCCCACCAGCAACAGCATCCATGTGAGGTGCTGCATCAAGAATCAGCGATCCCCAGCATCTGGGCCTTGAGCCTCTTCTCACCTACCATGGGGCAGGAGGCACAGAAGACCTGAAGTCCCACACCACCGGGTACAGGAGCAGCTACTTTCCTACAACCATAAGGTTCTTGAATGGATCTGCACAACCCTAATCCCAACTCATCAACAGAACACTGTGGACCAGCTCTTGCACTCCCATGGATTTATTTTTGAATTGTGTTTCTGCTCTACTGTCTTGCTTATTCTGTTTATTTTCTGTCCTGTACATCTATGTAAAATGTATGTTTAGTGTGTTCTCTGAGTCAATGTACCTGTGATGCTGCTGCAAGCAAGATTTTCATTGTATATGTACCTCACTCTACTTGTACACATGACAATAGAGTAAATTTGACTTGACTAGATACTCACAGAAAGACCCATTCTATGCATTTTGAATTTGATGTACAGTTAGGTGTTCAATGGACTGACAAATGCAGGTACAAGTCTGTTTGAAGACGGGAAGCAGTTTTAACACAAAACAGCATGAATTGCCTACCAACCTGGGACACAGAGAAGTTAACCAAAAGGAATGCCAGGACTTAATCATTGAAGTTATTCATGATGGTAAGGTACAGTAATAATAAAGGTGGTGGCTGAGGAAATTGTCTTTTCACTAGGCATCAACAAAGATAGACAAGCCCAACTAGATAGAACTGTCCTAAAACACCACTTCAGTTGTGGAAATAGCTGACAACTCAGTTTCAATTGAGTTCATGTTAGCTTTCCAAACCAAAGTGGATCACTCCTTTACACTAATCATCAGTCATTCAAAGTGGCATGAAGTCAAACTTGCACTACTGCAGAACATATAATTAAGGAATAACTTTTTTTTTTGACTCGCACAGACTGATCAAGTCGTTGCAGATATTTGTTCACATTTCAGATCTTTCAGTTTGAACAATTCTTGATGAGCCATAGAATGGAGCATCATTTTATTTATCCCTACCTTACAAAGAGGAAGTGGAAAGATCAGTTTGCTCTGTAAAGAAGGTTTTGTAGAAACAGGTCATGGATGATTGATTGAATACTCACCGTGGAGAATTATTTTAGAGCTATCAAACTTTATCTCAATACACAACAGGATATACTCCCTATAAAATGTTAATGAATAATAAACTCAGAAGTTGGATGACTTTTCCAAACAATCTGGAGAACTAAATAGAGGTAAAGGTGTACAAATTCTGACTCAATACAGAAGGAAAATTGGTTCAGTCTGCAATAAAGACTGTGATCTGAGACGAATGGATCCAAAATTGAAGAAGGTGCAAGAGTGCTTGGGTTTAGAATTTTGAATTGTTTCAAACTGTGAAAATTGGTGATAGACTTCACAAACTCCACAGAGCACGATCCTGCGACCATAATAATTATAAAAAATCTGTGATGTTGAGTTTGTATCCCACAACAGGTGAAGAAGTCAGGTCATCATATTGCTGATGAGTGCCATTATGAAAAAAATCACTGAGTCCTGAAATGGACAATACTCAGGATAATGTACAACCTTGAGACTATTGTTAAGGTGCACACATAGGGTAAGCACGACACGTCACTGTTACATTTAGCAATTTGATTTTAAAACAAGTATGTTAATTCAATGTAAACGCTTGTATTCAATAAAGAGAACAAAAGTTGGAAATATAATATTGGCCACAAACAAAAATTGTTCCCTTGAAGGCGACTTCTTTAAGGCTTGTATCATGTGTCAAACAGCTCTCTGGATGCAACAATATTTGTAGAATCATCCAGAAGTGTACCATTAGAAGCCCTTGTTTTAACTTCTATGAGTGTTACGTTTTCAGATGAATGCAAAGATGGATGTTAAAAATTCCCAGAAGACACATATCCCATTAAACCCATAATTAATGTTGAATAAATTATTTTTCTATTTATGTTGTACTTTGTGTAGGATGTTAATGTAGCAGTCTGGGACATCTAACATGCTCATGGAATAGTTAACATTCAGTTTGTTCTGTGACTCACAATGTACCAATATCTCCAATATATACACAATTTGGACTATGACATAATTGAACAATGGCTTTCAACTTAAAGATAACAATGTCCAACTTCTATTACTGAGCAATTACCAAGAAATCATTCTACCTCAGTACAGACAGATAGCTAACAGATAGCTTAAAATGAAGTAATCAATACATTGTTAAGTGTCTGTTCCTCAACAGTGGTGTGGTTGTGCAGGCTGTATTATATTTCAGGCAAACACCTCAATCAATATCAAGGGTATTTGTTGTAGAACAATTGGGTTCATAATACCTCAATGTAGAAATTTCATCTTGGCCTATAATAAGTGTTAATAAAATGTTATTGGTTTAGCTTGAAATTCAATAATACCTGCATTTTTATTCATCACTTGTACCTTTGTGCGTTGTTTTGTATTTTCATTTTTCTGCCTGATTAACTTAGTTTTCAATAACTCCTCCTCAGGTTTCCAAAGCTTCTGGTTCTCTTAACAGCTTGCTATAATTAAAGGAACTAATAAGAAACCTGTCTACAGAGAAGGAAAATAATCGCTATAATGGAGGGCAGATCAATCAAACACTTAATTACCAACACAATCTATTTGCATAAGGCTGCCACCTGAACTAAAAGGCAACTGTCTTCCAAAATGTTAAAACACTGTGCTGCTGTTACAATTCCATTCGATTCGACCCTGTTACAGACGACACAACCCTGATTGGACTGATCCAGGACAGGGAGGAATCTGCCGACAGACAAGAAGTGTCACAGCTGGCGTCCTGGTGCCGTCGCGATAACCTAGAACTCAATGCTCTTAAGACAGTGGATTGATTGTAGACTTTAAGAGAGCTCCCCCTCCCCTCACCCCACTCACCATCAACAACACCACAGTCACATCTGTGGAGTCTTTTAAGTTCCTGGGAACCATCATCTCCAAAGACCTTAAGTGGGGGGCTACCATCGACTCCACAGTCAAAAAGGCACAACAGAGGATGTACTTCCTACAGCAGCTGAGGAAGCACAATCTGCCACAGGCAATGATGGTCCAATTCTACACGGCCATCGTAGAGTCTGTTCTCACCTTCTCCATCATGGTCTGGTTTGGCTCAGCCACCAAGCACGAAACCTGGAGGCTGCAGCAAATCGTCCGATCAGCAGAGAAGATTATTGGCTGCAAACTTCCCTCCATTGACAAACTGTACACTGCAAGGGCCAGGAAGCAAGCGGGCAAGATCATCTCTGACACCTCTCACCCTGGCCACAAACTCTTTGAATCACTTCCCTCTGGAAGGCGACTCCGGTCAAAGCTGCCACAGCCAGACATAAAAACAGTTTTTATCCACGAGTCGTTGCTCTACTCAACAGTCAAAAATCCCTTTGATCTGGTATTTAACATGCTTGATCAATGGTGTTTTATCATTAATGTTTTATTATTATTAATATTTCGTGTTTTCTGAGTCATTCGTAACTGTCACTGTATGCCATGTTGTTAGTTGTGGACAGAGCACCATGACAAATTCCTTGTATGTGAATACTTACTTACTTACTTACCCTGTTTCATGCATATGTTCAGTGTTCATAAGTTCCAGCAGCAGAATTAGGCCATTCGACACATCATCTACTCCGCCATTCAAGCACGTGTGATCTATCTTTCTCTCTTAACTCCATTCTGCTGCCTTCTCCTCATAGCCCCTGACTCCTGTAATAATCAAGAAAAAAAGAGCAGACAGTAAATTCCAATGTAATTTGTTTAATGTGATAAATGCTGAGGGATAGACAGTTGGTAGATAAAGACTATAACTGTCACCTAGAAAGTTGACTTCATGGATTGATCTATTGCAGTCCACCACCAAAATGGTTGGAACAGAAATGTGAGCGAATCAGGGGCATCGGGATACAACGGGTAAACAGATTTTCACCGAGTTGATCTAAACAAGATGGGTAGTATCTTGACTGGTTAATTTAATTTTCAATAACTCCTCTTCAGTTTTCAAACCCCCATTTTATGAATCCATGGCTTTCAGAGTGGAAGCTATTCATGAGAACTTTGCCCACTGACCCTCTCTATAGCCCATTCTTGTAGCGATATGTGCCTTACCGGATACCAGCACTGCTAGGTTTGAGACAAGATTGATGTACAGCAGACAAAAGGTGCATGAAATGTTAATTGTCTACAAAAGAGCATTGCCTCCTAGTAATTTATTTTTTCTGTCTTCACAGCCAACTATCCCTCCTGATTTGAGTATCCTAGACCTCGCACAAGTTTACCTAGAAAACCACTCATCAAAACTTAAATTTACTCTGGGCTTCAGTGGGATTCCACCGAGCCGGACATCAAATTGTTGGTCCTGGTGGATCGCCGGCCTAGAAGGGGGAGCCCATTGGACTGGCCCCTGCTCACCCCCAAAGAACAGAGATTCAGTGGAGGGAGCTGGTGACGATGATGAGGAGCAAGGAGTGAGGCCAGTAGGAGAGGAACGGGAACTGGGGTCTGGTCTACTGCACCCTCGTGATAACAAAGATGGACGGGCAAGAAGAGGGACGCTGCGTCCAAGGAAGGAGATGGTTGGAGGCTCACAACAGACTGGGTCTTGCCTGGAACTCTTAAGAATTGGAGTGTGGACTTTGAAAATGGCGCCAAAACATGGTGCCTCTAGCATGCAGGCTCTGTAGACTATTTCTGTACACTTGCTTATTGAGGATCGGGGTATGGCAATACTCCACTGGACTGTTTGTAAGAAAAATAATTTCACTATGTTAGCACTTCACACATGTGACAATAAAAGCACATTGAACCATTGAGAGGTCATAATGTGAGGATGGAGACTGTATAGCAAGAAACATAAATGCCAGTCAAAGAAAAACTGCAAATGGTAGAAATCTGAAGTAACATAAAGAAAAATGCCATAAACACTTAACAGGTCTGCGAGCGTCAAGGCCATGCTAGTGAAGGGAGAAATGCTGCGTCAATATTAAAGGTTGATGGCCTATAACGGAACTGACAAATAAAAGCAATGAATTATTTAACTAGAATGATAAACTGATTATGTAACAGAATGAATTAAGTTTAGTATAGAGATACAGTGTGGAAAAAGCCCCTATGATCCATTGAGTCCATACAGACCAGCGACCCTCCTACACTAGTTATTGTATATCTTACACACTGGGGAGAATTTTACAGAAGCCGCTTAACTTAGAAACCTGCACGTCTTTGGAATGTGGGAGGAAAATGGAGCACCCGGAGAAAACCCACGCATTCACAGGGAGAACGTACAATCTCTATGCAGACAGAGCCCATTGTCAGGATCAAACCCGGGTCTTGGTGCTGTAAGGCAGCAACTCTATCGCCACGCCACTGTGTCGCCCAGAAGAAGTTAGTAAGTTTATCTTACTGCATCAGTACCAAGTTGCATTGGTGTTTTAGAGGTAAGTTACTCTGGAGCAGTTCATTAAAAAAAAAAAATCATAATTTGGAAGTGGTCAGAAGTTTCTTACAGGAGGGGAGTGAGAGGAAGGATGTGGATTTTGCGCCTGAAAGTGAGTGAGTTATTCGCTATATTGGGGGCTGGAATGTGGGTTTCCCACAAAAAAAAAAACTGAAAGCAGTTAAGAAATGTTTTGCCTACCAGCCAATTTCAGGATTTATCAGGAACGAGCTATGCACTGATCCAGTAATCCCTAAAGGGGAGGCAGTTGGTAATTTAAATGAGTTTGGTTTGAATTGCTCAATAAGATGAGTTTAAGTACAGCTGTTTAATATAACCAGAGGTCAAAGGTTTTCCAATCTCACTGTAACTCACAGTAAAGAAACTAATGAGGGTAGCATGAACGGGAGTTGGGCTGACAAAGTAATCTCATGATGAATGTAGCGGCCTCAACTGCAGCCTTGAATGACTCTGAAAGCCATTTTTCAGAGAAGTGTGTTGTGGTTTTTTTCTGCAGGAAACTCTGCAGAGAGTGTTTTAGGCACTGGAGCAATGTTGTTCCACATTTACTAGCTTGATAAGGAAGGTTTCAAATAGTGGTGTGAAAAATACATGACAGATTTTGATGGGACAAATAAAGAAAAACTCTTTCCAGTAGCGAGGAGTGGGGATAGAAGTGGGAAAGGGGGAGAGTCATGAACACATTTTACATAATTGATTAAAGAACCAGGGCTCACATCAAGATTTTATTTGAAATAAAACAAATTACTGTGATTTGGAATCAGTTGCAATGAGAAAAACAATTCAGTAAGAACTTCCAATAATATTTGTGAGAATGTCTTTTTGGCTGTGTGTTTAATTGATGTGCCCGTTCTAAGAACTAACGTGAGCGCAATGAGCCAAATGTTTCCTATGTGCGTTACATAATTCTGTGATTTAATAATTCCATTAACTATTGAGTGCTCTGGGACGTCCTGAGTGGGAGAAGGTATCACATAAATATAGGCTCATCAACGTCATCATCTGAACTTCACAGTCTGACTGAGCATTATCAGCTTCTGCAATTCTTGCACACGATGTACTGGAAGAGCATGATATCAGCCCTCATTCAATTTTCTTCAGCTAATCTTTTGAACCTTGGTTTCCCCCTCCCATATGAAAAAAAGATTTGTGTACTTCTTTTGAACTGTCTTGGTGCAAGGTCTTGACCCAAAGCAGTAATCACCTCATTAGATCCTGCAGACCATACTGAGTTCCTCCAGTAGTTTGTTTTTTTCATTTGCATGCTATTGTTCTTTCATTTGCATGCTATTGTGCTTGCTAATGATGGTTTGCAATATACTCAGGATGGATCAACATCTGTGGCCTATACAAGTCCAGCGCTGCTAATAAGTTCTTAGCATAAAATGTAGTGGGAGAAGGGACTTCATTATTCATCCTTCACACACTATAACTGAACATGGCAATCCACCCTCATTGAATAGGAAGTTTTATGTCCATATACACAAGTTTTATATCCACTACAAACACATTGATTATAAAAGTCCAAAGCATATACATTCTATGATCTAAAACAAAGATTGTGGGATAACAAACAGTCAGAATAAGGTTCCAACTCAAAATGTCATCTGTCCATTCCCTCCACAGATGTTGCCTGACCACTAAGTTGCTCCAGCACTTTGTGTCATGCACAAGATTCCAACATCTGTAGTTCCTCTGATGTCTTACTTATTAAATGAAAATGAGCAAATTCAACTGAGTACCAGACCAGATTATTGCAGGATGTCATGGAGCATTTGGGTCTTGAACTGCTCCACAACCATGGGTCTGCTCATAGTGGAAGTGGCTTTCCTTGGAGATTCGACCCCAAGAGGTGCAACAAACATTGCTGTTGTCTCACAGCTCCAGTGACTTGGTCTCTATTCTGACCTCAGGTGCTGTCTGCGTGAGGCTTGCAGTTTCTCGTAATTGTGCAACTTTTCCCTGAGTGCTCCATCCCCTCCCACATCAAAAGATATGTTTGTAAATAGATTCCAAGCAGATGCAAGAGATTGCAGATGCTGGAACCTTGAGTAAGAAAAAAAGTGCTGGACAAACTCAGCGTGTCAAACAGCATCTGTGGAGAGAAACGGACAGACCCCAAACTTCATCCGTTTATTTTCCTCCACAGATGCTGCCTGACTCGTTGAGTTCCTCCAGCACATAGTTTGCCTTTGGTAAATAGGATAATTAACTACAGTAAATTAGTAAATACATTGTTAACATGTGATGTCATTGCTCCCAGCCATTCTCATGTATTTAATTCTCAGGCAGTCCATGCTGCCCACAGTATTTCAGTCACAATACTGCGCAGGGGAAAGCTCATAGAATACAAGCATTATTCCTTTCTATCTTGGCCCCTCATCCCTCTCGTCTCCAGCTGGTGCATGATTTGTCAAAGCCTGTGGTGTATTAGTGATTTTACGTCTACTTCCATTGACCTCTGTTAATGTCTGCTGAAGTCAATAAGTGTTTGTCAAAATCAGGTGGATTATTTCTGTAATTAATGTATTGAATCTGATCCTATTGACACTGGTTTTAGTGTTATTGAGTTTTATGGGTGAGTGCATATATTTGCCTGCAAATCCTGTAAAATAGAGTAAAATTATGTGTGGTTTAACCACAAAACTTTTGTGATTGCGTCTGTCGATATTGGGCTGTTTCCACGGAATAATACAACAGCAATTGCAATTGAAAAATCCTAAATGGTATTGAAATTTTTGGGATATAAACAACAGCCCATTTGAATGTTTTGTTTTGCATGTCGAAAACCTCATCTTCTTTACTTTATTGTCATTATCAAAGATGTCTCATCAGGTGCAATATATAAATGTGGACCATAGCCTGACATTGGACCTCATTCCTACAAGAGCATTGATATACAATTACCATGGCAACAAATCAGGAATGTTGGAAAGGTTTGGGAGCAAGGGGTTGAGATGAGAATCAGCAGGAGGGAAGAGTAGGAATGAACTTGATGAAGAATGGGAGAAGGTTGGAGGCTGATGGAAGTGGCTTAGGTCAGGATGATGAAAGATCAGCAGAGATGGATCAGGGCTTCAAAGGAGAATACCCAGGGTTAGGAATAATAGCAAGTAATGCGTTTTCTTTAAATGTGACTCAAAAGATGCATAATTTCCTCAGAAAGATTGAAAGATTTGTATTTGCATATACTATGTACAAGGTTTTCAGCTGACAGTGATGGGGATGTGAAGAAAAGTATCAAAGTATAGGCATGCATGTCTTCGAAATATTATGATAATATCATATTAAGGGATATTATGCCAACAGTAGATAATGTGTAAATTTATCTCTAGCTCCATCTCTGGTCAATGTTCACACCCTTTAGATCAGTGGTTCTTAACTTTTTTGGCATACGTACGCGCATAAACAAACAAAATACTCTATGTGGTATGTACTTTTGTTACGTTCCTAATGATGGGCTCAACAAATGGATATGTTGTTTATGAGCCCTTTTTTTTTCATGTGTCCCAGTAAAACCCCAAATGACCCCCCCCCCCCCCCCCCCCCCATGGGGGTCCCAGCCTCCAGGCTGACCCACTGCTTTAGATGATCATACCAATGGTTTACTCTGCAAATTTAGAGACTGTATATTAGACTTTCAGTCCTGGGGACAATTATGATTCTGTTAAAAGAACAACACAACTTTAACCCAAGACCTCTGAGTTTCAAGGTGGACGCAGGTGATAATTTTAACTTCAATTTCTAACCTGGAAGAAGAAGGAAATAGATACAATATCACTTTTATTCAATATTACATTTGATTTGATATAAATTGCCCAAAAACTCTGTGCAAAAGCATGAGCAAAGTACATATCGAAGTTGAATGGAGAGTTAATCATCACAGTGCTGTGAAAATTTCTTCAACCTTCCTCTTTATGCTACTTCACAATTTCTCCAATTCTTCTGTATCATCTGGGACAATCTTGTTAATCGACTGTCATTCTTATATCGTGGAATCCTGGAATACCCAGAATTGTATTACCCCTGGATTCCCAGGATGGCTGCAGATGGACTCAGTGCATATTATAATTTTATGAAGATGCCTATGTCAATCATTTTTGATTTGTGCCTTCATTTTTGGCAAGAGGTTAACATTTTCAGGCAAACATTGAAACATTTTTCCTTCCATCTGTCCCTTCTCAGTTTCAATTTAATTTATTCCCACACTCTCACTGATCATCACTTTTTTTTCATCCAATATAACAGACAATTTTTGTTGGGATCCCCATGGTAATTAGAACTCTCAACATCTCTTTTAGCTTTTCCATGTCATTATGAAGTATGCATGTTGCCTATTTTCTTTGATACTTTACACTCGTCTGGATTAAATATCATATGCCAACATATATTTTTAAATTAATTCCATAGTGTCAGAAGCATACACTTTGGTATCATATGCAAATTTGCACTTAGATTCACAAACTGTGTTATGATTATGGCCTGAAAGAAAGGTGGGAGCAAATTTAACTAATTGGAATTAGCTGTTGATTTGACAGAGAGCAAATAATTGCAATGCTCCAGAATAAGAGCCAAGTAATGTAGCTGACGACAGACACTAAAGGCTGGTGTAAAGGAATAGTGATGTTTTGGGTCGAGACCCATCTTCGGATTGAGAGTCAGTGGAGAAGGGAATGAGAGATATAGGTCATACTTAGGAGAAATGAATGGAAGATAGGTTGCTCCTGCAGGAAGTCATCACTGATATATGGGCCAATTTGCCTCTGATCTTTTATTGAACATACTATGATTATTTTCTTTGAAATGTAATTTAGAAATTGTAGCCACCCAATTATTGAACCCTCAAATATCCAATTCATTGCTTTCTACCCCAACTAGTTTTGCATCCTTGACAGGCTTGCTGTGAATATTCACAGGTTTATTGCTAATTTAGTATGCTTTTGAATGCAATTTTACCAAATTATTTTTTTGTGTGTCACATCCTATGGGTTACCAGTTCCAATTTGGTTGCCTGTCACTGAGTTTGTTCAAAAGGGATGAGAAATTGTAATACATCATGGATACTTGGTGTTCGATCAACCAAAGATCTTTACATACTGGTGGTTGATTCCATCATCAGAGGTGCGGATAGGAGATTCAGCGGTAGCAGGCGAGTCTCCAGGATGGTGTGATGCCTCCCTGGTGCCAGGGTCCAGGACGTCTCGGAGCAGCTGCACGGCATCCTCAATAGTGAGGGGGAGGAGCTGTACGTTGTTGTGCATGTTGACACAAATGATATAGGTCAGAAGAGGAAGGAGGTTCTACAACAAGAATTTAACGAATTGGGTAGAAGACTGAAAATCAGGACCTGCAGGGTAGTGATCTCAGGATTGCTTCCAGTACCTCGTGTTGGTGAAGGTACGAATAGGAAGATAGGGGAAATTAATGTATGGTTGAGGAGTTGGTGCAGGAGGCAGGGATTCACATTTCTGGATAATTGAGATCTCTTCCGGGGCAGGGGTAACCTGCATAAAATGGAAGTCAGTTTTAAAAGTTTGTGTTGGAGATTTAATTCGTTTTTCTATGTGGGGGAGGGGGGTAGGGTAAGGGGGAAACCATCTTGCAGTCACTTCCTGGCAAGGACGCGACTATTCTCCGAGTCGCATCCTCGTCCCCTCCTCGCGGCCTACCACCTGGATTGGAGTGGCCTTTCCTGCCGGGGACCCGGACCAGAGCTTCAGCAGCAGCGGCGCAGTGCTGGATACATTGCGGAGCTGGCGATTGCTTACCAGGATCGCCGTTGAAGCTCCGGAGTGTTGGGCCTGCTGCTTCTACATCAGAGCTGTGGTTTACAGAGTTGACAGCACGGGCGGCGCTGACTTCAACATTGTGGAGTCCTGGGACCCTTTGCCGAGGGCCGCCAGCGATTAATTTGCGCCCAGCGCGGCCTGTGGACTTCGGGAGCCGTGGACTTTGGTAGGAGGTGGCTGATTCAGATGTCCAAGCCGCTGAGGATGCCCTCCAGTCCCGACGTCGGACTTCCATCACCCCGGTGAGCGGGCCTGAACATTGGGCCGCCTGTAGTGGTGACAGCGGGGGGTTCGGGAGCCGCCCGACCATGGGAGGACAACAGAAAAGTATGACTGAATTATTGGAACCTTCCCTCACTGTGGGAAACTTTGATCCCGCTGTGTGGGGATGTCTGTGTTAAAGATTATCGTGTTCTGTGCTCTTTATTATTTGCATGGCTGTATGGCGACCACACATTTCACTGTACCAATGGTACATGAGACAAATAAATGCATCTTGTATCTTGTATCTTGTATCTTCAAAGGGACGAATAGCACCTAAACTGGAGGGGGACCAATATCCTAGTGGTAAGGTTTGCTAATGCTACACAGGAAGGTTTAAACTAGATTGGCAGAGGGGTGGAATCTCATGCACAACAGAAGCACGTTCAAGGCTAGAAGTTGGCATGGATTGTGGTGTTGGAAAGGTAAGTGGACAGAACAGGCAGATGAAAGGCGGAGAGCAAGGAAGGAGGGTTGGTTTAAACTGCATGTATTTTCAATGCAAGGGGCCTAACTGGTAAGGCAGATGAGCTTAGGGCATGGATAGGTATGAGCGACTGGGACATTGTAGCCATGACTGAAGCCTGGTTAAGGGAGGGGCAGGACTGACAGCTCAATGTTCCGGGGTACAGGAGCTTCAGGAGAGACAGGGGTGAGGGAAAATGAGGAGGGGGGATTGCATTGTTGGTTAAGGAGGATGTCACGGCTTTGGTCAGAGGTGACATTATGGATAGTTTGTCTTGTGAGGCTATATGGGTGGAGCCATGGAACAAGAATGGGATGATCACTTTGTTGGGGGTGTACTATAGACCCCCGAATAGTCAACAGGAATTAGAAGAACAAATGTGCCGGGAGATTGCAGACATCTGCATCTCAAGGTTGTTGTAGTAGGGGATTTTAACTTTACCAATATAGACTGGGAAAATCATAGTGTGAAGGGTTCAGATGGGGTGTAATTCCTCAAAAGTGTTCAGGAGAGTTTTCGTAAGCAGTATGTGGAAGCCCCCACACATGAGAGGGCAACGCTGGATCTAGCATTAGGAAATTGGGAAGGGCAGTCTGAAGAAGGGTCTCGATCCGAAACGTCGCCTATCTCCTTCGCTCCTTAGATGCTGCTGCACCCGCTGAGTTTCTCCAGCTTTTTGTGTAACCCCCAAGTTAATGAAGTGTGAGTGGAGGAGCCTATTTGGACCACTGACCAAGTTTGATTAGGCTTAAGATAGTTGTGGATAGGGACGGAGAGGATCCACGTGTTAAAATGATCAACTGGGGTAAGGCCAATTTTGAGGGTATGAGAGAAGGTCTCACTTGTTGACTGGAGCATGATATTACAGGGGATAGGAACATCGGCCAAGTGGGATATTTTTAAAGTGTACTGAAAAAGCTCAGGATGTGTACGTCCCTGTTAGAGCAAAGGGCAAAGCAGGCAAGCGTAAGGAAGCTTGGCTGATGAGGGAAATTGGGACGTTAGTCAAAAATAATAAGAATGCATGGGACAGGTATAGGCAGCTGGGATCAAGTGCATCCCTGAAGGAGTTTTAGGAACTGAGGAGCAAACTGAAAAAGGAAATCAGAAGGGCAAAAAGGGGCCAGAAGATTGCTCTGGCGGGTATTAAGGACAATCCCAATCTCTAAATTTACCGAGGATAATGGCAGTAGGACGGAGGAAATTGGAGCAGTCACTGGAAGTGTTTTGAAAGCAGTCAGGGTTACTGTCGAAGAAGTACTGAAGGTACTGTCTTGTTTGAAGGTAGACAAATCTCCAAGGCCTGATCTGATATATATGAGGACATTGTGGGAAACTAGAGAGAAAATTGTGGGAGCCCTGGTGGAAATTTACGAGTTGTCCTTAAATACAGGAAAGGTGCTGGAAGACTGGAGGGTGGCAAACGCTGTGCCTCTTTTCAAGAAGGGCTGCAGGGAAAATGCTGCGAACTATAGGCCGGGTGAGCTTAACATCTGTAGTTGGTAAGTTACTAGAGAGTATTCTGAGGGATAGGATATGCAGGCATTTGGATGGGAAACGGCAGAATAGGGATAGACAGCATTGTTTTGTATGTGGGAGATCGTGTCTCACAAATCTGATTTTTTTAAGACCAAAAAGATTGATGAGGGCAGAGCTGTAGATGTTGTGTACATGAACTTCAGTAAGGCGTTCGACAAGGTTCCGCATGGTAGGTTGCTCTGGAAGGTTAGATCGCATGGGATCCAAGGAGAGATAGCTGTATGGTTAGCAAACTGGCTCCATGGTAGGAAGCAGAGGGTTATGGTGGATGGTTGCTTTTCAGACAGGATGCCTGTGACCAGTGGTGTGCCTCAGGGTTTGGTGCTTGGCCAATTACTGTTTGTCATCTACATCAATGATTTGGATGAGAACATACAGGGCAAGGTTAGCAAGTTTGCTGATGATACAAAAATTAGTGGTTTTGTAGATATGAAGATAGTTGTGAATAATAGCAGCAGGATTTAGATTGATTGGTCAGGTGGGTGGAGGAATGGCGATGGAATCTAATACAGAGAAGTGTGAGGTGTTGCATTTTGGGACGTCGAACAAGGGCAGGACCTACACAGTAAATGGGAGGACTGGGTAGTATTGTAGAGCAGTGGGATCTAGGAGTACAGGTGCATGGTTCCTTGAGAGTTGAGTTGCAGGTAGATAAGGTGGTTAAAAAGGCTTTTGGCACTTTGGCCTTCATCAGTCAAAGTATTAAATATAGTTGGGAGGTCAAGTTGCAGTTGTATCAGACCTTGGTGAGATGGCATTTAGAATATTGTGTTCTGGGCATCATGTTATAGGAAAGATACTGTCTAGCTTGAAATGATTCAGAAAAGATTAACGAGGATGTTGCCAGGACTAGAGGTTGTGAGCTATAGGGAGACTTTGTGTAGGCTGGGTCTCTATTCCAAGGAGCGCAGGAGGATGAGGGGAGATCTTATAGAGGTATACAAAGTCATGAGAGGAATAAATCAGATAGATGCACAGAGTCTTTTGCCCAGAGTCGGGGAATCGAGGACCAGACGACATAGGTTGAAGGTGAAGGGGAAAACATTTAATAGGAATCTGAGGGGTAACTTTTTCACACAAATGGTGGTGCGTGTATGAAACAAGCTGCCCTAGAAGGTGGTTGATGCAGGGAGTATCCCATTGTTTAAGAAACAGTTAGACAAGTACATGGATAGGACAGGTTTTGAGGGCTATGTACCAAGCGCAGGCAAGTGGGACTCGTGTAGCTGGGACATCGTTGACCGGTGTGGGCTAGTTTGGCCGAAGGGCCTGTTCCCACACTTTATCACTCTATGACTATGACTTAGCATTGATGATTCCAATAAAAGTAATGTTGGAAGCAGATTGTTCATTTATTCTTAAGAACTAGTTGGCATGGTGCCCCTCAAGTGAACTTCTTGAAACCTGTCCATCTCTTTATCTTTATTCTGGATTGAAAAAAAAGGAATCTAACAGCACTTTTAGATAGTAGAGAGCAACACCCACAGCAATTTCTACTTCATATTTTATTTAAAACTAGACTAAGTGGGACCCGTTGGGTACCATGTTCACATGGGAGGGCTGGTCCCCCGACGCAATATTCCACCTTTCCACCAATTGCAATATTAGTGGCCAGTGGGGGGGCTTTCTGGAGCGCTGGTATGGGTTCTTGGGGTGGCAGCTCAGTCCCTCAAGCCTGATGTGCTGGCAGCTCACGCACGGCTGGTGGGGTGGCAGTTGACTCATGGCTAGTCCTTGAAATTCCATTTCAAGCAGGGTGCAAGGCCAACAAATTCAAATCAATTTTCCTACCACTTAAAGCAGGGTGCAAGGCCACCAAATTCAAGTGCAGTTTCCTACCACTTCAAGCAGGGTGCAAGGCCACCAAATTCAAGTGCAGTTTCATACCACTTCAAGCAGGGTGCAAGGCCACCAAATTCAAGTGCAGTTTCATACCACTTCAAGCAGGGTGCAAGGCCAAAGAATTCAAGTGCAGTTTCATACCATTTCAAGCAGGTGCAAGGCCACCAAATTCAAGTGCAATTTCATACCACTTCAAGCAGGGTGCAAGGCCACCAAATTCAAATGTAGCTACATACCATTTCATGCAGAATGCAACACCACCACATTCAAATGCAGTTTCATACCATTTCATGCATGGGGCAAGGACACCACATTTAAATTCAGTTTCATACCATTTCAAGCAGGGTGAAACCACCATAAAACCACACAATACACCAAACACACAGTTCAGAAGACATTCAGTGTGTTCAGTTTATTCGCAGCTCAGTGACCTCTCCCTCCCCCATCATGCAGAGACTGAGCC
Source organism: Okamejei kenojei (assembly GCA_035221665.1). Taxonomy (NCBI): domain Eukaryota; kingdom Metazoa; phylum Chordata; class Chondrichthyes; order Rajiformes; family Rajidae; genus Okamejei; species Okamejei kenojei. The sequence goes on from CM069131.1 coordinate 40,246,126, forward strand.
ACACCCACACATCAAGGTTTAATAACCCCTCCCCCTCCCACCGTAAAAGGTATGGCCTTCATGACTGGAGAGAGATTCTCAACATTTTTTAAACACTAATAATACTTTTATTTTTCATTGATGGGAAGAATCCTCGGCACCTGCTGAGCAGAGGGAGACTGAGTACGATGGCCAAAAATCACAGCCGTAAGTGGTAGCATTTTATCTAAAATCAATATACAGTGCAAACAGGAAGTTACCCAAAGCAACCAAGCCACCATTTGCAGTAGTACCTTTTCACTTCAAGCCAAAGCACCCAAGCCACGATTTGTAGTAGTACCTTTTCACTTCAAGCCAAAGCACCCAAGCCACCATTTGCAGTTGTGCCTTTTCACTTCAACCCAAACCTCCCAAATAAACATTTGCAGGAAGTGCCTTTTTACTTCAAACCAAACATATTTTAATTTCCAAACCATATTAAGGGCACTCACAGTTGAGTAGACATGTGTCCAGTGCTATTCAGAGCTCAGAGAGACATGACCCTCTGGTTCCTCCATCTTGCAGAGACTGTGAGGCACACCACTTCCTGGTTTTAAAGTCCCTCCCCCTCCTTCCAGCAGGGGCAGCAGAGAGAATGGGAAATTTGTTAAAAACATTAATATCTTTCTGATTTTTCTTCAATGGGAAAAATCCTCTGGTCCAGGAGGGCGGAGGGCAGCTCTGTGCGAGCTGGCCAAAAATGACGGCCGTAGGTGGCGGCGTTTTCTCGGAAATCACAGCACAGCGAGCCAAAAGCGGTCAATAACAGACTTTTAGTAATATAGATACTTGCAAACCTTTTGTCATATTCAGGCATTTGATTTTGATCTCCTATGCATCCCATCTAACGTGAACATATTTCTTTAAGCATGGTGTGTGTTTCATTATTTTTTTTCCTTGATAGTGTTCCTTTGAGGCAGTTTGAGTTATTTTCTTCCATTGGAAATTATGTATACAGAGGTTGGCGTTTCTTCTCTCAGTTGTGAGTCAACTCATGAGAAACACAACTTGAAGTCAGGTGAGGGTGAGAAATTTAAGGGGCAATATTTCCACCTATTTCTACTCTCCTAGTTAATGCTGAGACATTATGAAGCAGGGGGATTTGGAGGAGGTTGAGCTGGTGGGTATGGACGTAATGGCTCACTTTTCTTGATCATAAATAGGGTTTCATAGGATGAGATTTCCAACTATAAATTTCACAATTCCCAAGACTTTGAGAGACTTGGGATGAAACAGGTTGGATAAATATTTTTGTGCTACATTATGACATCTATCTCCCTCCCCCATCAATATACCACCAAATCGCCATGGCATTTAGCTCCTCTGTATCTCTGTGTGGCAGATTACCAGGAAGTGTCAAGCACAGGCCCGCCCACTTAATTTAAATTATTCCAATGTATTGGAATAGCTCATATAAAAGGAGGATGAGAGTTAAGTATCCCAGCCAAACACATTCATGTTGAATTGATAATATACTACCTTTACCATCTAAGATAATTATAGAATTAAGCATTTAGAGATTTGTATCGATATTGCAATGTGGAAGTGGACCAATTGCTCAAGCTGTACAGATTTGGTTATGCTTTTCACAAATGATACCCCTGTTCCAAAATTCCTCCCTTATTTTCAAAGCCCTGCTTCACCCTGTCTTTCAGTAATCTGACCTAACATTCTAAATTGCTGACCTGGGCTCAGTTTCCAATTATGTTTAATACATTCTGCACCCACAAAATGTGCAACTGCACTCTCTGTATCTAATCTCCATTTGTTTAGTTTAGTTTGGTTTAGACGTACAGCTCAGAAACAAGCCCTTTGACCCACCGAGTCCGTGCCTACCAGGAATCCCCATACACTAGCACTATCCCACAGTGCATTCAGAAAGTAGTCAGATCCCTTCACTTCTTCCACATTTTGCCACGTTATAGCCTTATTCTTAAATGGATAAAATTTACTTTGTTTATCATCAATCTACACACAATACTCGCCAATAAAAAAGGGAAAACAGGTGCAAATGTTTGCAAAGTATTCAGACCCTTTACTCAGTACTTTGTTGAGGCACCTTTGGCACTGATTACAGCCTCGTCTTCTTGGGTATGATGCTATAAGCTTGGCACATCAGTATTTGGGTAATTTCTCCCATTCTTCTCTGCAGATCCTCTCAAGCTTTGTCAGGTTGAATGGGGAGCGCCGATGCACAGCTATTTTCAAATCCCTCCGGAGATGTTCGATTGGGTTCAAATCTGGCCTGTGGCTAGACCGCACAAGCACATTCATAGACTTGTCATGAAGCAACTCCTGCATTGTCTTGGCTGTGTGCTTAGGGTCGTTTTCCTGTTGGAAGGTGAACCTCCACCCCAGTCTGAGGTCCAGAATGCCCAGGTTTTCATCAAGGATCTCTCTGTACTTTGCTCCATTCATTTTTCCCTCAATCATGACTAGCCTCCCAGTTCCTTCCACTGAAAAGCATCCCCACAGCATGATGCTGCCATCACCATGCTTCACAGTAGGTATGGTATTGTAAATATGCTCTTCTAAAGCTTACTCCCCAGTTGAGTTCAGTCAAAAACCACTGAGTCAAGCACTGGAACAACAAAACTTTATTTTTGGATTGAACAGTAAATTCCGCAATATGATACCTAAACCACCACGGGTTTGATCCTTGTCTCTGCCTGGCCAAGCCCTTCAGCCTCGTGTGAGCAGAAACACTCCAAAAAATCATGCAGTCCCAAGCGCTCTTCCAGTAGATCGTCAACGGACCTCAAAGGGGCTGCCTTTTATAGGTCCCAGAACCTTGAGGGGCCTAACTACGTAGGGGTAGTCTCTTTACAATCCAGTCAAACATATTAATTACATCAATACATTATTGACAATTCCCCAAACCAATAACAGAGTCTCCCATACATTGTTTCTAGGAGAAGCTTCTGGAAGGAAGCTAACTTAACTTGAAAAGTGCAACATTTACCCTGGAACTCAAACAAACCTGCCAGGGCTTAGCACTTTGGCCAATCAACAAACAGCAGGGTAAATGTCTCGCAACATTATTTACACTATTTACAATTCAGCTGCAGCAATCCAACCATATCAATGTATCTAAGTTTGCTTGCAGAGTTTTTATACATTTTATCAATTAAGGGGAAATGAGGAGAACACCTGGACCCTTCACCATCCTGCATATCATTCTGAGACTCAGACTAATCGGCACCTGTAATTTTTCACTGACAATAGTTAAGCAATTTTGACAAATGCAGGGATCCTCCATTTTATGGTGTCTTTATTTTGGTCAATATTAACATTCCCCCATCTTATCATTTATGATAACCCTCATCATTAATGATAACCAAAAATGTAATTTGTTAGAGTGACTGCTTCACTCTAACAAATGTCCTAACAAAAAGATGCTGATGTATTTTCCCAGAATTCCTTCAAGCTACCCGAATTTTCGTGGGGGTAACTTCATGATTCCCGACTTATGAGTCTTCCCGAGTTTTCGTGGGTGCGAATCCCCTCCATCCGTGTTGCCAATTCATCTTGCTTGATCCATAGTAGAGTATAAAGTTCCCAGAAGAACCAAGGATAAAGTAAGTTAGCTGTCCATACTTCCACTGATACTCTCACAGTGGTGGAGGTAGGCCCATGCATTCCTTTCATCCACTGTCAACAGAAGGCCTCTCTCTGTAAACTGCTCCTACTCTATGATACAATCCTTCCCACACTGTGATCCAAGCTAAAATGTAGTCAGTTATCTCCACAGTCACATGGTGGTTACCAATGTACTCTTATTGAAGGTTCCTCATATGAATTTCAGCTGGGTTAAGTTCAAATTTCCCTACAGGCGTGAGTCTTATTCAAAGCAACCATGAGGAATGCTTCAATTTAGCCATATTCAGTCTCATCCCTTTACTATTTTGAGTTTCAGGGTCCGTCTCATCCCTTTCCAATCCACAGCTTGAGGTCAATAAGCACAATTCAATTCAATTGCTGTGAGATTCCCAGCCATTTAATTTAATCAATATATTTCAATATGTTGTGGGCCATTATTTTAAAACAAGCCAAATAAGGATGCTGAATCTTTTTTTTTTGTAAAATATTTTTATTAGAATTAAATACATATTAAGAAGGAATAACATAAAATCAAAAAAGAAAAAAACATATTATTCGTCACATACATTCTTATTTTTTTAAGTTTACAGTCGTTCTTATTTATACTTCTATATTTTTTATTATTTTATAACAGAAAGAAAATAGTAAAGAGAAATAATAAAAATAAATAAAATAGTAGAAAATCGATAAAATGAGTGTAGTATAAAGCAAGATATTCTTCATTGGAGATATATGCATGGTCTATTGTATATAGTTCTTCATCTATTCCTTCATTCAGGCTTCAGTCAAGCCCTCAAACCGACCTCCTTGACCCTTTAAGTATTCAATAAATGGAGACCATATTCCTCTGAATTTATCTAGCTTGTCCAAAAGGACAAGTCTTAGTCTTTCCAGATGAAGTGTCTCCGACATTTCTGTAATCCACATTTTGATTGTGGGGGGTGTAGGACCTTTCCAAAATCTTAGTATTAGTTTTTTACCAATTATTAAACTATAACCAATAAAAATTATTTGGTGTGTTGTTAGTAGATGATCCGTTTCTATTATTCCTAATATGATTAATTTTGAGTCTGGAGTCAGATTTGCATTAACTACTTTCGAGATTATGTTAAAAATTTCTATCCAAAAATTAGTAATTTTTATACATTTTGCGAATGAATGCATTAGATTAGCTTCTAAATGCTGACATTTATCACATTTCGCAGAAACATTTGAAAAAATTCTATTTAATTTGGATTTCGAAAAGTGTAAACTATGTAAAACTTTAAATTGTATCAGGGAGTGTCTGGCATTTAATGAGCAGTGGTGTATATGTTGTAATCTTTCATTCCATACTTCTACACTAATTGTTTGTCCTAATTCGTTTTCCCATGCTTGCATGTATATTTCCGAGTTTGGTAAATCATTTTCCAGTAAAATATTATAAATATATGATATTAATTTTTTTATATTCGGATATTTATTTAGACATTCATCTAAAATTTCTGTCTTTCTATTTCTAAAATTCTGTGTGTTTGATTTAACATAGTCTCTAATTTGTAAATATCTAAAGTACTCTTTTGAGTGTAATCCATAATTTTGTTGTAATCCTGAAATGAAAGGATAAACTTTCCCTGTAGAGATCACCCATCTTATTTATTCCACAGATCTTTGTTTTAAAAAACCTTTATCCATCATTGAAGGTTTAAAAGTGATGTTATTTGCAATGGGAAGAGCCAGTGGTATACTTTCTAATTTTAATGTTTTCTTTAATTGTTTCCAAATATGTATGCCACTTTCTATTATTGGATTTCCTCTATAACTTTTTTAAATGTATTTTAGTATTAGCAAATAAAAGCGAGCTAATTTCAAAAGGTGAACAATCTTCCTTTTCCATTTTTAACCAGTTTGATTGTTTATCTACTTCTTCCAACCAAAAATTAATATTTTTAATATTAACTGCCCAATAATAAAACATAAAATTAGGTAATGCAAAACCTCCATTCATTTTTGATTTACATAGATATTTTTTATTTATTCTATGGCTCTTATAATCCCAAATAAAGTTGGTAACTATACAGTCCACTTTCTTAAAAAAAATTTTAGGAAGACATATCGGGATCAGTTGAAACAGGTATAATAATTGCGGAAGAAAAATCATTTTTATCGCATTAATTCTACCTAGCATTGAAATAGGTAATGTTTTCCAATATAGGATATTCTTAAGTAGTTTATTCAATAGGGGTGGGAAATTAGATTTAAATAAAGAATCATATCTTTTTATAAATTCCAAAATATTTGATTTTTTCATTTGCTATCTTAAAAGGATATTGTTGTAATATATGTGAGTTATTTCCCATTATTGGCATAAGTTCACTTTTATTCCAATTAATTCTATATCCTGAAATCAATCCAAATTGAGTTGTTAAATCTAATGTTAGGAATACTAATTTCAGGCTTTGTAATATCATACCCGTATATTTCAGGATGTAATCTGACGCGCTGTGCTAATGGTGCAATTGCCAGTGCGAACAGTAGTGGAGATAGAGGACAACCTTGTCTACAGCCACAGAATAAATTAAATTTAGTTGTTAACATTTGATTTATTAATATTCTAGCTGTTGGCTTGGTATATAGTAGCTTAACCCATGTTATAAACTTGTCTCCCAACTGAAAGGTTTCCATAACCGAAAAGAAATAAGACCATTCAAACTGATCGAAAGCTTTCTCTGCATCCAATGAAATAATTGATAAATCTTTATTAATGTTTATTTTCGAGTATATAATATTGAATAATCTTCTCAGGTTGTTTGAGGAGTATCGTTTTGGTATAAATCCTGTTTGATCTGAATGAATTACTTTATTAATCACTGTACTTAGTCTTTGTGCTAGTATTTTGGTTAATATTTTTTGATCAGTATTTAAAAGAGCTATGGCTCTATACGACCCTGGATCATCCAGACTTTTATCTAATTTAGGTATAAGTGTTATAATAGATTCATTTAATGTTTCTGGTAACTTCTGTTGTGCATAAATGTGTTCATAAAGTGTCTTCAAACGTGGAGCTATCATATCATAGAATGTTTTATAAAATTCTGATCCAATATCATCCAGTCCTGGAGTTTTACCATTTTTTAATGACCTAATAGCTTCTTCGATTTCTTTAGTAGTTATTTCAGCGTTGAGTGATTCTCTATTTTCTGAATCCAGTCCTTTTAGATTACAATTTAAAAAAAATGTTTCTACTTCTATTCGATTTTCTGTCGCTTTGGCTGAATATAAATTTTTATAATATTGCAAAAATCTCTCATTTATATCTTTAGTTTGTACTGATAATTCCCCTTTGTCTGATTTAATCCTATGGATTAATTTTTCTCCTTCCAATTTTCGTAATTGACGAGCCAATAATTTTTGTGATTATTCTCCGAATTCAAATTGTATTTGTTTAGTATATTGGTATAGCTTTACAACTTGGTCTGACTGTATTTTATTTAATTTATATTTCAATGCAAAGATTTTATTATGTTTTATTATGGTTGGGTTAACAGCATTTTCTGTATCTAATTGTTTGATCTCCTTTTCCAATGCCTGTTGTTCCCTCCGATTCTCTTTATTATAAAATGCTTGAGAGGATATCATAATTCCCCAAAGATACGCTTTAAACGTTTCCCATAATAGGGATGAAGATATTTCTGGCGTATCATTTATTTCAAAGAAAATCTTGTGATGTATTCTTGAGTTATTTTGTCTTTTAAAATTTGTGGGTTAAATCTCCATTGTCCCTGTTTTTCCATTTTACCAGTTATTTTCATCATAAAAGTTAAAGGTGTGTGATCTGAAATTCTAATATTATGATATTTTGAATTGTAAGTGAATGGGATAAGTTTTAAATCTACCAAAAACATAATCTATTCTTGAATAAGTTTTATGCACAGGTGAGTAAAATGAGTATTCCTGTACAGCTGGGTTATGCATTCTCCAAACATCTTTAATATTACTAGTATCTATTTATGCATTTATTAGATCACTGGAATGCGATTTAAGTTTCCGTTGTTTTGATGATCTGTCCAAATAAGGATCTAGTGTACAATTTAAATCTCCTCCAATTATTAAGTTGTGTTGTGATAATTCCAGAATAGTATTAAATATATATTTTTTAAAACAGTGGGCTGTCAAAATTTGGGCCGTATACATTGACAAAAATCATTTTTTGTGTGTATAATTCTCCTATTACAATAATACATCTACCATCAATATCAGTTATTGTTGAAGTGTGTTTCAATGAAGTTCCTTTACGAATTAATATTGCTACACCTCTAGATTTGTGTGTGAAAGAAGAATAATACACTTTGTCAATCCATTTAGCTTTTAATCTATGTTCTGCCTCTTTTTTTAGATGTGTCACTTGGATGAATACCACATCTGCTTTAAGTGCTTTTAAGTGTGCTAATACTTTACCTCTCTTAATTGGTTTGTTAATACCTTTAACATTCCAGCTACAAAACGTTATTCCTCCATTCCCCATATTCATTTATAAATCTTGCATCTTTTATCGAAAGGAATATAAAATAGGGCAAATGGTTCAGCTCGACATACCCAACTTTACACCTGAACTCCGAATAGATGAATTTCAAGACCCTTGAGTATCTCTCACATATATACCTCCTTTGCATTAATTTATAACTCCTTTCAAAAGTAAAATAATAATAACAAGAGATAATATTAAAAAAATAACAGATTAAGAGATTAATAGGGTGCACAAAGAAAGAAAAAAACTACATCTAATATTGGTGTAGTTAGTGTTAGCCATACTACCATGGCTAGCAATCTATAGACTTCCATAGTCGATGTTACTAACTTATCCATTTCCTTGATTCATTAAAATTGTTATTCCATACAAATATTTAACTGGGAGTATTAAACTCTGATGTGTACAAAATCCATCAGTCAAGTATTTGATAATATCAATACTTAATACTTATTTAAAGCAATAATAATAAGAAAATATAAAATTAAAGTAATAATTTAAAAAATACGAAAAAGGGAAGAGAAATATAGAAAAAGTAAAAAAAATTGTACTAAAAAGTACCGGGGGGGGGGATAAATAAAGTCAAAGTTTATATTTTGTGTATTTATATTTATTATTTACTTAATAGTAAATATAAATATAAATACTAGTAAATCAACTATAGTTAGTTGTTAATCATTAATTGGTCGTTATTAGCTTTAATTAATAATAATACCAGAGTATTAATTTTAGTATGTGTTAGTTATTAATATTAGTAGTGTTACTATTCTAATTATTAGTATCCATAGGAGCGTCTCCAATCCGTATATCCACGAATCTCCCATCCGCATCCTTCTCCATCTTCTTTAGATGCCGAATCTAGGGACAATTTTCTTTACACCTCGATAATAATAGTCACTTTATTATCAAGGGTTAGATAAATTTTGATCCACCGGTCAGATACATCGACTCTGACAACAAGTACCCACTCCCCTGGTACTTCTTCTCACCCAATGCAACTTCTTATAACATGTTGATCATACTCACAGACAATGAGGATTCTTCCTTATAACAAGTCTCCTCCTACCACTAAGTAACTTTCTGGATGGTTAGTATCGACCTCTCCGAGGGGAACTTGTTTTTTAAACTTTCAGTCAACTTCATCATTCTACACCACAACCTTATATTCCCAGGGCATTTTTCTCATTATTAAATCCACACGGTAATTTCTGATATCTACTAGAGTGTCCTTTTCTTGATAGTCACTAAACAGTCCCATCCCATTCCTCACTCCAACACCTCCTGCACAATAGATTCCTTTCTTCCTCTCCCTGGTGTGAAGATGAACTGTGAAGAGGATGTTAGGAGGTTGCAGGGGGACCTGGACAGGTTGAGTGAGCGGGCAGATGCGTGGCAGATGCAGTATAATATAGATACATGTGAGGTTATCCACTTTGGCGGCAAAAACAAGGGGGCAGATTATTATCTCAATGGGGTTAGGTTAGGTGAGGGGGAGGTACAGCGAGACATGGGTGTCCTTGTACACCAGTCACTGAAAGTTGGAGTGCAGGTACAGCAGGCAGTGAAGAAAGCTAATGGAATGTTGGCCTCCATAACAAGAGGATTTCAGTACAGGAGCAAAGAGGTTCTTCTGCAGTTGTATAGGGCTCTGGTGAGACCACATCTGGAGTATTGTGTACAGTTTTGGTCTCCTAATTTGAGGAATGACATCCTTGTGATTGAGGCAGTGCAGCGTAGGTTCATGAGATTGATCCCTGGGATTGCGGGACTGTCATATAAGGAAAGATTGAAAAGACTAGGCTTGTATTCACTGGAGTTCAGAAGGATGAGGGGATATCTTGTAGAAACATATAAAATTATAAAAGGACTGGACAAGCTAGATGCAGGAGAAATGTTCCCAATGTTGGGTGAGTCCAGAACCAGTGGTCACACTCTTAGAATAAAGGGGAGGTCATTTAAGAATGAGGTGAGAACACACTGAGCTGAGAAAAAAACTTTTTTACCCGGAGAGTTGTGAATTTATGGAATTCCTTGCCACAGAGGGCAGTGGAGGCAAAATCACTGGATGGATTTAAGAGAGTGTTGGATAAAGCTATAGGGGCTAGTGGAGTGAAGGGATGTGGGGAGAAGGCAGGCACGGGTTATTGATAGCGGACGATCAGCCATCATCATATTGAATGGCGGTGCTGGCTCGAAGGGCCGAATGGCCTCCTCCTGCACCTATTTTCTATATTTCTATGTTTCTATGTAGTGCCAATCTGAGTTCCTTTGAGTTATTTTCCTTTTGACACCAGCTACCTTGTCGCTTTTCTTAGTTTCTTCATTGCTCCTTGATTTCTCCTTCACTCTGCAATATTCTGTCTTTTGGATGGGCATTCCTTACTCAGATAATCTAATTGTTTATAGATACAACAAGCTCCCAGATTTACAGTGTTCTTTGCTTTATGGATTTTTCTTGGGCAGTTATAGAATTGCTTTCAGTTTTTCCTTATATGATCTTCAGTTTTCACTACAATAGTACGTACAATTCTTTCATTTTGGTAAATTACTTGAGTGGGTTCTAGGGCAGGGGTCACATTACTGAGTCCACAATTCCTGGACGGGTTGGTGAGTCAGGACTGAGAGATTGGGTTGGTTTGAGTAAACAGTGTGTATCCTCTTGGTTCCTGACATTCTGGCCAGCTCTCTCTCTTTTCTCTTGGATCCCAGTAGTCTCTTGAATTTAAGACCACCTATAATTCCTGGGATCTTGGATGTTTCAATATATTCTAGGATCCCGAATGTCCCCATAATCCTGGAAATTCATTCCTTGACCCTTCCCTCTCACTCCCTTGTTGGACATGCTCGGCTCAAATGTCCCATTCACCCAAAAGTATAACATTGATTGGGTAATGTTGTTGGATTACTTTTACCACTTGTTTCCAGTAGAATTGGTTCTAAATTGGGAGTATAATTGTAATAATAATCTGGGTCACCTGGGACTCAAATTTCTCCAATTCAATTCTTTGCTAACATTTGAGGACTCCATGGTCCTGAGTCAGAGCTTGGTCCCTCCTTCTTAACCATACATTCAGTTCTTCTTCCAGTTACAGGATAATCTTCCTGTTTTCTACCATCCTTCCAATGGTGCCTTAGAGCACTGGCCATTTGACTGGCACAGTTCTCAGACAAGTCCCTGTTATTAGTCTTAATTGAGTCAGCTACCGTAGTGGGGAGACAATTTAATAAGATGGCAAAATATTGTGGGGAACTCACTCCATTTAGAAAGTTCAAGTCACCTGATTCGTCCACGTATAATCTTAAAAATCGTTCTAAAAATTCATCTGCTCCCTCTCCCTTTTTTGGTTTTATCTCCAGAATTCAGGACTGGGGAAACCCAGTGGGCAGACAACCATTCCTGCCCCTCAGGAGCTGAGGGGGATGACCCAAGGAGTGGCTTAAACCCCAGGGACCGCCACAATATCTATCATACCCTCCTTCTCTTTAAATATCGGACTAACCTCTTTGTTCTATTACTGGTGGAGTGGATAGAGTCAAAGAATCTGGTGCCCTAGTGGCTGCTATTTGTAAAGCATGCTCTAACGTGGATTCCGCAGGGGTTGTTATATCTTCTGCAGGCTCTGGATGTTTATTACGGACAAAGTCATATAAGGTGTAAGCGAAGCCTGGGGAATGGATGTGGAACATTGTGGGAGCTGCAAATTTCTATTTTAACATTTGTCAAATATTCCAAATATTCGTCTTCTTCCTGCTCGAAATCAACACTGACCGTCGGATCTCTAAACATTAAATTTACAGGGACTAGTTTCCTTTCAGGAGATCTACCTATTCCCCGTTGCATGGACTTTTCTTCATCTGTCCTTCCTGTGCCTGGAGGTCGATCAACTTCACCTTCTTTCAGTTCAATTCCAAGTTTTGAACTCGCACCGGGAACAACGCTGGTGGGGAGGTGCACAGGCCCACGGAGGCGCGTGGGCCCATGGAGAACCGCGGCTGCACCCGCACCTGGAACAACGCTGATGGGGAAACACCGCAAGCGGTGTAGCAGGAGGCAGAAGCGGGGGAAGCGTGGAGGTGCCTACGCTAGGCTAAACGCGAACCCTCACAAACCGGCAGTGCCTACAGTCATGTTGGCAAATGTCCGTTCCCTCGACAACAAGATGGACTACATCAGAGCATGGAGAGCCTCCCAACGAAGCGTGAAGAACTGTGTCTACATCCTAACGGAGACCTGGCTGAATCAGAACATCACAGATGCTACGATCCAGTTGGAGGGACTTATGCTATACAGAGCTGATAGAGTAGCTTCGTTAGCTGGTAAGGCAAGAGGAGTGGGACTTGCTGCGTATGTGAACAGATCATGGTGCCGGGATGCTGTAGTGTTTTCCACTTACTGCTCACCCCATGTGGAGCTAATGGCTGTGAAATGCCGACCCTTCTACTTACCTAGGGAGCTAACGGCAGTCTTCATAACGGCCGTCTATATACCACCGAGTGCGGACGTGAAGGATGCTATGACACAGCTCTACAACAACATCAGTGAGCAGCAGAGGGAACATCCAGATGCTTTCTTCATGGCAGCTGGGGATTTCAACCGGGCAAGTCTTACTTCTGTCCTGCCTAAATTCTACCAGCATGTGAACATTGCAACCAGGGGAAAGAACAAACTAGATCTGGTGCACACCAACATTAAAGATGCATATAAAGCAGCCCCCCTCCCCCATATCGGCAACTCTGACCACCTAGTGGTTATGCTCACACCTGCATACAGACCCAGGGTGAAACAGGACAGGCCAACGGTCAAAGAAGTCAGAACATGGCCACAGGGAGCTACCGAGGCACTACAGGACTGTTTCGAAACCACGCAGAGGGCCATCTTCAGAGAGGCAGCAACAGATGACTGTGGAATCAACCTCCAAGAATACACAGATTCCGTCATCGGATACATCAATAAATGCATCGAGGATGTAACGGTGGTAAAAACTGTCAGGAGGCGTGCCAATCAGAAACCCTGGCTAACTGGGGAAGTGTGTTCCCTACTGAGAATCCGGAATGCTGCATTTAAATCTGGAGACAACGCAGCATACAAACTGGCAAGGAGTAACCTATCCAGGGGGATCAGGGAAGCGAAGAGGCTGTATGGACAAAAACTTAATAGTCACTTCACAAATGACAAAGACACACGTCACTTGTGGCAGGGATTTCATACCATCACTGACTACAAGCCCCCCCCCCCCCCCCCCCCCCACTGCGGATATGCCAAAACGACCCCTCTCTACCAGATGAACTGAATGAGTTCTTCGCACGGTTTGAGGTTAACAACAGCACCCAGACACGTGCACTACTGCCATCTCCCAGTGACCAGTCGCTCAGACTGTCCGCAGCCGGAGTAAAAAAGGCCTTTGCCAGCATTAACCCACGCAAAGCCACAGGGCTGGACAACATTCCTGGGTGAGTGCCAAGAGATTGCGCCGAGCAACTGAAAGATGTCGTCACAGATATTTTTAACACCTCACTCAGCCAGGCAGTAGTGCCCAACTGTCTTAAGAGTGCCACCATCGTTCCTGTCCCGAAGAAACCAAACCCAGCCTGCCATAATGACTTTCGACCAGTGGCTCTAACACCCATAGTAATGAAGTGTTTTGAGCGACTGGTTATGCAGCATATCAAAAATAGCCTACCTGCCGACCTAAACCCACTGCAGTTCGCCTACAGAGCCAACCGATCCACAGAGGATGCAGTCTCAACAACACTGAACCTCGTACTGCCACACCTTGATTGGAAAAATACTTATGTCAGGATCCTCTTCATAGACTTCAGCTCTGCTTTTAACACAATCATTCTGCAGCAGCTGGTGGAGAAGTTGGAGTTACTGGGGGTTGAAGCTGGCACATGTAACTGGGTCCTGAACTTTCTATCAAAACGGCAGCAGACAGTCAGGGTGGGCAGTAGGACATCAAAAATCATAGCCGTGAGCACTGGCATGCCCCCAGGCTGTGTCCTAAGCCGCCTGCTGTTTAGTCTGCTTACACACGACTGTACTGCTAGACTCAACAACAACGTCATCAACAAGTTCGCTGATGACACAACAGTGGTGGGTCTCATCAGTGACAATGATGAGTCGGCGTACAGGATGGAGGTGGAGCTGCTCACAGGATGGTACAAATCCCACAACCTCATTCTAAACGTGGGAAAAACAAAGGAGATGGTGGTTGACTTCAGGAGGGCGGGAAAACAATGCCATACACCTCTGCACATCGATGGAGCTGATGTGGAAAGGGTCAGCAGTGTGAAGTTCCTAGGACTCCACCTGTCAGATGACTTGATGTCCACGACCACAGCACTGGTCAAGAGAGCCCAGCAGCGACTACACCCTCTCCGAAGACTACAGAAAGTAGGTCTCCCCACTGCACACCTACTAACTTTTTATAGGGGGACAATCGAGAGCACATTAACCTACGGCATCACCTCCTGATTCGGCAGCTGCAAGGCGTACAAACGGCACCAACTGGACAGGATTGTGAAGACCGCCAGCAGGATTATTGGTGCTCCACTCCCTTTATTGCTAGACATATACAGGAAGAGATGTATTAGCAGAGCCATCTCCATCATCAAAGACCCCTACCACCCATCGCATCACATATTCTCCATCCTGCCATCTGGGAAGAGGTACAGGAGCATCAGCTGCAAAACCAGCAGGATGCTCCTCAGCTTCTTCCCGCAGGCAATTAGACTGATAAACGGACTTTGCCCCCTGCCAAAGTATCGCGCACCAAACAGCAACCTGGACACACTGAAGCAGAGCCATTGTCGTGCCACTGTCGATCGGAACTCGTGATATATGTACTTTTATTCTTTATTTCTATTTATTTTTAACCACACACTGAATGGACACTGGTTGAGAAACGCTTTTTCGTTTTTCTCTGGGTATGCAGGTACTCAGAAAAATGATAATAAATTTATACAATACAATAGTTTATAGGCCTTTAACCCAGAGGTGAGGGCCTTTAACCCAACCCTAGTTTTATGGGCCTTCAACACTAAGGAGAGGGCCTTTAACCCAAACCTAGTGCTTGCTAGACTGTTCTACGATCTCGTTGGGACCCTTTCTCAAACCTGTGAATGATCGATCTGCTCCGACTAGCAAAGTGACGAAAACCAATGCGAAAACCGCACCGTGGCGCCGATTTCTGCACTCGCGATCGGGAACAGCTAACACCCTGAATCGCAAGCTCGTGTTTGGGGATCAGTTGAAATCCTGAACGAGCCCCCAATGTAAATACGCTCTTTTGTAGCTTACCCCCCAACCCCGCCCCCCCCCCCCCCCCCCCCCCCAGTCTAGTTCATTCAAGCGTGGGTACAACAAAACTTTATTTTTGGATTGAACAGCAAATTCCCCTATACAATACCTAAACCACCATGGGTTCGATCCTTGTCTCTGCCTGGCCAAGTCCTTCAGCCTCATGCAAGCAGAAACATTACAAAAGGTCCCGCAGTCCCAAGTGCTCTTCCAGATGATCGACAATGGACCTCACGGGGGCTGCCTTTGAGGGAGCAAACTATATAGGTGTGGTCTCTATACAATCAAATCCAACATATTAATTGCATCAATACATTATTGACTGGACTAGACAAGCTAGATGCAGGAAAAATGTTCCCAATGTTGGGTGATTCCAGAATCAGGGGCCACAGTCTTAGAATAAAAGGGAGGTAATTTAAGACTGAGCTGAGAAAAAACTTGAGAGAGTTGTGAATTTATGGAATTCCTTGCCACAGAGGGCAGTGGAGGCCAACTCACTGGATGGATTTAAGAGAGAGTTAGATAGAGCTCCAGAGGCTAGTGGAGTCAAGGGATATGGGGAGAAGGCAGGCACGGGTTATTGATAGCGGACAATCAGCCATGATCATATTGAATGGCGGCGCTGGCTCGAAGGGCCGAATGGCCTCCTCCTGCACCTATTTTCTATTTTTCTATGACAGTTTCATATAACCATATAACCATATAACAATTGCAGCACGGAAACAAGCCCTCTCGGCCCTTCCAGTCCGTGCCGACCATTTGTTTTCCCCTAGTCCCATCTACCTGCACTCAGACCATACCCCTCCATTCCCTTCACGTCCATATACCTATCCACTTTACTCTTAAATGTTAAAATCGATCCTGCCTCCACCACTTCTGCTGGAAGCTCATTCCACACAGCCACCACCCTCTGAGTAAAGAAGTTCCCCCTCACGTTACCCCGAAACTTCTGTCCCTTAATTCTCATGTCATGCCCTCTTGTTTGAATCTTCCCTACCCTCAATGGGAAAAATGTATCCACGTTAACTCTGTCTATCCCTTTCATCATTTTAAAGACCTCAATCAAGTCCCCCCTTAACCTTCTGCGCTCCAAAGAATAAAGACCTAACTTATAACCATATAACCATATAACATTGCTGGAACCCTGGCAACATTCTAGTAAATCTCTTCTGTACTCTCTCTATTTTGTTGACATCCTTCCTATAACTAGGCGACCAAAATTGTACACCATACTCCAGAATTGGTCTTACCAATGCCTTGTACAATTTTAACATTACTTCCCTACTCCTACATTCAATGCTCTGATTTATAAAGGCCAGCACACCAAAGGCTTTCTTTACCACCCTATCTACATGCGATTCCACCTTCAGGGAACTATGCACAGTTATTCCTAAATCCCTCTGTTCCACAGCATTCCTCAATTCCCTACCATTTACCATGTACGTCCTATTTTGATTTGTCCTGCCAAGATGTAGCACTTCACGCTTAACAACATTAAATTCCATCTGCCATCTTTCAGCCCACTTTTCCAAATGGCCCAAATCTCTCTGTAGACTTTGAAAATCTACTTCATTATCCACAACACCACCTATCTTAGTATCATCTGCATACTTACTTATCCAATTTTTCACCCCATCATCCAGATCATTGATGTACATGATAAACAACAGTGGACCCAACACAGATATCTGAGGCACCCCACTGGTCACCGGCTTCCAACCTGACAAACAGCCATCCACCATTACTCTCTGACATCTCCCATTCAGCCACTGTTGAATCCATCTTGCTACTCCGCCATTAACACCCAAAGATTGAACCTTCTTAACCAACCTTCCATGGGGGAACCTTGTCAAATGCCTTACTGAAATCCATATAGACAACATCCACTGCTTTACCCTCATCAATTTCCCTAGTTACTGCTTCAAAAAATTCAAGAAGTTTTGTCAAACATGACCTTCCAGGCACAAATCCATGTTGACTGTTCCTGATCAGACCCTGTTTATCCAGATGCTTATATATATTATCTCTAAGTATCCTTTCCATTAATTTGCCCACCACTGACGACAAACTAATAGGTCTATAATTGCTAGGTTTATTCTTTGAACCCTTTTTAAACAATGGAACAACATGCACATTATGCCAATCCTCCGGCACTATTCCCGTTTCTAATGACATTTGAAATATCTCTGTCATAGTTCCTGCTATTTTTACATTAACTTCCCTCAATGTCCTAGGGAATATCCTGTCAGGACCTGGAGACTTGTCCACTTTATATTTTTCAAAAGTGTCAGTACTTCCTCCTCTTTGAATCTCATAGTTTCCATAGCTACTCTACTTTTTCCCCTTAACTCACAGAGTTAAGGGAAAAAGTTTCCCAAACAATAACAGAGTATCCCATACATTGTTTCAAGGAGAAGCTTCTGGAAGGAAGCTAACTTAACTTGAATAATGTAACATTTACCCTGGAACTCAAACAAATCTGCCAGGGCTTAACATTATGGCCAATCAACAAACAGCAGGGTAACCCTCTCACAACATTATTTGCACTATTTACAATTCTGCTGCAGCGATCCAATCATATCAATGCATCTAATTTTGTTTGCAGAGTTTTTATACATTTTATCAATTAAGGGGAAATGAGGAGGACACCTGGATATTTCACCATCCTGCATATCATTCTAAGTCTCAGACTGATCGGCACCATCCAAAGACCGTAATTTTCCACTGAGAATGGAAGGCAGGGATATTCCATTTTATGGTGTCTTTAATTTGGTCAATAATAACAGAATTGGCCAGGTGATGAGCGGTGCCTGGTTTCCTCCAGACTTGACGATTGGCATTCAGGCCAAAGAGTTCAATCTTGGTTTCATCAGACCAGATAATCATGTTTAGGTGCCTTTTGGCAAACTCCAAGCGGGTTGTTTTGTGCCTTTTACGGAGGAGTGGCTTCAGTTTGCCCACTCTACCATAAAGGCCTGATTGGCGGAGTGCTACAGATATAGTTGTCCTTCTGGAAGGTTCTCCCATCTCCACCGAGGAACTCTGGATCTCTGTCAGAGTGACCATCGGTTTCTTGTTCACCTCCCTCACCAAGGCCCTTCTCCCCCGATTGCTCAGTTTAACCGGGTGGCCAGCTCTATATAGAGTCCTGGTGGTTCCAAAGTTCTTCCATTTAAGAATGATGGAGGCCACTGTGCTCTTCGGGACCTGCAATGCTGCAGACATTGTTTTTTTACCCTCCCCAAATCTGTGTCTTGACACAATCCTGTCTCAGAGGTCTACAGACAATTCCTTCATCTTCATGGCCTGGTTTTTGCTCTGACAAGCGCTGTCAACTGTGGGACCTTTTATAGACAAATCATGTACAGCCAATTTAATTTACCACTGGTGGACTCCAATCAAGTTGTAGAAACTGCTCAAGGATAATCAATGGAACCAGAATGCACCTAAGCTCAATTTTGAGTGTCATAGCAAAGAGTCTGAATACTTATGTAAATGTGATATTTCAGTTATTTATTTTTAATTACTTTGCAAACATTTCTAAACACCTGTTTTCACTTTTTTATTATGGGGTATTATGTGTAGATTGATGATTAAAAAAAAAAAATAATCCATTTTAGAATAAGGCTGTAATGTAACAAAATGTGGAAAAAGTTAAGGGGTCTGAATACTTTCTGAATACACTGAAAGGGACAATTTACAATTTTTAACAAGGCCAATTAACCTACAAACCTGCATGTCTTTGGAGTGTGGGAGGAAACTGGAGCTCCCGGCAAAAACCCACACTATCACGGGGAGAATATACAAACACTGTAACACAGCACCCATAGTCAGGATCGAACCTGGCGCTGTATGACAGCAATTCTATCGCTGTGCCACCTGTGTTTGTGGTCCTTTCTTCAATTTTATAATAAGAATTGTGACAAAACCTCTCTTTATCATATGCCTTTAAGGCAAAAGTCCTTTAAAACCGGTAAAGAAAACTGGTTAATTAAAAAATCTAATAAAGATTAATCTCAACAAATTCTGCAGCTGCTTGACCTACGATGGGGTTACGTTCCGGTAAACCCATCGTAAATTGAAAATATCGCAAGTTGAAAATGCATTTAATACATTGCGATCACGTGACTGGAAGTGACATGCGGCTCGCTGCCATTGCCGAGCATTTGCCGATCGTAAAGTAACAATATTGTAAGTTGAAGCATCGTAAATCGGGGAGCATCTGTAGATATATGATTTGAAGAGAGAATATATTAGTAATTCAACTTGGCTAGTGGCATTCCATGAATTGGAAATTGATTTTACTTTTGTCTATTGTGGTTCAGAAAACTTACAGAATTAAAATAAAGTCTGACACTAGGTGAGTAAATTAGGATTATTCATCACACACATTAAATTATTTTTGACATATATCAATAAAATGTTGTTGAGTCATCACAAAATTATGCAGTGTTTCCATAACTGTTGTTGTACTATTTGACCTTGAACCCTCCATCTTTCCTGTTGAGAACAAGGGATCTCCTGATAAATTCCTAAAGCACTTTGTTTGTCCTGGTGACTCCCATCAAAGAGTAGGAATGAAGCCCGCAGAAAATGTCCATTTTGCCTACAACATAGAAAGGGGGCCATTGGATTGAACGCAGGTCTCTGGCACAGTGAGGCAGTAACTCTACTAACATGCCACGGTACCATCCAAATTGTTGTCCTGAGATTGCAGGTGAAGTCTTGAAAATATGTTTCAGAAAATGTCATGAAGTATTTCCTAGCTTCGCTTAATAGTTCCAAGGATCATTGAGCATGAAATAATGAGTACCCCTGTACTTGGAATCAATGTTTTCTTTCTGCTTGAACAGCTGCCCTTTGTTAAGAGAGGGTGTTGGGACCAATGCATCTGCCTAGAAACCTATGCAATCTTATTAGAGAGCCAGCAGGCTTTGTAAATGGCAAACAGCCTCTTAATGACCTAGTGCCAGCCAAATCAAGTACAACCTAATCCATTTATTACATTATATAATGTGCAGAATAAATTAGTGTTTCAGCTCAAGGCTCCGATCGTAGCTACACTGAATGGCATCAAAACCCCAGATCAACATGGTAGGCTGCTTGAAAAGAGCCTCGGAATTTATAAGAACCTTGTTGGATTAGAGATGGACATTAATTGTTGGTTGTAACAGCAATACCTTTTGCATATTTAGTAGTAGAAATCTAAAATGCTCTAACTTAAAAACCTGCTGGGGCAAGTTAAAAGAAATTAAGAATGATAGAATTATGACAAAAGAAAGAAACTTTGAGGAACTCAGCGGGTCAATATGATGATTCAGTTGAGACCCTTCTTGGTCTGGACAATGGTCCCAATCTGAAATGTTGTCGATGCAGACCCTCCATAAAGGCTGCCTGGCCCATTGAGTTCCTCGGAACTGTTTGTTTTCTACTCAAGATTCCAGGAGCTGCAATCACTTCTGTCTCCAATGATAGATTTATGTTAGGCAAGGTTCAGAAAAGTTATGAAATGAATAGCTGGATTGATTTAAGATACCCTCAGCCATGATTTAATTGTACAGTGGAATGAGCACAAGCACCAAATGGCCAAACCATGTTCCTTTATAGTTTTCCATTGCAACAAAATATAAAAATATCCTGTGAGAATGATTGAGACATCATTCTTTTCCCTTTGCTATTATGCCTTCTCTGTATCATTAACTGGGTGAAAGAAGACTCATGCTATTCACAAGCAACCTTTGAAACCAATAATGCACTCTGGATGTACTCAACTTAGTGAAGTGAATAGACGAAAAGTGAGAGTGTGATAGTCCTATTACTGAGGATAGCTACAGCTGGCTTTTGGAATGCAGACCATTATGAGGTAACTGAGAGTGTGGCTAACAGCCAAGAGAGAAGGATTTTTATTTTGCTGCACTTTTTTTTAGTTTAATGTTATCAGCAATAAGCTTCTCTTATCACATGGAATATTGATGGATTTCTTGCTCTTTTACCTCTTGAAAAACCTTGCATGAATGAAGGACAATCTTCTTCATTATTTTCATCCTCTTAAGCTTCAAAAAGTAGTAATCCTTCCTACCTTGTTATATTACACAGCCCATAGTAAGTTAATATAATTCTGGACATGCTTTCTTGACTGTATTTGAGAGCTCCACATGATTTACCAGTTCCACAGACAAGAGTTCAGATCGGGGATGGTTTGTTAAATCATGTCTTAGTATTGTCTGAAGACTTAAATTAACTTACACTCACACCAGTTATTTTAATATAGGAAAAGAAGCACACCGCTCATCTCCCATGAGTTGGAAGAAGGGTTGCGACCCGAAATGTCACCTATTTCTTTTCCCCGGAATACTGCCTGACCCGCTGAATTACTCCAGCATTATGTGTCTGTCGCTGATTGTTTTGAACCTGAGTGATCCGTGTATCAATTTATTAACCATGATTCCACATCCTTCAATATCATTATCTAAAAAGATATAGCATTCTCTTTATATTCTGACCTAGCCTCAATTTAATTTATTTTAGCAAAGGGGTAGCACAGGGATGAACCCACATCCATTAACTGTAGTGCAGGCACCATGTTAACATTCTTTTGTTTGCATCGTTCCATGTTTGCAAAGATCAGCCACCATTAATTGTGCTGGCAATTGGCTTGTTGTATTTCTTTTTGAATACACTAAAAGTACTGCTAAGGAGGAAAATTGCCCATGAATACACTGTCCTTTCAAAAAAGGGGGCAAATCTATATCAGCTAAATACGAAATGCTGTGGAAACTCAGCGGGCAATAAAGCATGCGTGGAGGGCAACGGAGAGTCGGTGTTTTGGTGGAGACCATTCTGGACTGAAAGGCTGTAGTTTAAATAGCTGCAATACCGGCAATGGGGAGGGTGGGGGGGGGGGGGGGGGGGGGGGGGGTGGGAAGAGTTGGCAAGCAATAGGTGGATACAGGTAAGGAGTGGATTGGAGGATGGAATCAGGTGGGGAAGAGAGGTGGGGATCCCGACAGAGGTCAGTGTAGGTAACAAGGGCTGATGTAACCTGATGGGAGAGTAAGGCCGACCATGGGACCAAATAAGTGAGGTAGGGTGGGCTGATTGGAACCTTAAGGTTGGTGGACCAGATGGGAAAAATGTGTGTGTGATGGGTAGATATAATCAGTGGGGAAGAAGTTGAGAGAGATGGGGGCCAGGGTATTTGTGGGAAAGAGCTGTATGCGAGGGAGGAGTTGGTATGTAAGAAGGAAGGTGAGAGGGACCAAGTGGGAGTACGGTGCCTGAAATTAGAGAACTCAGTGTTCATGCTGTCAGGTAGTAGAGTGCCCAGGTGTAATATGAGGTGCTGCTCCTGTAGTTTGCATTTTACTTCAGAGTCACGTGAGTGACTTCGTGAAGACCCCGCCAGCACGCATGTGCGACATATCGTCGACCGCATGCGAAGCGATAGGCAGGGAGGAGGGTCGATCCTCCACTGGAACGGACCTGCAGGTAAGGTTTTCTTTCAGGGACTCTGTGGGACAGAGTATCCCACCAACGGGCCGCCTGAAGAGACTGACTGCGGACCCCGGACTGCGGGCAGTCAGTGGTGGCAGAACTCACCTCAGAAGTCGGGTAGCCTGTTGACCCAGCAGGGTCCGGGCTCACAGACACGCCGTTCGCAGGAGCGATGGCAGAGCGGCAGCCCGACTTAAACACCGCAGCCCGCAGGATCACCGCGGACTGGCGGCTATGCTACCCGGAAGTCGGGACCTCCGAGACAGAGTCGGGGCCCCAACTCAAACGCAGGTGGCACAACGCCTGGAAGTGGACCCGGCGGGGTTCGGGCTCACAGACTAGCCGTTGGGTTTGTGTAAGGCCACCGTTACGCCACCATAAAGACAGTTGTTTGGTGATGACCTGCCCAAACAGGGGAAAGACCTAGACGAGGAAGTTAAAGCAGTAGGTTTGATAAAACTGCCTTCCTCTGGCAGACCTTCAGCGTATCGTCGGCAGCATCCATATGCAACATCTAACAGGCCCGGGTTCAACCCGATACAGTGACGGGAGCCAACCCAAAGGTCACCCCTTATCATCAGAGGCCTGTTTAAGCCAAGGCCCACAGCGACCAGCCTGAAAAATGCGTCCACCCTACACCCCAGCACTACAGCAACCCAAGAAAGGACAGAAACATGTCCGTCTACAGATAGACAATACCACAGTGTTGGCATATTAAACCATATGGGTGGTATCAGGTCGATATATTGGGATGAATTGGCCAAAATAGCTTGGCACTGGTGCATTGAAATATTTGGATATCAGCTACATACCTTCCAGGTAAGCTTAATACAGTGGCAGACACCAGGTCACGAGTATTCAATAACAACACCAAGTGGATGTTGAACCCCCAAATATTTACTAATATTATAGCTAAGTATGGAACACCAGATATCGACCTCTTTGCGTCCAGGTTGAACCATCAGATACCAACATATGTCTCGTGGGGGCTAGATCCTGGGGCAGTAGCGATGGATGCGTTCTCACCACATTGGGGGAAATTGTTCTTCTATGCATTTCCCCCTTTCTGCCTCATCAGTCGGGTATTGCGGTAATCCAGCTAGATTGTGCATCAGGGATTCTGATAATACCCATCTGCCCCACACAGCCATGGTTCCCGGTGGTCCTCGACATGGTAGATACCATGGGTGCAGGGTCCTAAATGCCCGAACCTACTGATACATCCGATATCAGGGGAGAATCATCCGTGCCGTGCTCATCTGAACCTGTTGGCTTGCAGGTTCTGAAGAGACCTTTGCTGCAATTCGGGCTGTCAAACAGGACCATGGATATAGTCACGGCATTGTGCAGAGAGTCCATGAGGGAGCAGTACCTTACCCATGTAAGGAAATGGGAGGCCTGTTCCAGGACTAATATCACCTACGACTCTGCCACCATCACAGATGTGCTGGAATTCCTCGCGGGCCTTCACTATGATGAGGGCCTCAGTTATAGTGCCATCAATAATGCCAGAAGCGCATTGTCATCCTACCTCACTATCGGAGTAGGATCCCATCAGTTGGTGTCAAAACTCTTGAGGGGTATTTCAATTCTTACCCTTGTAGACCATGATACAATATGACCTGTGATATTGGGGTAGTGTTGTCCCTACTCAGGAGTTGGTCATCAGTTCGGAACACGCACTGGCCAAACTCACCTACAAAGTGGTGATGCTAATGGCACTTATACAGCTCAGCGGGTCCAGACCCTCCACAAATTAAACTGGACAGGATGGTCTTGACTCCTATCAAGCTAACCTTTTTCATTGATGAATTACTTAAACACCATGGACCTGGTACAACTGGTCTTAAATTGGAATTCCATGCATATCCCATTGATGTCCACCTCCGTATAGCCACTTATCTCTGACATTATATTAATGTCACACAAAATATAAGGAGAATGGAAACAGGTCTATTCATCAGTTTTTAAAGCCCACATCACAGGGTAACTGTACAGAATTTCCAGGTGGCTCAGGGTGGTGTTTAATGCAGCAGGGGTTGACACTGATATTCAAATCTCATTCTACCAGGGCTGCGTCTACACCAACGGCGAGGACCATGGAGGTACCCATGGTCCAAGTCCTCGCAACAGTGGGCTTGGCCAACGGAGATGCGTCCCGACGGTTTTATAACAAACCAGTGGCCACTCCTGTGACGTTTGCAGATACTGTTTTAAGTTCTGTTCCCTGAACGGTTCCCAAACTCAGGGATTTTTTGTTTGTATTAATGAATACATTATTGTTTTTCAGCTCTGTTACAAGTCTGAAATACGTTAACACACTTCCTCCATCAATTATTACGGCAGTGTGTGAACATGACGTGGTCCAGGGCATGACATCACAGAGCTTTGAAATCTTCACAAAGTCACTCACGTGACTCTGAAGTAAAATAGTAAGATTAAATGAGAACTTACCAGTTTAAAGTTTGATCCTTATTTTATGAGGAGTTACGAAGAGGGATTTTGTGCCCTCCACTCTCAACCCTCTATCATAAGGTCAACTGGTATATGGTTTCTCTTCATCTTACTATCTCCAGTCAGTTCTGCCATCTGTGATTTCACACCGCTGCTTTGAAGAATGTTGCGCATGCATGCTGGCGGGGTCTTCGCGAAATCCCTTATCGTAAGTCCTCATAAAATAAGGATCAAACTTCAAACAGGTAAGTTCTCATATAATCTTACTATTTAACATCATCCTGGCAGTGGAGGAGGCAGAGGACAGGCAGATAGGTGTACAAATGCAGAAAATACCCCACTCAATTCGAGGTTATTCATGAGGGCAGAGTGAAAATTAGTTGGAAAATTTGATGATCTATTAATCTGCATTTAATCAATAACCTGCTCAGCAATGCTCAGTTGGGTTTCACCAAAACAACTCAGCTTCTTGGTCCAAACAACAGCTGGCTTATCAGAGTTGAGATGACAATGATTATCCATGACATCAAGGCAAAGGGAGATGGGTCATGAATCTTGAAGGTCAATCACCCCAATTTTAGGACATCACAACAGGATTTTATCAGTGATGTGTTCTAATGCCAAGCATCGTCAGACACCGCATTTGTGATCTTCCTACCAATATATAGTAGTGAGGAATTTTGTTGATGGTTGCAAAATATTCAATTGCATTTCTAAGTTCTCAGAAAATGGAGACATTTATGCGGCATGGAGCGAATTATAGACAATACTAGACTAAGTGGGACCCGTTGGGTCCCATGTTCACAGTGGAGGGCTGGTCCCCCGATGCAATATTCCACCTCTCCACCAATTCCAATATTGGTGGCCAGTGGTGGGGGGGGGGGGGCTTTCTGGAGTGCTGGTATGGGTGTTACTGGCAGCAGGGACCACTGCTCTCCAGAGGGCTACTATGGACATTGTGGGCCTAATGGATTATTGGGGTGGCAGCTCAGTCCCTCAAGCCTGATGAGCTGGCAGCTCACTCACAGCTGGTGGGCTGGCAGTTGACTCACGGCTATTCCTTGAAATTCCATTTCAAGCAGAGTGCAAGGCCACCAAATTCAAATCTATTTTCCTACCATTTCAAGCAGGGTGCAAGGCCACCCAATTCAGGTGTAGTTTCATACCATTTCATGCAGGGTGCAAGGCCACCACATTCAAATGCAGTTTCATACCATTTCAAGCAGGGTGAAACCATCATAAAACCACCATAAAACCACTCAAAACTCCACATTCACAGTTCAGTAGACATTCGGTGTGTTCAGTTGATTCACAGGTCAGGCAGAGTCATAACCCCTCCCTCCCCCATCATGCAGAGACTGAGCCACACCCACACTTCCGGGTCTTATAATCCCTCCCCCTCCCACCGGAAAGGTGTGGCCTTCATGGCGTGATTGACAGGAGAAAGATTCTCAACATTTTTTAAACACTAATAACACTTTTATTTTTCATTGATGGGAAGAATTCTCTGCACCTAATGACCGGAGTGGGACTGAGTAAGATGGCCAAAAATCACAGCTGTAAGTGGTAGCATTTTATCTAAAATCAATATAGTGCAAACAGGAAGTTGTCAAGTTTAGACAAACAACCATTTGCAGGGCCTTTTCACTTCAACCCAAAACCCCCAAGCAACCATTTGCAGTGCCTTTTAACTTCAACCCAAAACCCCCAAGCAACCATCTGCAGTGCCTTTTCACTTCAACCCAAAACCCCCAAACAACCATCTGCAGTGCCTTTTCATTTCAACCCAAAACCCGAAACAACCCTTTGCAGTGCCTTTTCACTTCAACCCAAAACCCGAAACAACCCTTTGCAGTGCCTTTTTACTTCACCCCAAAACCCCCCAAACAACCATTTGCAGTGCCTTTTTACTTCACCCCTAAACTCCCCCAAACAACCATTTGCAGTGCCTTTTTACTTCAACCCAAAACCCCCAAACAACCATTTGCAGTGCCTTTTTAGTTCAATCTAAAACCCCCCAAACAACCATTTGCAGTGCCTTTTTACTTCAACCCAAAACCCCCAAACAGCCATTTGCAGTGCCTTTGTACGTCAACCCAAAACCACCAAACAACCATTTGCAGTGCCTTTTTACTTCAAACCAACCATATTTTAATTTTCAAACCACAATAAGGGCACTCACAGTTGAGTAGATATGTGTTCAGTGTTATTCAGAGCTCAGAGAGACATGATCCACTCGCCTCCTCCATCTTGCAGAGACTGAGTGAGGCACACCACTTCCGGGTTTTGTAGTCCTTCCCCCCTCCCACCAGCAGGGGCAGCAGAGAGAATGGCAAAATTTATAAAAACATTAATATCTCTCTGATTTTTCATCGAAGGGAAAAATCCTCCAGTTCCAGTCCGGCGGAGCGGGGCTCGGAGCGAGGTGGCCAAAAGTGATGGCCGTAAGTGGCGGCGTTCCCTCGGAAATCATATTGCAGTGAGTCAAAAGCGGTCAAGATCTTACTTTTATTAATATAGATTCATGGGTCTGTTGTAGTGACAAGTGACATTCTTGCTACACAAGTGCCAGGCAATGTCTATCTCCAATGAAATCTAACCACCTATGATTGACATTCAATGGCATTAAATTTGCTGAGGTTCTGACATCAATATTCTAGGGTGAGGTGGGGGAGGGCCATGGTTGACCAGAAAGTCAACTGGAACAGCTTCATCACATTGTGTCCAACAAGAACAGATCGAGGCTGGACAGACTCTCTTCCTGAGAGGCTAAGGACTTTCCATTTTCACACAACTCAGAAATGTGAAATGTTTTAACACAAGGACCTATCTATTTGTTCCAACTTCCTAAAAATGTACAACCTCACCACTCCCCAGATAAATTATGAAGTTTCTAATCAATAATTAAGTTTATGAAGTTTCTTATGATCTACCAACGTAAAAATATAAATAAATGTTTTCAATTTATGCCTGATCATTGGTGATCTTTGGTTACAATCCTTGCCATGTTCTAAAGCGTCCATGTGTCCATCTGATTACCACATTATCTCCTTCTCTTCTTCCTGTCATTAAAGAGATATCTCCTCAATCATTCATCCTACACATAAGGCACCAGAACAGACTTTGATAATTCA
Source organism: Okamejei kenojei (assembly GCA_035221665.1). Lineage (NCBI taxonomy): Eukaryota > Metazoa > Chordata > Chondrichthyes > Rajiformes > Rajidae > Okamejei > Okamejei kenojei. The sequence goes on from CM069131.1 coordinate 40,274,633, forward strand.
GAGAAGCGCCTCTTGAGTTTACAAGACAATGTCAAATAAACATTCTACTTTGTCTTCAGCAGTTTCCTTCAAATATAACAAGCTGACAGGTAAGGGAACATTCTATGTTATCGCAGTTAGGTGTTACTAAAATACTTGCAGCCTACAGCACTACCTGAGAAGGGTTGAGCAAAGAAAACAACTGTTTAGGACTAGTCTGTAAATGTGTTAACCAGGAGAAACTCTCCATGTATGTAAGCTCTAAGAAACTGAAATATTATAACGTTATAGGATCTTTCTTTGAGCAGATTCCAGCATGGGGTGGGGGGGAGCAGTGGAATTTAAAGAATAAACTCAAATCTTCTTTGTTCTTCTACTTGCTCCTTTGCAACAGATTAAATGAACAATCTGTGCCTCGCTTTCCACAACAACAAATTGTTCATCTTTCCTAGATGAAAATTAAATAAGGATAGAACACCAAGAAGCTACATTATTTCCTTGTCGTCCTTCAATTTAGGGCTGTAATAAATGGCTGTGGTGGTTCTCTTCCTGTAATGTAACACTACTTGATGGTGGTATTTCTCTCGCTCTGAATCTGCTTCTCGCCTTGTAATGCTGCAATTCTGCTATAAATAAAATGTGGTATTTCAGTGCACAAATATAATAACCTCTTGGAGCCTTGGGACTTCTCATGTGTTGCTTATGTTCTTATGTTATAAGACATGGTTCATCCTCTCTCCTAGTCTCCTAGTCCTCAGAAGTCAACCGTGTCAGTAGTAAATGAGATACTAAATGGCAAAGATTAGCAGCAATAGTACAAGGCCAAACCACTTGCAGAGATAGCACCATAAGAAATAAAATGGAATGGTAAAATCACAGCAGTTAGTGGTATAAATAATTCAAGTTCAAGTTCAAATTTGCGTTTATTGTCACTTAACCAGGTAAGGTACAGTGAAATTTGTGTTACAATACAGACACATTAAGTGAAAAGCAACAATACCAATTAACACAATTTAACATAGACATCCACCACAGTGGAACCCACATTCCTCACTGTGATGGAAGGCAATAAAGCTCAGTTATCTTCCTCCTTTGTTCACCCGTGGTGGTCGGGGCCTTTGATCCCTCAGCAGTCGCCGCTGCCGACGGTCCAATTGCCGAAGCCCTCGCGTCGGGATGATGGAAACTCCGGCATCGGGATGGATCGGAACACACCGCGAAATGGAGCTCCCGAGCCGGCCTCTTCTTACCGGAGGCCGTGGCTTCGCGGTATTAAAGTCCACAGGTCTCGCGGTCGGAGCGCTTTCACTGGCGTTCCTCAGCAAAAGATAATTGGATATAAATTGGAAAACTTCAAATCTGATAATAACTAAAAATGCTGGAAATACTTAGCATTTGGGGCAGCAACTATTGGGAAAGAAGCAGAGATAAGGTTTCAGCTCATCAGGCAATACAGAGACTGACTGCATACAGATTTCAGGTTTGGTCTCATCATATATTTTGTACTTCATCTCTTTTGAACTAAATTTTGTACTCAATTTGTTTTTTTTAATTACTTGGTTTTCCTGCATGCCATCATTCACTGTTTTTATATACAAGACTGCAAATATCTTTGCAAATATCTAGTCTCACATCATTTAAATGATTTGTTCAGTTCCTTTTTCTTCCAACAAACTTCTTCTTCAAAGAACAGCACAGAGCTTGAACAGGCCCTTCGGCCCACAATATATGTGCCGAACATGATGCCAAGTTACCAGGCAGAAAACGGCGGAAGGCCGACTGAAGCCTCGGGTTCAGGTAGGATGCTATCCCAAAAAGATGTGTCGAAAAAAATGATGAAAAAATCGGAAGGTGAAGAACTTAAAACTTTTATTGCAAGTGAAATTGCTGGTTTAAAGGAAGAACTAAAGCTGGAACTAAAGAATGAACTGGCAAAAACAAATGAAGAATTGAAGATGCATTTTGGGGAAGAGATAAAAAAAATCAAGGAGGAAATGAAGGACTTAAAGCTTGAAATTAATACCACGGCTAAGAATACATCGGATGAACTGAAGAAAAAAATTGCAGAAATATTGACTGGTCTGACAAATGAGACGAATGTTAAAATCAGAAATGTGAAAATTGATTTTGAAGAAAGGCTGAATCCTGTGGAGCAGGCACTGAACCAACAGACAGCTGCCATAAAAGGCCTTGAAGAACTAGCCGAAACAAGTGCTCAGACTACAGCAAATCTTATCACAGAAAACCAACGCCTAACTGAATTACTGGGCAAAATAACCGAGAAATGTACTGAATTGAAAGGTCGCCAGAGAAGACAGAACCTAAGAATTGCGGGTATTCCAGAAGGGAAAGAGAGGGATCAAGATCCCCGAGGATTCACTGCAAATTTACTGCAAAATGTTTTATCTCTGGAACAAAAGCCTTTACTTTCCTGAGCACACAGAGTGATGAGACGCCAGACAAGACAAAACGCTCCCCCAAGACTAATGGTAATAAAAGTACAGTACGACCACGTCTTGGAGGAGATAATGCAAAAAATATCAAGAAGCAGAAATCTTGCATTTGAAGGACACAGGATCAGTATTTATCGAGACTATCCAGCAGAGGTCTCCAGTGGAAGCGTTGGACTTTGCCCAGAAGATTAAGGTTCGAGAGGATGCTTGAATAATACTTTTAAAACTGAGCCTCACCATTGAATAAACTGATTTTGCAGGACTGGATGGAATTAAAGTGGTGACTAAGGAAGCTGGAGAAAGATGTGGATCGGAAACTCTCCCATGGATACTAATAATTAGTATAACTGCACTACTAATACAAATAACTAATAAATACTAAAATTATACCATGGTATCTTTACTAATCAGTTAATAATTATCACTAATGACTAATACTTACTTATAATGGAATTATTAGAGTCAAATATAGAGTTTGATTTCATTTGCCCTCTTTGGAAACCTTTTTTCTTTTTTATTAGTAATTTTTATTTGTATTTTATTTTTTCCTTTCTTTTCGTTTTTTTTATTAAATTTTCAAACAAGTTTTAAATATATGTATCCTCACATTTCCGACTACTGGAACCTGAATATTTAAAAATTTAATATCCCCGGTAAAATACTGCTATGGAATAAAAATTCCAAGAAACCAAGGAGCTGGTTAAGTTCGTAACATCAACTACGGAAGTCGGTAGCTGGTTAGCCATGCTAGTATGGCTAGCACTAACTGCACTAATACTAGATGTAGTTTTTTCCTTCTTTGTGCACAATACTAATTTCTTAACCTATCCTCTTTTCTTCTCTATTATAATCTATCATTATTATTTTCAGTTTGAATGGAGTTACAAATTGGATCAAAGGAGATATACACGTGAGAGACATTCAAGGGTCTTAAAATTCGTCTATTCGGAGTTCGGGTGTAAGGTCGGGTCTGTCGAACTGAACCATTGGCTCTATTATAGACCCCCATAGACAAAAGATGCAAGATTTAAAAATGAATAAGGGGAATGAGGGAATAACGTTTTGCAGCTGGAACGTTAAAGGTATTAATGAACCAATTAAGAGAGGTAAAGTACTAGCACATTTAAAAGCAATTAAAGCTGATGTGATTTTTATTCAAGAAACACATTTAAAAAAAGATGCCGAGCATAGGCTGAAAGCTAAATGGATAGATAAAACGTATCATTCTTCTTTTACACACAAATCCAGAGGTGTAGCAATATTATTTCATAAAGGCACTTTATTCAAACATACATCAACTGTAACTGATAATGATGGTAGATACATTATTGTAATAGGAAAATTAAATGCACAAAAAATGATTTTTGTCTATGTATATGGACAAAACTTTGATGGTCCACTGTTTTTAAAAAAAATATTTAACAACATCACAGAAATAGCACAACATAACTTAATAATTGGAGGAGATTTAAATTATACATTAGATTCTTATTTAGATAGATCCACAAGACAAAGGAAAACCACATCCCATTCCAGTGACTTATTAAATGCATATATGGATACTAGTAATATTAAAGATGTTTGGAGAGTAGAAAATCCAACTGGACGAGAATATTCATTTTTTTACCTGTACATAAAACCTATTCAAGAATAGATTATTTTTTGGTTGACGCTAAACTAATCTAATTTATTTATAATTCAAAATACCATAATATTACAATCTCAGATCATGCACCTTTAACATTTATGATTAAAATGGAAAAACAGGGACAATGGAGATTTATGGTAAAATGGAAAAACAGGGACAATGGAGATTTAACCCACCAATTTTAAAAGACAAAGTAACTCAGGAATATATTATAGAACAGATCAAGATTTTCTATGAAATAAATGATAAACCGGAAATATCTTCTTCCCTATTATGGGAAACTTTTAAAGCATATGCCCGTGGAATTAGGATTTCTTCTCAAGCATTTTATAATAAAGAGAATCGGAGGGAACAACAGGAATTGGAAAAGGAAATTAAACAATTAGACACAGAGAATGCTGCTAGTCCATCCATAACAATTAATCAGACTAGAAGTATGGGATGGAAGTTTACAATATATACGCCATTGTTCATTAAATGCTAGACACTCTCTTATACAATTTAAAATATTACATAGATTACATTATTCAAAATCCAAATTACATAGTATTTTTTCAAAAGTATCTGCCATATGTGATAAATGTCAGCACTTAGAAGCTAACTTAACACATTCATTTACAAATTGTGTAAAAATTACTAAATTTTGGACAGAAATATTTAAGATAATTTCAAATGTTGTTAATATGAATCTGATCTCTGACTCAAAATTAATAATATTGGGAATATTAGAAACAGATCAATTAATAACAACAAATCAAATATTTTTTATTGATTGCAGTTTAATAATTGGGAAAAAATTAATATTGAAAGGTCCTACATCCCCCACAACCAAAATGTGGATTACAGGAATGCCGGAGACACTTCATCTGGAAAGATTAAGGCTTGTCCTACTGGACAAGTTGGATCTTTTCAGAGGGATATGGTCTCCATTTATTGAATATTTAAAGGGTCAAAATGGCTTGGTACGAGAGCCTGACTGAAGGCTGAATAATGGAATGGATGAAGAATCTGATTATATATTACAAATCATGGATATATCTCCAATGATGGATACATTTTTTAATACTCCACTCATTTCTTTTTTTTTGATTTTCTACTTTTACTTTATTTTTCTCTATCTTTTCCTATCTGCAATAAAAAAATGTATAGAAATACAAATAAAACATAATTGTTAATATTAATAACATTACGAATGTATGTGAGAAGTATATTCTATTAATATGTACTTACGTCTAATAAAAATATTTAACAAAGAAATGCAAAAAATGATAATGATCAAGGTGGAGCCCACAATGTTCCATTGTTGGCTTGGGCTAGGTGATAACAAGCTATACATAGAGTGAAAATCAACAGGACAATAGTGCCATTAGAATGACTGCTAGGGTGGGAAGGTATGGAGAGAGGGAAGATGCAAGGGTTACTGGAAGATGGAGAAATCAATATTTATACCATTGGGTTTTAAGCTGCTCAAGCGAAATATGAGATGGTGTTCTTCCAATTTGCATTTGGCCTTGTTCTGACAATGGAGGAGGCATAGGACAGAAAGTTCAGTATAGCAATGGGAAGGGGAGTTAAAGTGTTTGGCAACCAGGAGAGTATGGAGGTCAAGGTAGACTAAGCGAAGGTGTTCAGCAAAATGATCACCCAGTATGCACTTGGCCTCGCCGATATATAGGAGGGCACACCTGGCGATGATGTTGGAGGTGGTGCAAGTGAATGTCATTACAGTAGATGAAGTTGGAGAAGTTGCAAGTGAACCTCTCCCTAACCTGAAAGGACTGTTGGGGTCCTTGGACAGTTTAGGGAGGACGTATAGGGACAGGACATCTCCTGTGATTGCAGGGGAAGGTACCTGGGGAGGTTTGGGTAGGAAGAGATGTTTTAACTAGGGAGTTGCGGAGAGAACAGTCTCTGTGAAATGCAGAAAGGGATGGAGATGGGAAGGTGTGACTAATAGTAGGATCCCTTTGGAGATGGTGAAAATGACGGAAGATAATGTGCTGAATGCAACAGCTGATGAGTTGAAAGATGAGTATAGGAGGACTCTGCCCCTGTTGCATTTGGGGGAGGGGGAACTAGAGCACAGCTGCAGGATACTGAACAAGCTGTGTGAGGATCTTATTTATGATAGATGGGGACCCTCATTCTCTGAGGCATGGGGATATCTCGGATGTTAAATCATTCAATTGCTAATCTTTGCACATTTCTGAGAATTCTACATTCCCTTGGAGTCATATAGTCAAACAACATGGAAGCAGGATCTTCAGCCTACCTTGTCTATGCCAATCACAATGTTTTGGTTACCTCTCTGTAGCATGATTAGCCATCGTAGAAATAAGGAACTGCAATGCTACTTTACAAGAAAAGATACAAAGTGCTGGGGTGACCCAGCGGGTCAGGAAACATCTCTGCAGAACATGGATAGGTGACGTTTCAGGTCAGGACCTGAAGAAGTGTCCCAAAACGTCACCTGAGTTACTCCAGCACTTTGTGTCTTTTTTGTTAATCATAGTACTTGGATACTGCCAATGGATCACATAGAAACATTGAAAATACGTGCAGTAGCAGGCCTTTCGGCCCTTTGAGCCAGCAGCGCCATTCAATATGATCATGCCTGATCATCCTGAATCAGCACCCTGTTCCTGCTATCTCCCCATACCCTTTGATTCCATTAACCCTAAGATCGATAACCAAATCTCTCTTGAATACATTGAATTGATTTACCTGAAGTTCACCATTCATATTTTCCCAAGCATCACACTTGTTTCCAGCATTGTAGATGCAGATCTGCCTCAGAATCCTATTCCTTTTTTTGCTTTTGGAGTTTAGAAGCAGGAGGGGTGATCATACTGAAACATATAAGATTGTACGAAGAAGGATCTGAAGAAGGGTCACAACCCAAAAGATCACTTATTCCTTTTCTCCAAAATTGAGTTACTCCATCTTTTTGAGTCTATCTTCCATATAAGATCCTAAAATGACTTGATAAAATAAATGTTGCAGTTTTTCCACTAGTGGAAGTATATTGAACTGAGCAATATGGTTAGAGGATATTTGGGGATGGTCATTTAAAATGGCAGTGTATCGGCATTTCTACTCACAGAAAGTGGTGGATTTATCTACACTGAAGGGTTGTAAAATCTGAATGATTGGAAGTACTTAAAGAGGAGACACATAAATGTTTGAAAGATTGTGGAATTTATGGGAATGGGCAGCTAAAAGAGGACATGAGGTCTGAGGCAGAATTGCCATGATCCTATTGAATGGAAGAGGAGACTTTTAAAAATGGGTGGCCTATTTATCATACTGTTGTATTATATTGAGTTTTGTGTTCTCTCCTTTTCATGCTAACTAGTTTTATTTTTCACTTTTTGAGTTCAGAATAGTTTTACTGTTTTCATTGTGACTGAATGATAACGCTGAATCATTAAAACAAAATTCAAATAACTTTTTTAATGTGCAACCTAATAGTGGGAACATGTATTTCAGGACCTGGCAACATCAAAGTTTACCTGGAAGCTTTTAGTTATTTACTCAAGAATGCATCAAAGGACCAACTACTCGTATAGCTTTCAGTTTAGTTTATCAGTTTAGCTTAGTTTAGTTTAGTTTAGAGAATCAGCGTGGAAACAGGCCCTTTGGTCCACCGGGTCCGCACAGACCAATGATCCCGGCATATGAACACTATACAATACACACTATGGACAATTTTTACATTTACCAAGCCAATTAACCTACATACCTGTATGTATTTGGAGTGTGCGAGGTAACCAAAGCTTTTGTGAGATAATCTACACAGTCACGGGGAGAACGTATAAACTCCGTACAGACAGCACACCTAGTTGGGATCGAACCCAGGTCTCCAACGCTGCAAGCACTGTAGGGCAGCAACTCTACTGCTGCGCCACCGTGCCGCCCATAAATATGTCTTTCAAATAATGTTGGATCTATAAGTCTTTCAAATAATGTGTAGCTATTTGTAATAAAATACAGCTTTTGATAACAAAACCAGCACTGAAATGAAGAAAAAAGCAAGTACAATCCCATAGATTTATTGTAACTATCATGAAGACTACATTTAAAACTTAATTGGTGTAATTTACTCATTGTAACTCTGAAATCAAATCAATATGTCCAGTAAGAAATTAATTCTGGAAATGTTAATGTATTCTTATTGAATTCAGCATGGATATATTAGTCCATTTTTTCGTTCCCTCCAAGTGCTTTGTGTTATGTGTTTTGAGAAATATTGTATGTCATATTTATCTTTTTGTATAATATAATAGCTTTGTCGGTTTCTAGAAATAAGCCTTAGTTCTATTTTCACATTCAGGGCATGTGACCTCAACCGCCATGGAAAAATAATGCTTGATTATTTTCATTTTATATTTCCGGTTTATTATTAGTCGATGGCTAATGAGGTCAAAGGTCACTCAATATTTGCAAGCCCTGATTTATAAAAATGAATACATTTGGGAAACCTAGCTAAATAATATGTTATCTATAATTAGCACCTAAATGTTCGGCTGAACATTATGCAACACAGGAACTACTAAATATTGTTGTAAGGGTGGCTCACTACTTAGCAATTGCTACATGCTCCTCCTCACATGTGATAATGTAAAACCAATTAGGATACTTAAAAGTTGTTCTCTTTCCAGTATTCATCAGTCTCTGGAGAAATCACGGGGTACGTCTGAAGAAGGTTCTTGACCCAAAATGTCACCTATTCCTTTTCTCCAGAAATGATGTCTGACTCACTGAGTTACTCCAGCTTTTTGTGTCAGACCACCATGAAGACCATAGGGTGTGAGGACAGGTCCCAACCTAAAATGTTGTCTGTCCATTCATTCCAGTGATGCTCCTGACCCACTGAGTTCCTCCAGCATTTTGTGTTTTCTGACATTGTGTAATGATCAGGTGGAACCTTCACAGAATATTAATATATTGGAAACATTTAAAAGCCAAAGCCTAAACGATCGCTGAGGCACTCAATGTATTTGCATCTTACCGTGATCTTGCACAGGCTGAAATAAATAAGCTTATAGTGAAAGATAGTGAATTGTAGGGAAAAATAGCAGAAATGCGATGATATTTGAGTTGCTCTTAAAAAGATCTCTCACATATATATTGGGCTGAATGGCTTCCTTCTTTTTATTCATTGTCCAATATAAGATGTCAAAATCAAGACCATGTGACATCTGACTGGTTCTTATTTAATAGTTTACTCAGGATCAAATAATATACCTCATAACATATTTACTGCAAATGTTTGACTGTTGTGGAAGTTACTGACCTCATTAGTCCTTCTCCTCTATTTTTTTGATACTTGCACAATGTGAATTAGAATTACGCTAACACTTCTTGCAACAATGAAGAGTTATGGGCATGTCGCAATTTTTTCGGCGATTTTCCGGCATCTGCCATAGTCGCAGCAGGTCTCTGAAAGTTTTCAACATGTTGAAAATCTAGTGGCAACCAGAACAAGCTATGACTCTTTGGGCGACTACTCATGACCATACAGGCTTCACCCCGCGGCATGTCACCAGTGTGTCACCTATATGGTTGTGAGTAGTCTCTCAGTCACCCAAAGAGTCGTAGCATCTTTCTGTTCGCCGCTGAATTTTGAACATGTTGAAAATTTTCGGCGACCTATGACAGGTTCTGGCAGTCGCTGAAAAAGTTGCGTAAGTGGGACAGGCCCATGAGTGATACAATGCTAATGGACTTTCCATCGATATACCTCTATCAGATGACCTGAATGCAGAGCATGCTGAATCTATCTGCGGGCAATTAAAGTTTTGCTAAGATATATCCTCTTGTTCCGTGGATCTTAGAGTAAGCCATCTAAAGATTACAATTGTCAAGTCATTACAACAGGTTATCTAGCTGAGCTGGTCACCTCAAAGTGATTTTGTTCAGAGAGTTATGTATCAAATAATTCAGTTAAAATTTTGGAATGAAATTGCTATGCATATATATATACTAAACTAAGTGGGACCCGTTGTGTCCCAGCTTCACACGGGAGGGCTGGTCACCAACGCAATATTCCACCTCTCCACAAATTCCAATATTGCTCGCCAGTGTGGGGGGGGGGGGGGGGGCTTTCTGTTGCGCAAGTATGGGTGTTGCGGGCCAAAGGTACTGCTTTCCAGAGGGCTAGTATAGACATTTTGGGCTGAATGGATTCTTGGGCTGGCAGCCAAATTTCACAATGATTTTAAGAGCAAAGCCAAGGCAAACAATTGGGCTGCAGCCACCTGTCAACCAAAATCCATTTTGTGAACACAAACCTTTCAAAAAGGCATGGCAAACAATTGGGCTGCAGCCACCTGACAACAAAAATCCATTTTATGAACACAAACTTTTCAAAAAGGCGAGGCAAACAATTGGGGTGCAGCCACCTGACAACCAAAATCAATTTTGTGAACACAAACTCAGTAAAAAGGCGAGGCAAACAATTTGACTGCAGCCACCTGACAACCAAAATTCATTTTGTGAACACAAACTCATTAAAAAAGGTGAGGCAAACAATTTGGCTGCAGTCACCTGACAACCAAAATTCATTTTGTGAACACAAAGTCTTTAAAAAGGCAAGGCAAACAATTGGGCTGCAGCCACCTGACAACCAAAATTCATTTTGTGAACACGAACTTTGCAAAAAAAAGGCGAGGCAAACAATTGGGCAGCAAGCAGCCACCTAACAACCAAAATTCATTTTGTGAACACAAACTTTAAAAAAAAAAGGCGAGGCAAACAATTGGGCAGCAAGCAGCCACCTCACAACCAAAATGCATTTTGTGAACACAAAATTAAAAAAAAAAAGGCGAGGCAAACAATTGGGCAGCAAGCAGCCACCAGACAACAAATTCATTTTGTGAACACAACCTTTTTTTTAAAAAAAGGCGAGGCAAACAATTGGGCAGCAAGCAACCTGACAACCAAAATTCATTTTGTGAACACAAATTATTTTTTTAAAAAGGCGAGGCAAACATTTTAGAAACATAGAAACACAGAAAATAGCTCCGGGAGTAGGCCATTCGGCCATTGAAGCCTGTAATATGATCATGGCTGATCATTCAACACAGTATCCTTCACCCTGCCTTCTCTCCATACCCCTGATCCCTTTAGCCACAAGGGCCACATCTTACTCCCTCTTAATTATAGCCAATTAATTGGCCTCGGAGAGCCATGACCCTCTCGCTTCCTGGGTCTGGCAGAGACTGATTGAGGCACGACATTTCCGGGTTTTATAGTCCCTCCCCCTCCCATCTGCCGCCAGCGGGAGCAGCAGAGAGAACAGGGAGAATCAGGATTTTAAAAAAAGATTAATATCTCTCTCATTTGTCATCGAAGGAAAATATCCTCTGGTCCACTAAGGCGGAGGGGGGTTCTGAGCGAGGTGGCCAAAAATGACAGTGGAAGGTGGCAGCGTTCTCTCCGAAATCGCAGCACAGTGGGCCAAAAGCGGTCAAGATCAGACTTTTAGTTATATAGATATATCGATATATAGAAATATAGACATATAGACATATAGACATATAGACATATTGAAATTATATATATATATATATATATATATATATATATATATATATATATATATATATATGTGTATATATATATATATATATATATATATATATATATATATATATATATATATATATATATATATATATATATATAAATAATGATGTTCCGAGCCATTTGCACAGATGCTGACATTCAGTTAGTGCACCTCATCCCAAAAGGTCTGGTTTATTTCTACTATTCCTCAGGGACAGTTTGTTTTCAGAATTCTGCAAAACTTGTAAATGTTCCCAATACACTAGACAAAGCAGTTTTATAGCTGATCTCAAACTTTTTAGGGGGAGTTGAGGTTTAGGAGTGGGGTTAGTTTGGAGATGTGATGTGTTTCTGCAGCATTACCCAAGACGCAAAGAGTTCATTAATTTATTGCACTGTAATACATAGATACATAGACAATAGGTGCAGGAGTAGGCCATTCGGCGCTTCGAGACAGCACCGCCATTCATTGTGATCATAGCTGATCATCCACAATCAGTACCCCGTTCCTGCATTCTCCCCATACACCTTCATTCCACTAGCCCTGAGATCTAACACTCTTTTGAATGCATCCCCTCCACTGCCTTCTGAGGCAGAGAATTCCACAAATTCACAACTCTCTGTGTGAAAATGTTTTCCTCATCTCAGTTTAAATGGCTTACCCGTTATTCTTAAACTGTGGCCCCTGGTTTTGGACTCCCCCAACATCGGGAACATGTTTCCTGCATCTAGCATGTCCAATTCCTTAATAATTGTATATGTTTCTATAAGATCACCTCTCATCCTTTTAAATTCCAGTAATGAATGAGAAACGCAACATTTGGCCTTCAGGGTATGCTTAAAAAGGCATAACTGAATAAGGAATGCAAAGGTACATGCTGCTTATGAGTGTTATCAACAACAAAATGCCTTGTGGTAGTAAACTATTACATGTTAACAACAACATTATCAAATTAAATTAAACCACATTAAAACATGTATAATAATTGGTAATGAATGGTTCAGTCAAAATGGTGGTTTTAAGATTTATCTCAAAGCACACAGAGGGATTTTCGGGATAATAAAAATAAAATATGTACTAATAAGTGAATTAGCTGGTAGCCTGGTGTGTGTTAATATGATAAGTTTTAATCTGCAATTTAAGTGGGTGAAGGTAAAATCGGAAGTGTCAGTATTGCAGTTGAACAAAGGGGACAATGGAGGCATGAGGGAGGAGCTGGCCAAAGTTGAATGGAAAGGGACCCTAGCAGGGATGACGGTGGAACAGCAATGGCAGGTGTTTCTGGAAATAATCCAGAAGATGCAAGTTCATTTCATTCCAAAAAGGAAGAAAGATTCTAAGGGGAGTAAGAGGCGACCGTGGCTGACAAGGGAAGTCAAGGACAATATAAAAATAAAAGAGAAGACGTATAACTTAGCAAAGATGAGCAGAAAGCCAGAGGATTGGGAAACTTTTAAAGAAGTAAGAGCGGCGCATTTGAAAAGCAGTAATAGGATCAGTCCAAGTCAGCCTGTATTTACGAAGGCAAAATCATACTTGACAAATCTTCTGGAATTTTTTGAGGATGTAACAAGTAAAATGTACAAGGGAAAGTCAGTGGATGTAGTGTACATGGACTTTCAGAAAGCCTTTGTTAAGGCCCCACACACCAGATTAGTGGGTAATATTAGAGCACATGGTATTGGGGGTAGGGGATTGACATGGATAGAAAATTGGTTGGTAGACAGGAAACAAAGAGTAGGGGTTAACGGGTCCCTTTCAGTGACTAATGGGGTTCAGCAAGGCTCGGTGCTGGGATCGCAGCTATTTACATATACATTAATGATTTAGATGAATGAATTAGAAGTAAAATTAGTAAATTTGTAGATGACACACAGCTGGGTGGCAATGTGAACTGTGAAGAGGATGCTATGAGGATGCAGGGTGACTTGGACAGGTTGGGTGAGTGGGCGATTGCATAGCAGATGCAGTGTAATGTGGATAACTGTGAGGTTATCTTAGGTGGCAAGAACAGGAAGGCAGATTATTATCTGAATGGTGTCAGGTTAGAAAAAGGGGAAGTACAATGAGGCCTCGGTGTCCAGGTACATCAGTCGCTGAAAGTAAGCATGCAGGTTTTAGCAGGCAGTGAAGAAAGCTAATGGCATGTTGGCCTTCATAACGAGAGAAGTAGGAACAAAGAGGTCCAACTGCAGTTGTACAGAGCCCTGTTGAGACCACACCTGAAGCATTGTGTGCAGTTTTGGTCTCCTAATTTGAGGAAGGACATTCTTGCTATTGAGAGAGTGCAGCGTAGGTTCACAAGGTTAATTCCCAGGGTGGCGGGACAGTCATATCTTGGTAGAATGGAGCGACTGGGCTTGTATTCACTGGAATTTAGTAGGATGAGAGGGGATTTTAGAGAAACATAGAAAATGATTAAGGGATTGGACACACTAGATGCTCCCTATGTTGGGGGGGAGTCCAACATGTTCCCTATGTTGGGGGAGTCAGGGGCCACAGTTAAATAATAAGGGGTAAGTCATTTAGAACTGAGATAAGGAAAAACGTTTTCACACAGAGTTGTGAATCTGTATAATTCTCCGCCTCAGAAGGCAGTGGAGGCCAATTCACTGGATGCATTCAAAAGAGAGTCAGATAGAGCTCCGAGGGCTAGCGGGAATCAGGGGATATGGGGAGAACGGGGTACTGATTGTGAATGATCAGCCATGATCACATTGAATGGCAGTGCTGGCTCAAAGGGGCGAATGTTCTACACCTGCACCTATTGTCTATGTGTCTATGTATCTACTGTATCTACGTGTTTGCAGCACAATTTTAGGAGACAGAAAATATGACAGATTGTTGCATACATATCTGCACATTATGGATTGCAGTGGAACAATAAACAAAATGGTAATTTAAGGATAGACTCAATGAACTTACAGCATGGAAGCAGGCCCTTCGGCCCAACTTTTGCATTCCAAGCAAGATATCCCATTCAAGTTAAACCCATTTATCTGCGTTTAGCCCATAATCGCTATAAACCTTTCCTATCCTGTCAAAATATCTTTTAAATGTTACTGTACCTGCCTCAACCACCTCTTCTGGCTGCTTGTTCCATCTACCAACAATCCCCTGGGTTGAAAATATTGCCCTTCAAGTTCTTCCACTTTCACTTTAAACGTCTGCCCTCTGATGCGTGATCCCCCTACCTGTTTCTTCATACTTTTTATTCTCCTCATGATTTTGTACACTTCTATAAGATTCCCTCAGCTTCTCGCACTTCAAGGAATAAAGTTCTAGCCAGCCCAATTTCTCCCTATAGTTCAGGTGTTTGATTACTGGCAACACTTTCGTAATTCTTCTCTGCCCTTTATCAAGCTAATCATCATCTTTCCCATAGCAAGGTGGCCAAAACTGAATATAATAGTTCAATTTCTGCATCACCAATTGTACAACAGTAATGTAAACTCCCAACTTCTATACTCAGTTCTCTGACTGATCAAGGCCATCATGCCTCGCCATCCTGCAATACCTGTATCACACCTTTCAGGGAAATATGTACTTGTACTCCTAAATCCCTACTCTTCAAAGACCTCTTCGGACCCTACCATTCACTGTGATGGTCCTGTCCTGGTTGACTTTCCACAATGCAACATCTCACGCTTAGCTTAGAGATACAGCACAGAAACAGGCCATTTGGTCCACTGAGTCCGCGCCGTCCAGCGATCTCCGCACACTAACGCTATCCCATGCTCAAGGGGACAATTTACAATTAATGATATCAAGCCAATTAACCTACAAACCTCCATGTCTTTGGAGTGTGGGAGGAAACCGGAGCACCCGGAGAAAACCTGTCCTGTCACAGAGAGAATCTAAAATCTCCCGAGGTCTGGATCGAACCAGGTGCTGTAAGGTGCTGTAAGGCAGCAACTCTACCGCTGTGCCACCATGCCGCCTTTTCTGAATTAATTTCCATTTACCATTCTAAGGCCCGCTTACTCAGCTAATCAAGGTACAGCTGTAATTATTGCTAACCAATTTCACTATCTGTGATACCACCTATTTTAATGTCATCTGAAAACATGCTCATCATGCATTGTACATTCTCATCCAAATTGTTGACATAGATGATAGACAGCAATAAATACAACAGTGAACCCTGAGCCACACCACTGCCCGCAGGCATCCAGTCCAAAAGGCAACCTTCTACCATCATCCTCTGTTTCCTAATGTTCAGTTGATTATGCATCCAGTTAGTGATGCAGGAAACTGCAGATCCTGGTTTACAAAAAAACACATAGTGTTGGATTACTCCTGCACTTCCTGCCTGCAGTGGGATAGCTCTCCCTGGATCCCATGCAATCTAATCTTCCAGAGCAGCCAACTATGCAGAATCTTACCCAAGGTCTTGCTAAAGTCCATATAGATCATGCCTATGGCCCTGCTCTTATCAACATTCTGGATCATTTCTTTATTACTGCCTTCTTGCATGAGTTGTAGGTTCCAGCTTGATATCTGAGTATGATTTTAAGGGCTGTATTATTGGAGGTTTTTTTAAATATACATAAAGGGTTAACTTAAGACTTCACAGGCCTACCTAGCTACATGTAAAAATCCTGTGATGCTGTTTGAGGAAGAATGAAGATATCCTCTCAGCAGCATAACCAGCATATATCTTTCAACTAACATCATCAAATACAGATTAACTGGCCAGCCTAGCTTCATGTAAAAACCCTGTGATGCTGTTTGAGGAAGAATGACGATATCCTCTCAGTGGCATAACCAGCATATATCTTTCAACTAACATCATCAAATACAGATTAACTCGTCAGCCATCGTTATTGCTGTTTTCCAATGAAACAATAATGAACACACTTCAAGAATAATCCATTGACTTTAGGATGTCCTGAGGTTATGAAAGGGAACTATATAAAGCTATACTCTTGCTTTAACAACAAAGAACAACTTAATGAAAATAATTCTGCTATGTGTACATTCAAATAATTGCAGCCAAAATACAACTGAAATTGTACTAATAAATTAAAGCTTGATTTCCTACAAGATTCAAATTTTGTTCTTCAAACAACAATAATGGGCGGTGTAATACTATGGATTAAAAAAAAAATCCATTCAAAACTATGTTTTGATGAACTTAAGCATGTTGATCAGCCGGTATTTATAATAGTCAAAAATCAGTTTAAGATCATTATGAATATCTCAGGTTTAGGAAGCTGAAATTGGACTGGGTATTTGAGAAATATAAATGAATTAGCAGAGAATTTAAACGGGGAAATGTCCATAATATGTCCTCTGCAGGACAAAGAAAATACCACGGAATTGTATAATGCATTAAGAACTAGAGGGTAACTAGGGTGAGGGGAGAACCAGTCAAGGACTAAAGAGAAGATAAATACAAAAAGCTGGAGTAACTCAGCAGAACAAGCAGCATCTCTGGAGGGAAGGAATGGGTGACGTTTCGGGTCGAGACTTCTTCAGACTGAAAGCCATTCCCGTGATAAAACGACAGCAGAATTTAGACCAAATAAAAATATTGGCACAGAAATGGCAGATGGTAAATCATCCGTACAAGTATGAGATGTTGCACTTAGGGAGATCAAATGTAAGAGGAAAGTTGATAATAATTGGAGCATTGATGTACATACAGTCTTGGAAAACATGTCCATAGCTCCCTGAAAGTGCCATCACAAGTAGAGAGGGTGTTATTGACGGAATTTAACATGGTTGCTTTCATTAGTCAGGGTGCTGAGTATACAAATTGGAAAGTCATATTGCCGCGGGATCAAACTTTGGCTAGACCACCATTGGAGTGCATGCTGTTCTGGTCACCACATTACATGATTATGTGGAGGTTTTGAAGAAGGTACAGATGAGCTTCACCAGGAATGTTGGCTGGATTAGAAATTTACAGCTAATAAGAAGATGATGGGTCACTTAGATGGTTTTATCTGGCGCAATGGAGGCTGAGGAACAACCAAACCAGTGTATACAATTATGAGGGCCAAAGACAGGGTAGGTAGAGTCTTTTTCTCAGGGTAGAAATGTCAAATAATTCAGGACTTAGCTTTAAGGTACGAAGAGGGAATTTTAAAAGAAAAATATAAATAAAGTTTTTACACTGGGAATGGAGATGCTTGGAATGCACTGCCACAGGAAGTGCGTGGAAGTAGACATGATAACAATGTCGAAGAGGTATTTAGATAGACTGATTAACAACAGGCAATGGAGGGAAACAGATCATGTGTAAATAGATGTAGAATTTAAATTGTCATCATTGTTGGCAAAAACATCATGGGCTGAAGGGCCTGTTCCTGTACAGTTTTATGTTTATACATGTGTAATATGGGTATTCAATCCTTTACCTGAAAAAAATACAATTTAAAATCACTGAAGATTCGCTTAATAAACCATACTGATTCATTTAACTTGCATAGTTATACATCTCTCAATAGATTACACGTAGTTGGCCCAGGAGACATTTTTGATGATATTTAGGTCTCGGATCTTGAAGCTCTCGACCACTTCTGCATCATTGATGGTGAGTGGCTTGTGTACACAACACACTTCCTGAAGTCAATAATAACTCCTTTATCTTGCAGGCATTGAGGAAGAAGTTGTTATCTTGACACCATGTTACTAAAATGGAAGATTATATATTTTGAGTGTAACATCTAAGCTGAAAGAGGTGATGACGTGATTTCATGATTTAAAATTTATTCTTGATGAAGGAAGCTGTTAAACAATATATATACACAAAAAAATCACAACGTTTAAAGAAGGGTCCTGACCTGAAATGTCACCCATCCTATTTTCCGGGGATACTGTCTGACCCTCTGATTTACTCAAGCACTTTGTGTGTATCTTTAGTATAAACCAGCATCTAGACTTCTTTGTTTCTACACCACACTGTATCTTATGTGCTCTTGGTTTATTGCAGATATATCAGAACCTTGGTGGCAGCAAATCTTGTCTTTCAAACAAGTTAAAAGATGAAACAACCATCTAGAATATTGTTTGCTGGAGGCATGGAATAATCTAAACTCAAGAGGTCAGTTGCAGGATGGAGGATACTTACGTTTAAGTGTCAGTGAGGTTGCAAAGGGTTCAAAGTCAGTCACAGTCACAGAAGCAGGCCCTTCAGCCACTGACTTAATGACAAATCAAGTGTTCATGTTTACACTAATTCAGCCCATCTGATTTTATTCTCCCTCCCTCTACCCCTCAATAACACACCAGGTGCAATTTACAGAGGTTAATTAACTTACCAACCCACGTGTTTTATTTTATGATGTAGTAGGAAACACACGTTGTCACAAGGCTTAGGTGGGGTGGGAGATTGCAACCTTCACGTGGTCCGCCCTGTTTCAACAAATGCAATCAACCCAGCATGCACAATCAAATAAGATCAAATAGAACAAGTTGTCCTACAATTTTAGGCTATGCATGCCATACGCAAGAAAAAGACAAGGCTAAGGTCCAAACTCCAGCACCAAAGGTCAGATTTAACCAGGGTTATTGGAGCAGTGAGGCATCAGGTCCACTAGCAGCGCCACTGTGCAATCCCCTTACAGAGTAGGATCGGATCTGCTGTAGTTGTTGTCCAGTTAGACCATATATTTTATTTCAAAGTCACGTGAGTGACTACGTGAAGAAGCCCGCCAGACCGCATGCGCGTCAATACGTCTAGCGCATGGCGCAATTCAGAGCAGTTTCCACACTGCTCTGCAAGGTAAGACAATTTTATTCGGGCCGTTCTATAGCGGGCCCCAAAAAAGTACCTTGGAAGCTCCACTGGAGCTAGCGTAGGTAATATATTTTCACCGCAGTCTCCAACGTGAGCAGGCAGCTGAAGTTAAAGGGCTTCATGCAGCTGCTGCCATTAGTCTGCACGGCAGGGCATGACCCAGTTGAGAGACCGGTAGACTCTTTAGGAGCTGGGTTTACAGCTGTTGCAGTTATAGTCTTCAGCAGACGGCCCTAATAAGAGAGCTCCAGCTAGGATAAGTTGTTGCAGCTGCCGACATCAGAGCTCCATACGGGAGCAGGCAGCCAGAGTTAGAGACAGCGTGAGGCTCTGTAAGGAGCTTACATTCATAAATTGCGGTTGTGTTACTGCAGGAGATTTCCAGCAGCAGGTGAGTTTTAAAAATATGCGTGGCTAAAAATGAGCTTAGGTAGCTCAGCCTGCCGTAGCACCAAACGATTTTAACAGAGTTGCTTTTACAGCTATGCTACAGCCACATATAGTGTATTCTTTCAATTGGATGGCTAAAATAGCGTTGGCATTTATAACAATTGGCACAGGGTCACGTTTGTGACTATCATAGCCGATAGCATTCTATAAGCTGCAAACCCCACACAGATGCATCTGTGGTCAGGATCGAAGCCGGGTCTCTGGTGCTGTGAACCCAGGTCTCTGGCAGTAGCTCTACCAGCTGCACCATTGTGCTGGTATCCTTTGCTCTATAATGCTATCAGTTCAGGTTTAATTCTTTGGCAATATCACAAATATATCATGCCAATTTAGTTTATGTTTTAAAAGAGAAAAATTACAAGGGACACTAATTATCACTTACACCAATAAAAAGGTGTAGTGGAATTGGACCTGTCATTGCAGTCCAGAGCTCCTGGCTTGGGAAGACCTGTTTGAGCTGTGCCTATCAGTCATTTGTGGGAGCTACACCTGGTGAAGTCATGGTAATTTCCGCTCGTTAGAGGGGACTGTGGAAGATTCCTTTACAAAAGACGCCAGCTTTATGCATATCAATAAAGTAATACAATCTCTGATTTAATAAGGATAGGGTTATTTTAGTCATATAAACATAAATGCCTATGACAATACTTGGCAGGGTTGCAGCATTTCTCCCACTCTGTCTGGCGTATGGGGGCCAGAGGTGCTCCAGTCCTTCCCTGTAATACTCCATTGGCACTGGAAAGGAGCAAGGACTGGGAGTCACTAGCAGGTGCAGCCTGACAACCCCAAGTCCGGGCAAAGTCATAGCCAAGTCTTAGGACATCTATGTCAGATATGATTGGGGTTTGTCTCAATTACGAACATCTGATGAATCAAATTACAACACAAGGAATGCTCCGTCTTATGAAGGCATGTCAGGCAGCAGCTCCTGGTTCAGGGTTGCAAATTTTCTTCCCACTCAAATGAAAGGAGTGGTGGAGATGGTGCTAAAGTATATGCACATATGCCTGAAGCAGCTCCTTGTTCAGGGTTGCAATTTCCTCCCACTTGGTTGAACGTAATGATGGAGATGGTGCCGAAGTATAAGCCCACATGTCTGAGGCAGCTCCTGGTTCAGGTTTGCATAAGTCCTCCCATTCGGATGTACGAAGTATGAAGATGGAGCCATATATATTATGCCCCGTGTTACGGAAGCATACACAGGCAGTTCAAGTCTTATGCCTGTTGCTGCCCTGGTTTCAAGGTTCACATTTTCCTCCCACCCGAAAGACTATCGGAGATGGTGTCACAAAATATGCTTGGTATTATAGAAGCATGCACAGACAGTTCGAGGCATACGGATATGGCAACACCTGGTTTCGGGTACAATTTTTTCTCCCACTCTAAGAGAGTGTCAAAGTCGGTACGGGCTAACTCCATACATGAGCCCGAACATGACGATGTGCCGGGATCCCATGCTTTAATGCGTGATGTACGTCAATCACATGAGGAAAAGCTGAGTGCTCTTGCCTCTAAAATTGCTATTCCCTTGGGGATGGGCAAGCCACCATAAGAGAAGTTGACCAGCAGCATCACCTACCTAACAGAAATGACAAGCATGATGGACAGGGTCTGCAAATGGAACTTCGCTGAAGCTCCAACAAAGGAAATCGACCTGAGGTTAGAGACGCTGGTAAGTAAGGTCTTGTTATTAACCTCCGTAAACTCCGAAATGGAGCAGTCTGTTGGCCCAGCTTGGTTTACTGCCAGCATGGGCTGTCTAGTCATTTTTTCACATTCTCTGGGATAAGATAAGGTTGATGTAGAGACATTGGCAAGGTGCTTTACACAGTACCTCTGTAAGTTCCAAGTAGGAACAGTTTGGTTATCCTGGATCCGGGTAGACCATCATGAAACTGGCTGGCCATACGAGTCATATTGACCGGAGAAGCACTACTTCATCATCTATGAGAGGTTATCAGACTGGTCAATAGAATAAAGTAGTTGAAGTGTTTCTCAATATATGGTTTATTGCTCTTAAGTTAGCAGAGTTAATAGTTCATTGGAATCACCATTGACATCCTCTCTGGGACAGGTAGTACCAACAAAAAGCTCATCTGGCATATATTATAACTTTATCTGACCTGCAGGTTCATGTTGTGAATCAACAATGTTTCATAATAACCCATAGGTTCTCAATACCACTATTCCTGATTGAGTGGTGGGTCGAAGAGATTGTGTTATGCACTCTAGAGACTTAGACATGTGTTCTCAGTCAAAGGACTGTGAGGTATTCCTGATTCAGCCTTGCATTATACTAATCTCCACGCTGAAGGAAAACTCTACGTATTTATGGTGACTCTTAAGTCAAGAGTTGACAGGGAACTAGTATTCCCATATCTAAGGGAGACTGTGGTTTCAACTCTAGTCATTAGCTGCTGATTATATATTATCAGCGATATGTATGAATAACTAGATAATGCATCTTCCGCGGGTAGGAAAGCCAATACATTTTCCGTCCGTAGGATCAACGGAGGAACAGCGGTTCCAATTGCAATCAGTGACAACTCATCCGAGGATGTGTGGTCTGACCAAGGACTTGAGTGGTATATTTCTCAAGATTACAGAAATATGGTGAAGGCCGAATCAGGTTAGAATTAGGCTAATCAAATTGTGGGTTTACTTACCCAGTTTAAGATGGATGATTGGGTGTCTGCAATTTAACTGACTCAGAGAATCGATCTTGTAGTTGCATACTCTGTCATATCTATACACATAAGGCACAGTTTCTGCTGTTTAGTAACAAAGCTTGTGGTGAAAGCCTATGCTGCCCTTCTCAGATTAAGGACATTATGTCATCGAGTTTTAGCAATTATGCAAAATTGCAAATGATAAATCGTATGGGTTGTCGGTAGATGTCTTTGGTGATATTACATTTAAGGCAACATGGAATTTAACGGTACCAATTTGCCTATTCAACCACGCCATGGTAGGCGGCTAAAGCAACTCTTATTTACTTATTCATGTGTGACGGCTGGGACAGCCGGTCTTCTCGGCCAGCTTGCTCTGCACGATTGTATGAGAAGCTTGTGAACAACATATGTGAGTCAATTCTATACGGAAGTAACAAAGGTTGTGTGGCTTCCAGTTTGAGCCTAGAAAAACTTTGTGGGACAGCACAATTGACAATTCCTGTGCTGCTTTATCATTTCTGCAATACCATAAATGGGACATAAATGATTGGTTCTTCACCCACTGTTCTCTAACGTTATGCAGGGTGTCTTTTGTTTGACCACTCTAATAGCCTACACTCATTGTAGTGTGTGATGTATATCAGTAATTTGTTATGCAAATATTCCTCAAAATTTTCCTAATGGAACCAGTATCTTGAGATGATTATTCTTTCAGAAGCTGATCTCAGCATAAAGAAAACAGCCTTTACTCAATCTCTGGTTTAGTCTCCACATCATACTGACATTAGGGTAGCTTGTTATAGAAATAATCTCATAAGGTAATGAGCAGGATTGTGCGCATGTGAGGTTGATTGCATACCCACCACAGCAGAGATCAGGAATGTAATTAGGTATACAAGTGCACTCAGTCGCTAGTGCCTATGATATGGAAGATAGTTATTTTCTTTCAATACTCTCAAGATAATGCTGATGGCTCATTAGCAGCCAATACAATGGTTTTCCCTTTCATCATACAGCATGATATTAATGCAGCTTAATAAATTATAACATTTGGTGGAATATGTCTGGATGTTTGCAGATAGAATTATGCACATTGTTGTATAAGTTATTGTCTAACACAACTTACTATTGTGACTACAGGCCAATTTAGAGCAATGGCCATGTATGCAAGTTAGCATCGTGATATTAATAACTCATGTTTTCCTGACATTAATGGTTTATCTGTTTTAGTGTTTCACACACAGATTATGTCATTGTATGAACCCACAGAGCTTTGAAATCTTCACATAGTCACTCATGTGACTTTGAAATAAAATAGAAAAATTAAACGAGAACTTACCGTTTGAAGTTTGATCTTTATTTTATGACAAGTCGCAATGAGGGATTACGTGCCCTCCACTCCCGATCCTATTCTCATAAAGATCATTCGGTAGTTCTAGCCTTCAATCTCTATACCTTAGGTCAGCAACTATTCTGTGGGTTCATAAAGCTACTTTGAAGATTGACGTGCATGAGGTCTGGTGAGCTTTTTCAAGTAATCCCTCATTGCGACTTCTCATAAAATAAAGATCAAACTTCAAACGGTAATTTCTCATTTAATCCTTCTATTATGCTTTAACTAGGCTATATTTTTTTTAAATGCTGTAAACAGCTGTGCGTATCCTACAATAGGCAGAGGTGCTCCATTCATTATAACAACACCTGTCTCTATCATGCAGCAAATATTCCATGCATTAGGTGTTGCACTGAATTGCATCAGGAATTACTTCAGAAAATATCTCATTTGCTGCAAGAAGAATACATAGTCAGAGTATTTCTCAAAAATTCCTCCACCGATAGTGTTGTGTTAGAAGGGTCAATTTTCATACCAGTTGCACCCAGATTCAACGTCATGCAAACGATCACACAGGCAGATGGCTCTCAAGAAGCTGTTATTCCCTGAAAATGAGCATGCTTCCAGGCTGAAATATTTTGGCATATTCTTACATTTCACAGTTTCTGTGACCTACAGATGGCATGGTGGCACAGCGGTGGTGCTGCTGTCTCACAGCACCAGATTTGATCCTGACTATGGGTGCTGCCTGTACGTTCTCCCTGTGACTGTATGGGTTTTCTCTCCGTGCTCCTGTTTCCTAACACATTGCAAAGATATACAGAATTATAGGTTAATTGGCTTTGGTAAAATTTGTAATATTGTCCCTAGTGTGTAGAATAGTGCTAGAGTGTTGGGTAATATCTGGTCGGCGCGGACCGAAGGGCCTGTTTCCACGCTGTATGTTATGACTCCCGAATGCAGGTACTTCAGAGCTGCGTAACATAGTCAAAAACCAGTCTCAAGTTCAAGAAAATAGTATTTTATTTTGTTAAAACCCAAACCCGATTCAAACAACCCAGTCATGGACAAGAATAAACTAATAAACAAAGATAACGGTGCTCCAGCCAGCCTTGCAATGGGCCATCGAATTAGAGCCTCTAACCTGCCTAAATGGAAATAACCCTTAAACAAAATACACGAAAACCCTCAGGTCAGCCCTTATCCGTCCCAATTCAATATTAATTGACAAATGTAGGTAATAATACACAAAGTTCTATGCCATGTGGCCAGGCCTCCTGCAGCTCACACCAGCAACCTGCTCACGAGCCAGGGTCGATGAAGAGAGATAGAATTCTGGGAGATTCTGGTATTTAAGCTTCCGATGAGTCACCCGTCACCTGACGCAGCTTGGCCAATCGGGTACAGGAGCCCTTAACCCCTTGATTCCTGACTCCCAGCCACGGGGCCTGCACTCAGGAGAGAAACAGAAGAGTTAAATACATAGCATTCACCGTGGGGGGGGGGGGGGGGGGAAGTACCTAACACCCCCACCCAAAGATACTGAATAAGCTTCGGAAGAAACTATTCAGTACTAAAACACTACTGGCGCGACAAGGCGTCAGCCAAGATTTTATCCTTGCCCCTGATGTGCCTGAACTCCAGGGTGTATTCTAGCAGTTGTCAACTCTAGCTCATCAACCGCCTGTTCTTATTCTTCATGTTCTTCTGAAATTCCGTGCAAAACCTGTCCTCCCCATTAGCCTTCGTAGCCAGTAGACACGGAGAACTCCACGGACTACAAGTAGGTTCAGCAATTGCATGCTGCAGCATATAGTCAACCTGACCTCTCAGACATTGACGCTTGTCAGGGTTGACCAGATATGGATGCTGTTTAATTGGCGCAGCACCGGCCACGTCAATGTCATGCTGCAGCACAGACGTTTGAGAAGGCACATCCAAGAACAGTGACCCATTTGACCCCACCAAAGCAAGCAGATCATCCCGCTGACTTCCAGACAAATGAGACAACCACAAGGGAAGCGACTTCAAAGCTTCAGAGTTGCACAGCGTTCCCTGTGTCACTGCCACCGACAACCGTGCCTCACCCACATCACCACCCGTGTCAGGGGGCAGCACTACTACAGCCAAAACCGGCTTAGACAAAACCGAAGGAAACAGCTCCTCCCCTTCAACCTGTACATGCTCCTGCTCATGGTACTGCTTCAGCATGTTGATATGACAGAGCTGAGTCTTACGCCTCCGATCAGGGGTACCAATAACGTAATCCCTTGCACCAACCTTCTAAACCACCTGATAGGTACCACAAAACAGAGCCTGCAGACTGGAAGCAGGAATAGGCAACAACACCAGGACTTTTGTCACCTGGAGAAAAATTCCTACTAGAAGCCTTCCTGTCGAACCAGCCCTTCATCCTAGACCGAGCAGAAGCAAGATTACCCATTGCCAGTTCGCATGCCCTCCGCAGTCTAGACCTAAAAGTACAGACGTGGTCTAAAATACTAGGTTTTGAATTCTCCGGCAACCATTTCTCCTTCAGGACCCTCAACGGACCACGAACAGTATGCGCGAACACCAGGTCAGCAGGACTGTACCCTAAAGACTCCTGCACGACCTCACGCACTGCAAACATAATGAGATGAAACCCCTCATCCCAGTCTTTTTCAAACTCCAGGCAGTAAGTCCTCAACATGGATTTCAAAGTCTGGTGAAACTGCTCGAGAGCTCCCTGGCTCTCAGGATGATACGCACTGCAGTAACAATGCTCAATATTCAACAACTTCATTACCTGACCAAAAAGCTTTGACATGAAGTTGGGACCTTGGTCGCTCTGCACAATCTTGGGCAAACCGAACACCAAAAAAAAAAAAAAATTAGTGAGAGACTTCACAATGGCAGAGGCAGTAATGTTACGCAAAGGGACCACCTCCGGAAAGTGGGTAGATGCACACATAATTGTCAATAAAAACTTTTTACCTCCCCGCTTGCCCGAGGTAGAGGACCCACACAATCAACTAGAATCCGTTCAAACGGCTCCCCGATCACAGGGATTGGATATAAAGGCACAAGAACAATCGATTGGTTTGGCTTTCCTGCCACCTGGCAAATGTGACAACACCTGCAGTGCTGCTTCATGTCCTTTTTCAACCCTGGCCAAAAAAAATTCCATAGATACAGCCATACGTCTTATTGACCCCCAAATGTCCACCCAGAGGTCCATCATGAGCCAAACAGAGTATCTCGTCCCTATACCGACGAGGTATCACAATCTGATCAACCAAGCTCCAATCATCATGCCCTGACATATCCAAGAGAACCACTTTCGCATCAGCAAGCCATTCCTCAGAAAATACCCCTTTGCTGTGGAATCCATATCCCCCTCAGGTACCGCGCAGTCGAACAGATCCGATAAACCTTGATCACTCTTTTGCTCCTCAACCAGCCGGTCCTGTGACAGCGACACCGGCACATTTTCAGACAAGACCCCATCTTGAGATGTAGAAACCCTCCACAACACAGGATCCATCATCCTGATCCCCAAAAATGCTCTCACTCAGGTCCACTACATCTTCAAACTTTGCCTGGCTTTTAGCCATAGCCCTTGTGACAGCACAAGCTGTGAAGACCGTCGGATGCTGCATAGCCAATATATCAGGGCTCTGCACCCTCGGAACAGCCGTCATCTCAGGAGTAATTAAAGTTCTATCTATTGCCAAGTTATTCCCCAAAATCACAGAAACTCCCGCAACGGGAAAACACGGCCGTAACTCATCAATTACCCGGCCTGAAACCAACTCGGACTCGAGACTCACAGTATGCAAAGGCACTACCATGTCCTCCAACTCGAATCCTACCACAGGGACACTGGACCCAGCCGATGACTCCCCAGGAAACGGCAGTACACTATCCAATATAAAGGACTGAGTAGCACCAGGATTACGCAAGCTGTATACTGGAACTCTATGACCCCCATCCTCTAGAGAAACAAAACCTTTCATGATGAACGCAGAATAATTCCTACACTCATCAGACGCAGGCATCCCAGGAACCACAGGTGCTCTTTGGGGACCCACCAAAGCCACAGGCTTTGCATTTTTCCTTTGCAGGACGACTCACAACTTTAAAATGTGCCCGCTCCCTTTACAATAGTAGCACACAGGCCCTTCCTTAGTCCCGAAATCTCTGCCTTATCAGCTCAGACCTCCCCCTGTATTAATGAGCTGACCCTTGCAGGCACAGAAACAGCTTTGGTACTGCCACCGGCGACACCAGCACGATTAAATGGCCGTGCACCAAAACTATAGGATTGCCCAACAAACTCCATTTTATGAGTCAATAGATACTCATCTACTAACACCGCGGCCTTAGACACCTCCCATTGCCTAAAAGAAACTCAGGAGGCATTCAATTCCGTCCCCTGCCGCTCAAGGCATTCCATTTCAAGCATGATCTCTTTCTCTCTTAAGGCCCACTCCTCCCTTTTCCTTTCAAGCTCTAACTCCTTCAATCGAATGAGGTCCCCCATGTCCTGACCAGCCTGTGTAGAAGATAGAGGACTGTCTCCACCAGCAGGCAATACCCCATTCCTCACCAACGCAGACCATAACTCTGACTTTATAGCCCCTTTCTTCAAATGCTTATCGATAGGTACCTTGTAGGTCTCTGCCAGCATACACAAAAGCTCCTTGGTACATTTATCAAACAACTCCCGACTAGGAGACTCAGTAAATTCCTGTACTTTAAACTCCATATCAAATGTAGGACCAAACCACCAGCCAAACATTGGTCACTAATGTTATCACAAACGGAAGAGAAAAAAAAATCTCCTCACAACACAGAATTCCTCAGTCACCTCACAACACAGACTTCCTCAGTCACCAGAAGCCTACCAAAAAAAAAAAAAACTGTCTAGGGTCCTCAAAGCTTAGGACAAGCCCCCATTTTGTTACGACTCTCGAATGCAGGTGCTTCAGAGCCGCGTAACATAGTCAAAACACCAGGAGCAAGTTAAAGAAAATAGTATTTTATTTAATTAAAACTCAAACCTGATTCAAACAACCCAGTCAAGGACAAGAATAAACTAATAAACAAAGATAACAGCGCTCCAGCCAGCCTCGCAATGGGCCATCGAACTAGAGTCTCTAACCTGCCTAAATGGAAATAACCCTTAAACAAAATAAACGAAAACCCTCAGGTCAGCCCTTATCCGTCCCAATTCAACATTAATTGACAAATGTAGCTAATAATACACAAAATTCTATGCCATGTGGCCAGGCCTCCTGCAGCTCACACCAGCAACCTGCTCACGAGCCAGGGTCGACGAAGAGAGAGAGAAATCTGGGAGATTCTGGTATTTAAGCTTCCGATGAGTCACCTTCACCTGACGCAGCTTGGCCAATCGGGTACAGGAGCCCTTAACCCCTTGATTCCTGACTCTCAGCCACGGGGCCTGCACTCAGGAGAGAAGAGTTAAGTACATAGCATTCACCAGAGGGGGGGGGGGGGGGGGGGGGTGGGGGTGGGGGGGGGGGGGGGGGGGGGGGGGGGGGGGAAGTACCTAACAATGCAAAGGCACTACCATGTCCTTCAACCCGAATCCTACCACAGGGACACTGGACCCAACCGATGACTCCCCAGAAAATGGCAGTACACTATCCAATATAAAGGACTGAGTAGCACCAGTATCACGCAAGAGGGATACTGGAACGCTATGACCCCCATTCTCTAGAGAAACAAATCCTTTTGTGATGAACGCAGAATAATTCCTACACGCATCAGACGCAGGCATCCCAGGAACCACAGGTGCTCTTTGTGTACCCACCAAAGCCACAGGCTTTGCATTTTTCCTTTGCAGGACGGGACATGGCTTTAAGATGTTCCCACTCCCTTTACAATAGTAGCACACAGGCCCTTCCGTAGTCCTGAAATATCCGTCAACCTTATCAGCTCGGACCTCCCCTTGTATTAATGAGCTGACCCTTGCAGGCACAGAAACAGCTTTGGTACTGCCACCGGCGACACCACCACGATTAAACAGCCGTGCACCAAAACTATAGGATCGCCCAACAAACTCCGTTTTATGAGTCAATACATACTCATCTACTAACACCGCGGCCTTAGACACCTCCCGTTCCCTAGAAGAAACTCGGGAAGCAGTCAATTCCATCTCATGCAGCTCAAGGCGTTTCATTTCAAGCTCTGATTGTAGCTCTTTCTCTCTTAAGGCCATCTCCTCCTTTTTCATTTCAAGCTCTGATTGGAGCATGAGCTCTTTCTCTCTCATTTCAAGCTCTTTCTCTCTTATTTCAAGCTCTTTCGCTCTTAAGGCCCTCTCCTCCTTTTTCATTTCAAGCCCTAACTCCTTCAATCGAATGGGATCCACCATTTCCTGACTAGGCTGTGTAGAAGATAGAGGACTGTCGGCACCAGCAGGCAATTCCCCATTCCTCACCAACGCAGACCATAACTCCAACTTTATAGCCCCTTTCTTCAAATGCTTATCAATAGGCACCTTATAGGTCTCTGCCAGCATACACAAATGCTCCTTGGTACATTTATCAAACAACTCCCAACGAGGAGCCTCAGTAAATTCCTGTACTTTAAACTCCATATCAAATGTACAACCAAACCACCAGCCATACCCTGGCACCAATGTCACCACAAATGGACAAGAAAAAAAAAATCTCCTCACAACACAGAATTCCTCAGTCACCTCACAACATAGACTTCCTCAGTCACCAGAAGACTACCAAAAAAAAAACCCAAAACTGTCTAGGGTCCTCAAAGCTTAGGACGAGCCCCCATTTTGTTTTGACTCCCGAATGCAGGTACTTCAGAGCCGTGTAACATAGTCAAAAACCAGGCTCAAGTTCAAGAAAATAGTATTTTATTTTGTTAAAACCCAAACCCGATTCAAACAACCCAGTCAAGGACAAGAATAAACTAATAAACAAAGATAACAGTGCTCCAGCCAGTCTCGCAATGGGCCATCGAACTAGAGTCTCTAACCTGCCTTAATGGAAATAACCCTTAAACAAAATACACAAAAACCCTCAGGTCAGCCCTTATCCATCCCAATTCAATATTAATTTACAATGTAGGTAATAATACAAAGTTCTATGTCATGTGGCCAGGCCTCCTGCAGTTCAAACCACCGTCTGTTCATGAGTCAGGGTCGACGAAGAGAGAGAGAGTTCTGGGAGATTCTGGTATTTAAGCTTCCGATGAGTCACCCGTCACCTGACGCAGCTTGGCCAATCGGGTACTGGAGCCTTTAACCCCTTGATTCCTGACTCCCAGCCACGGGGTCTGCACTCAGGAGAGAAACAGAAGAGTTGAGTACATAGCATTCACCAGAGGGAGAGAGGGAGGGGAGGGGGGGGGGGGGGGGGGGGGGGGGGGGGGGGGGGGGGGGGTGTGGAGTACCTGACAGTGCTCCTGTTTCCTAACACATTGCAAAGATTTACAGATTTATAGGTTAATTGGCTTTGGTAAAATTTGTAATATTGTCCCTAGTGTGTAGGATAGTGCTAGAGTGTTGGGTAATATCTGGTCGGCGCGGACATAGTGGGCCGAAGGGCCTGTTTCCACACTGTATCTCTAAACTAACCTGAACAAATGTAGTTAGGCAAAAGCACAGCAGAACTTTCTTAGAGCTCACGTGCCTCACCTTTCATCTCTCTCCATCAATGTCTTGTTAGTTCCTATCCCACAAAAATGACCCAAAATATTGTTGTCAAGTCACGGCAAGAATAATATTGTTCAAACATATTAGCTTTAGATAAACATGTCCTTTCTGTCTCACTGTTTAACTGAAAGTACTCTTCTTGTAAATATAACCTCAACTCATTAAAATAAAGCTTTTCTGTCCATTCAAAAAATAAAAATCCTAAAATCAATGTGCTAAATATTAACTACCAACAGTAAACTACTCTGGCACTGCAAAGTAATTATTAAAAATGTGTAGTCTTATTCATTCAACATTTTATGATTAATTTAGGTTTTAAAAATATAGTTTACTAAATAATTTACCTTTATATCTCTTTCACTCCTTTAATCTGATCTTCTTTTTGCCCCATTTACTTTCTGTGCCTAGTTTAGCAAAGAATTAATCGACTCTGATTTAAGTTTCTTTCTCTGTACTTGCTCTGTTAATTGAATAGTCCTTATTTCTTATTGTTTCATGAGATTGTTGCTTTTTCAATCTACTCAGGTCTCATTTGCCTGCTTCCCCTCGCTAAGACGTTGTCAGTACACAAAATCAACAATTTGCTGTGCAAAATATTGAAAACTTACCATTAACAACAGATGAACTTCAAATCAGCACCTTAAGCATAATATTGTTCTTTTATCCTTGTTACTTTTTGCATATCTTTCATTCATTGTTCTCCATCTCTCTACATTATCATCTATATCTCTTGTTTCCCTTTTCCCAGACTATTCTGAAGAAGGGTCTTGACCTGAAACATCACCCATTCCTTCTCTCCAGAGAAGCTGCCTGAGCCACTGGGTTACTCCAGCTTTTTGTGTCTATCCTCAATCTATACTATTACTAAAACTCTCATCTTGAACACTTCCGGTCTGCGTTGTAATTCAATTTGCGCAAAAACGCTACCCTATATCGCTATGATGTTATCACCGCCTTACTCACCGTTCTCCTTTGCTCCAAGCCACCAAGTTGTATTCCGATCGGTGAAATATGAGAAGATGTATGAAGTTTAAAAATTAGTGAGATCAGCAGATTGGTCTTCTCACCTGTCATTCACCATGAAGGTAAAGCACCTACCGGCACCGGCTGGAGAATAAATCCCCAGAGGTGGGGCTGATAAACAAACTGTGTTGATTGAGTCTACAAGAGTGGAGTTGGGTAAGCTGCTGTGTGAAGTCGGGAGATGTTGTGTGGTTCCGCTGCTGGTGGCTGCTGAGTGGAGCCCCTCCCCCCACACACACCCCTCCCCCCGCAACCCCCATCCCCATCCCCTCACACACATCCCCTTCCCCCCACACACCCATACACCACTTTACCCTCCCCCGTTCGTTCCCACTTCCCACCACACCACTCTCCCTTAACTCCACAACCCCCTCCCCAAATCCCCAACCCACCTGCCATACACCCCCCTCCCCTACATCCCGCCTCCCCTACACTCCTCCGCTTGAAGAACATTTTGATGATGAACAGAGGATTGCTAACGCTTACATGGAGAAGGCCCATGCTTGGAAAGAAATCAAGCCGGAAGATGGGGAGGTATTGAGTAATTATGCAATATTTCTGAGAAATTGTTGTAGCTCGATGAGAAAACTCGGCCACATGGAATAAATGAATCTTCCAGGTAATACTAGAATCCTCATTAACAAATTGCCCAGAAGAATGAGAGAAAAGTGGAGAGCTGAAACAGGCAAAATTAGAGATGAAAGGAAGCAAATAGCCTGGCTACCAGACCTGGTGGAATTATTAGAAAGGGAAGTACGGAAGATGTTAGAACCACACTGGACTATTGAAGAGCACAAACCATGTAAATATTAAAGGTTCTACCTTTATCAAAATTGAAGAAATATCTGAACCTAAGAGAAGTAGTTTTGCTATCACGACCTTACCTGTGGAAAAGACAGATAGAAAGAAAGGAAATGTGTCTACTAGCAAGAAAATAGTATTTTGTCTGTTATGTGATGGTTGGTCACATGTTGAAGATTCAAGATGAAAGAATATGAAGAAAAGATGGATTTCTCGAAAGAGAAGAGAATCTGTTTTGCGTGTTTTAAAAAAAGGACAAATGGTGAGGGACTGTAAGAGTCCTATACTTTGTTATGAGTGAAAGCAATATCATCCTGAAACACTTCACACTGTACAAGAGCTACCAGAGCATTGGGAAGAAAAAGAAGAACTGGAACAAACAGATGATGAGTTACCAGAGCAAATAGAAGAAGATGAACCGGAGCAAACAGAACAGAAGAAGAAATCAACTACCAGAAATGCGATCAGCTCGCCTCAGGTAACTGCTTATGTTGGGGTTGGGGTAGAAGCTTGTAACTTTGCTATCTTACCAGTACAGGTAAGGAACAGTAACGAATACAGTGTTGCAAACTATGCTTTTTTGGATCACGGAGGTTTGACTACCTTTTGTACAGAAAACCTGACGACAAAAGAATAAATCAGGGAAGGTGGCGCATCCGTGAATAACGAGGGAAATCAGGGATAGTATCAAAGAAAAAGATGAAGCGTACAAATTAGCCAGAAAAAGCAGCCTACCAGGGGACTGGGAGAAATTTGGAGACCAACAGAAGAGGACAAAGGGCTTAATTAGGAAAGGGAAACATAAAAACTGACTGCAAAAGATTTTATCGATATGTGAAGCGCAAAAGATTAGTTAAAAGAAATGTAGGTCCCTTACAGTCAGAAACGGGTGAATTGATCATAGGGAACAAGGACATGGCAGGCCAATTGAATAACTCTTTGGTTCTGTCTTCACGAAGGAAGACATAAATAATTTGCCGGAAATAGCAGGGGATCGCGGGTCAAATGAGATGGAGGAAATAAGTGAAATCCAGGTTAGCCAGAAAGTGGTGTTAGGTAAATTGAATGGATTAAAGGCCGATAAATCCCCAGGGCCAGATAGGCTGCATCCCAGGGTACTTAAGGAAGTAGCCCCAGAAATAGCAGATGCCTTAGTGATAGTTTTTCAAAACTCTTTAGATTCTGGAGTAGTTCCTGAGGATTAGAGGGTAGCTAATGTAACCCCATGTTTTAAAAAGGGACGGAGAGAGAAAACGGGGAATTACAGACCAGTTAGTCTAACATCGGTAGTGGGGAAACTGCTAGAATCAGTTATTAAAGATGGGATAGCAGCGCATTTGGAAAGTGGTGAAATCATTGGACAAAGTCAGCATGGATCTACGAAGGGTAAATCATGTCTGGCAAATCTTATTGAATTTTTTGAGGATGTAACTAGTAGAGTGGATAAGGGAGAAGCAGTGGATGTGTTATATCTGGACTTTCCAAAGTCTTTTGACAAGTACCCACACAAGAGATTGGTATACAAACTTAAAGCACACGGTATTGGTGGTTCAGTATTTATATGGATAGAGAACTGGCTGGCAGACAGGAAGCAAAGATTAGGAGTGAACGGGTCCTTTTCAGGATGGCCGGCAGTGACTAGTGGGGTGCCGCAAGGCTCAGTTCTGGGACCCCAGCTATTTACAATATACATTAATGATTTGGACGAGCGAATTAAATGCAACATCTCGAAGTTTACGGACGACACAAAGCTGGGGGGCAGTGTTAGCTGTGAGGAGGATGCTTGGAAGCTGCAGGATGACTTGGATAGATTGGGTGAGTGGGCAAATGCATGGCAGATGCAGTATAATGTAGGTAAATGTGAGGTTATCCACTTTGGTGGCAAAAACAGGAAGGTAGACTATTATTTGAATGGTGACCGATTAGGAAAATGGGGAGATGCAGCGAGACCAGGGTGTCATGGTACACCAGTCATTGAAAGTAGGCATGCAGGTGCAGCAGGCTGTGAAGAAAGCAAATGGTATGTTGGCATTCATAGCAAAAGGATTTGAGTACAAGAGCAGGGAGGTTCTACTACAGTTGTACAGGGTCTTGGTGAGGCCACACCTGGAGTATTGCGTACAGTTTTGGTCTCCTAATCTGAGGAAAGACATTCTTGCCATAGAGGGAGTACAGAGAAGGTTCACCAGACTGATTTCTGGGACGGCACGACTTCCATCTGAAGAAAGACTGGATAGACTCGGCTTGTACTCGCTGGAATTTAGAAGATTGAGGGGTGATCTCATAGAGACTTACAAAATTCTTAAGGGGTTGGACAGGCTAGATGCAGGAAGATTGTTCCCAATGTTGGGGAAGTCCAGGACAAGGGGTCACAGTTTAAGGATAAGGGAGAAGTCTTTTAGGACCGAGATGAGAAGATCGTTTTTCACTCAGAGAGTGGTGAATCTGTGGAATTCTCTGCCACAGAAGGTAGTTGAGGCCAATTCGTTGGCCATATTTAAGAGGGAGTTGGATGTGGCCCTTGTGGTTGAAGGGATCAGGGGTATGGAGAGAAGGCAGGTACAGGATACTGAGTTGGATGATCAACCATGATCATATTGAATGGCGGTGCAGGGTTGAAGGGCCGAATGGCCTGCTCCTGCACCTAATTTCTATGTTTCTATGTTTCTATGATTGAATATCACAGGGGAAGAGACTAAGGTTCGATTACGTACCATGACTAAAGAAAAAGAGAGCACGAGTCATTACATTACGAGTATGGAGATATCCAGTTTGGATGAAGTTAATTTAATACCGATATCTGAAGTGTTTACACATGGAACTATGCCTGTTGGTCGTCAAAATGTACGAAGACATGAAGACTATGAGCAATGGCCTTACCTGAAAGATGTCAAGATATCTGAAATAAATTCTAGTGTTGATCTACTTATCGGAATGAATGTTTTAACCATATAACAATTACAGCATGGAAACAGGCCATCTCGGCACTTCCAGTAGGCTTTGGAACCTATACAGATTGTTAGGAGCCAAAGAGATTGACTATATGCTACGAAAATCTAACTTGGATGGGTTATCTATGGCTCCTTGAAAAAGAACCATGAAAATGAGAATCAGAGGAACTGTCCTGCCATTGCTATTAATCAAATATCTACTGATAAATTAGAAAAGCTGGTGATGAAGCCATACAATTATGATTTCAATGAAAGTACCAGCAAGAAATCTGAAGAGATGTCGAATAAAGTTGAAGTTCATGGATATTATGAATTACTCAGTGAAAACTGATGGACACCATTGTGTGGACTTACCTTTCAAACAAGAAAGTGTTAATCTGCCGAATAATCGTCATATGGCAGAGTAACTTACCCAGAATTTGAAACGCAAGTTTGGCGAGAATAATAAATTTCATGATGTAAGAATCTCTTTGAAGAATATTTTCTACAAGGATGATTGCTTACAATCTATGTCAACTGAGCAGGAAGCAATTCTACCAGTAGAACATTTGATTTCTCTTTGCAATAAGGGAGGATTCACACGTTCTAAGTGGAACAGAGACAATTGTGAACGCATTCCATTAGATGATCGAGCCAAAGAAACCAGAGAGTTGGATTTGGACAGAGACAATCTGCCAATGGAAAGAACATTGGGAGTTACTAATGTTGTAGAACTGAAATATGTTAACACAGAAGAAAATCCTGCGAAAGAAGTTTCCAGAGAACTGACACTGCCTTTTAAGTGATAAGAGATTGATCGCTGAACTAAAATCTCTCTGCAAACCAGACAGAGAATGGCCAAAGCTTGAGCTGGGATTTGAAATCTCTGCTAATGATCCAGACATTAAATCAAACCTAACGGTGAACTTTATTGTTAAAGATCCTGTTATTCTTTTGAAGGATTTTCATACTTCAACATTACTGTTACAACACATCCATGAGTTGATTGGACATGAAGGAGGATGTTTCATGCTATCAAAGCTTTGGAGTATATACTGGGTATCAGGCCTGATTTTAAGGGTTTGGAATGCACAATACGACTTTGAACTAAAACCACTGTTTTAATAAGATTAATAACCTAGTTATGCTGGCTTCTAGAAGGCAAAGATGAAGATGGAACAGTCGATGAAGAATTTGGATTGCGGATATATAGTGCATGCTATTATTTCCTCGTTAGTATAGTGTTTTGTATTCCCGCTTGTCACGCGGGAGACCGGGGTTCAATTTCCCAACGAGGAGCCACAGGGTTTTATTCCCTGACCTTTTGCTTTTGATATATGTTAAGCCTTTATGGCCACTTTAAAAAAATGTTTATTAGTAATTGCCTCAATATACTTGGAACAATTAGGGGCTGGTATTTAGTGGCCATTTAGCCTGTTTTGCATGTCATTGATGATGGCATGTACCTTTAAATTTTAGACTGCCCGTTATATTGTGGGTGGGATTTATGACGTGTTTTGGGGCGTGTTTGGAGCTAAGATGCTTGCGCTGAAGTTTAGCCTTTAGTTTGGAGTGAGTAGGGAGACGGTTAACCCTTCGACCATGCAAGATCGTGCAAGATCATGCCAGTGTTACTGAGACATGAGGAGTTTTCTAATGTTCAAAGTAATAAGCTGTAGTTCAATGAAGATTGCAGTAACAAATCGGAAGAAATTTGGATGCATCTTACTGTTTTCTCTCAACAATAAAGCATTTATTCATCAAAAGACTGTATTTAGAAGCAATATCTGTGAAGAAGCTCTGAAGGTCTCTGTGAGTGAACTTGCATGTGTCTCGAAGACACCCCCCTTAACCATGCTCATCCATTTAGTGGCTAGAGTGTTAATTTCTCGAAATATATGAAAATCTGCCACTATATCCAGGAAAACCACGAGTCAGTGATTGAGTGTCCTGAAAACCTTGAGTCAGGGAGTGAGTCCAGAAAGCCGCGAGTGAGTCCAGAAAGCCGTGAGTCAGCCACGCCTGCGCAGTTGGGGGCTATGGGTGAGTGGTGGAATATTGCATTGGGAGACCAGGCCTCCGGTGTGAGAATGGGACCCAACGGGTCCCACTCAGCCTAGTTCATATTAAATCTATATCTCTGACATTCTTTGGAAAAAATTATCCAAGGTACTAAAATATGCTGTTGGGGTTGGGTATGTCTACTGCAGTATAGCCTGCTCAATTTCTAGGTCATAGAGTCATAGAGTAATACAGAGTAGAAACAGGGCCTTTAGCCCAACTTGTCCACACCGATCAACATGTCCCAGCTACACTAGTCCCACCTGCATGCGCTTGGTCCATATCCCTCCAAATGTGTCCTATCCATGTACCTGTCTAATTTTTTCTTAAATGTTGGGATAGTCCCAGCATCAACTACCACATCTGGCAGCTTGTTCCATACACCCACCACCCTTTGTGTAAAAAAGTTACCCCTCTGATTCCTATTAAATCTTTTCCCATTCACCTTGAACCTTTATCCTCTGGTCCTATATTCCCCTACTATGGGCAAGAGACTCTGTGCATCAACCCAATCTATTCCACTCATAATTTTGTACATCTCTGTAAGATCACCCCTCACTCTCCTGCGCTCCAAGGTATTGAGCAGTTGCCTATTTTTAAAATGTGTGAAATTTGACCATCAATTTGACTGCTGTGTGTCCTACTGGTTGGTTTAAAGAGCTAAAGACCTTTCATTTTCAAAACATACTAGACTAAGTGGGACCCGTTGGGTCCCATGTTCACACAAGAGGGCTGGTCTCCCGACGCAATATTCCACCTCTCTACCAATTCCAATATTGGTGGCCAGTGGTGGGGGGGGGGGGGGGGGGGGGGGGGGGGGGGGGGGGGGGGGGGCTATTCCTTGAAGTTCTATTTCAAGCAGAGTGCAAGGCCACAAAATTAAAATCCATTTTCCTACCATTTCAAGCAGGGTGCAAGGTCACCAAATTCAGGTTCAGTTTCCTACCACTTCAAGCAGGGTGCAAGGCCACCAACTACCATTTCAAGCACGGT
Source organism: Okamejei kenojei (assembly GCA_035221665.1). Taxonomy (NCBI): domain Eukaryota; kingdom Metazoa; phylum Chordata; class Chondrichthyes; order Rajiformes; family Rajidae; genus Okamejei; species Okamejei kenojei. Next base: position 40,313,980 of record CM069131.1, read on the forward strand.
AAAACCACCATAAGATCACACAAAACACCACAGTTCCGTAGACATTCAGTGTGTTCAGTTGATTCACAGCTCAGACAGTCATGATCTCTCCCTCCCTCATCACGCAGAGACTGAGCCACACCCACACTTTCGGGTTTTATAATCCCTCCCCCTCCCACCGGACAAGGTGTGGCCTTCATGGTGTGATTCAAAGTTTTTAAACACTAAACACTTTTATTATTAATTGATGGGAAGAATCTTCTGCACTTGATGAGCGGAGGGGGACCAAGTAAGATGGCCAAAAATCATAGCTGTAAGTGGTAGAGTTTTATCTAAAATCAATATAGTGCAAACAGGAAGTTGTCAAGTTTAGCCAAACAGCCATTTGCACTTCAAACCACCCCCCCCCCCAACAGCCGTTTGCAGTGCATTTCTACTTCAACCCAACCCCCCACCCCGCCGAAACGGCCATTTGCAGTGCATTTCCACTTCAACCCAACCCCCCCCCCCCCCCCCCCCCCCAAACAGCAATTTGCAGTGCATTTCCACTTCACCCCTAACAACCCCCCCCCCCCCCCCCCCCCACACACAGCCATTTGGTGCATGTCCACTTCACCCAAACCCTCCCCCTCCCCACCTAAACAGCCATTTGCAGTGCATTTCTACTTCACCCAAAGACAGCCATTTGCACTCCCACCTCACCTCACCCCAAAGACAGCGATTTGCAGTGCACTCCCACCTCCCCCACCCCAAAGACAGGCATTTGCAGTGCACTCCCACCTCACCCCAAAGACAGCCATTTGCAGTGCACTCCCACCCCACCCCACCCCACCCCAAAGACAGCCATTTGCAGTGCACTCCCACCTCATCCCAAGGACAGCCATTTGCAGTGCACTCCCACCTCAACCCAAAGACAGCCATTTGCAGTGCACTCCCACCCCACCCCAAAGACAGCCATTTGCAGTGCACTCCCACCTCAACCCAAAGACAGCCATTTGCAGTGCACTCCCACCCCACCCCAAAGACAGCCATTTGCAGTGCACTCCCACCTCATCCCAAGGACAGCCATTTGCAGTACACTCCCACCTCACCCCAAAGACAGCCATTTGCAGTGCATTTCTACTTGAAACCAACCATATTTTGATTTCAAACCACATTAAGGGCACTCACAGTTGAGTAGATGTGCTTAGTGTTATCCAGTGAGGCATGAATCTCTCGCTTCCTCCATGTTGCAGAGACTGAGTGAGGCACACCATTTCTGAGTTTTATAGTCCTTGCCCCCTCCCACCAGCAGGGGCAGCAGAGAAAATGGCAAAATTAAAAAAAACATTAATATCTCTCTGATTTTTCATCGATGGGAAAAATCCTCCGGTTACGGAAGGTGGAGGGCGATTCTGAGCGAGGTGGCCAAAAATGATGGCCGTAGGTGGCGGCATTCTCTCGGATATCACAGCACACCGAGCCAAAAGCGGTCAAGGTCAGACTTTTAGTAATATAGATAGCAACTTGGATCCTTAAGATTAAATTCCCAGCAGATGTTATCACTAGGTTCATATGATTGTATGTTATAGGAAGTAGTTTTTCTTGTTAGTACAAAATGAAATTCATATATCCATCATCACATGTGACAGGAAGTTCAGAAACGTAGGAGAAGCAAACAGGGAGATACGCAATGCTTGTTCTTGAGAATGTCTTCTTTTGCTTTGCTGAATTTGCAGCAAGGAGCTGGCAGAAACTCATTTGAGAATTTTGGCATTTGCCATTTCCATAATGGTTACATGCACGTACTTCAAGCTGACTGCAGACATCTTGCAAGGTATTGACATTGACATTAAATATTGGAATCATTGTGACAAGCTTTTTGTTGAGGTGTATGGAGCAATCAGTCAGACTACGTTAGCAAAATCAAAGTTTTTGCCATCTCAGAATAAATAAGGATGTCAGAAAATGGAAGCAATTACTGGTTATGCAGAATTAACTGAGGGTGACCATGGCCTATTTGGTTGCTCATGAATGATTCCTTTTTTACTGGTGAACTCCACAGGTGTTGCCCATGTGATGATTGAGTACACAATTGAATGCCACAGGGTGATGTTTTTTTTGCCTTGTCTATGCTATTGGCAACCTAACAGGCTGGATCTTCTGTTAGTCATGGAAATCATCCATATAACCATATAACCATATAACAATTACAGCACAGAAACAGGCCCTCTCGGCCTTTCCAGTCCTTGCCGACCATTTGTTTTCCCCTAGTCCCATCTACCTGCACTCAGACCATACCCCTCCATTCCCTTCACGTCCATATACCTATCCACTTTACTCTTAAATGTTAAAATCGATCCTGCCTCCACCACTTCTGCTGGAAGCTGATTCCACACAGCCACCACCCTCTGAGTAAAGAAGTTCCCCCTCACGTTACCCCGAAACCTCTGTCCCTTAATTCTCATGTCATGCCCTCTTGTTTGAAACTTCCCTACCCTCAATGGGAAAAACGTATCCACGTCAACTCTGTCTATCCCTTTCATCATTTTAAAGACCTCAATCAAGTCCCCCATTAACCTTCTGCGCTCCAAAGAATAAAAACCTAACTTGTTCAACCTTTCTCTGTAACATAGTTGCTGGAACCCTGGCAACATTCTAGTAAATCTCCTCTGTACTCTCTCTATTTTGTTGACATCCTTCCTATAACTAGGCGACCATAATTGTACACCATACTCCAGAATTGGTCTTACCAATACCTTGTACAATTTTAACATTACTTCCCTACTCCTATATTCAATGCCTCTGATTTATAAAGGCCAGCACACCAAAGGCTTTCTTTACCACCCTATCTACATGCGATTCCACTTTCAGGGAACTATGCACAGTTATTCCTAGATCCCTCTGTTCCACAGCATTCCTCAATTCCCTACCATTTACCATGTACGTCCTATTTTGATTTGTCCTGCCAAGATGTAGCACTTCACACTTATCAGCATTAAACTCCATCTGCCATCTTTCAGCCCACTTTTCCAAATGGCCCAAATCTCTCTGTAGACTTTGAAAATCTACTTCATTATCCACAACACCACCTATCTTAGTATCATCTGCATACTTACTTATCCAATTTTCCACCCCATCATCCAGATCATTGATGTACATGACAAACAACAGTGGACCCAACACAGATCCCTGAGGCACCCACTGGTCACCGGCTTCCAACCTGACAAACAGCCATCCACCATTACTCTCTGACATCTCCATTCAGCCACTGTTGAATCCATCTTGCTACTCCGCCATTAACACCCAAAGATTGAACCTTCTTAACCAACCTTCCATGGGAAACCTTGTCAAAGACCTTACTGAAATCCATATAGACAACATCCACTGCTTTTACCCTCATCAATTTCCCTAGTTACCGCTTCAAAAAATTCAAGAAGGTTTGTCTAACATGACCTTCCAGGCACAAATCCATGTTGACTGTTCCTGATCAGACCCTGTTTATCCAGATGCTTATATATATTATCTCTAAGTATCCTTTCCATTAATTTGCCCACCACTGACGTCAAACTAATAGGTCTATAATTGCTAGGTTTATTCTTTGAACCCTTTTTAAACAATGGAACAACATGCGCAGTATGCCAATCCTCCGGCACTATTCCCGTTTCTAATGACATTTGAAATATTTCTGTCATAGCTCCTGCTATTTCTACACTAACTTCCCTCAATGTCCTTGGGAATATCCTGTCAGGACCTGGAGACTTATCCACTTTTATATTTTTCAAAAGTGCAAATATTTTTCAAAAGTGCATCCAATTTTCAACAGAATGTAAAAATGCCAGCTTCTATAACTGGTAGTCAGTCTTCTTCACAGTTTGTCAGAATTCTTCTACAATACACAGTCAACTACTCCTGCTTTCTGGGTTATGCATCACATGCCTAATCAGTTAACATGCATGATTTTGGCCCCAAAAGTACCAACTGTAAAGAAAAACTGAATACCATCATGGAAGCAATATTCTCTATGGACTATTAAAATTGAACAAAAGCCAATTGTAGTCAAACATAAAGAGCTGAAAGGCTGCCTCTCTGCAACCTTCTATGAATAGTGTGGTAGCCAGAACAGTTAGTCTTAGAAACATAGAAACATAGAAATTAGGTGCAGGAGCAGGCCATTCGGCACTTCGAGCTTGCACCGCCATTCAATATGATCATGGCTGATCATCTAACTCAGTATCCTGTACCTGCCTTCTCTCCACACCCCCTGATCACTTCAGCCACAAGGGCCACATCCAACTCCCTCTTAAATATGGCCAACGAACTGGCCTCAACTACCTTCTGTGGCAGAGAATTCCACAGATTCGCCACTCTCAGTGTGAAAAACAATTTTCTCATCTCGGTCCAAAAATACTTCCCCCTTATGCTTAATCTGTGACCCCTTGTCCTGGACTTCCCCAACATCGGGAACAATCTTCCTGCATCTAGCTTGTCCAAACCCTTAAGAATTTTGTAACTCTCTATGAGATCATCCCTCAATCTTCTAAATTCCAGCAAGTAAAAGCCGAGTCTATCCAGTCTTTCTTCATATGGAAGTCGTGCCATCCCAGGAATCAGTCTGGTGAACCTTCTCTGTACTCCCTCTATGGCAAGAATGTCTTTCCTCAGATTAGGAGACCAAAACTGTACGCAATACTCCAGGAGTGGCCTCACCAAGACCCTGTACAACTGCAGTAGAACCTCCCTGCTCTTGTACTCAAATCCTTTTGCTATGAATGCCAACATACCATTCGCTTTCTTCACAGCCTGCTGCACCTGCATGCCTACGTTCAAGGACTGGTGTACCATGACACCCAGGTCTCGCTGCATCTCCCCTTTTCCTAATCGGTCACCATTCAAATAATAGTCTACCTTCCTGTTTTTGCCACTTAAAGTGGATAACCTCACATTTATCCACATTATACTGCATCTGCCATGCATTTGCCCACTGACCCAGTCTATCCAAGTCATCCTGCAGCCTCCTAGCATCCTCCTCACAGCTAACACTGCCCCCCAGCTTCGTGTCATCCGCAAACTTCGAGATGTTGCATTTAATTCCCTCGTCCAAATCATTAATGTATATTGTAAATAGCTGGGGTCCCAGCACTGAGCCTTGCGGCACCGCACTAGTCACTGTCTGCCATCCTGAAAAGGACCCGTTCACTCCTAATCTTTGCTTCCTGTCTGCCAGCCAGTTCTCTATCCACATCAATACTGAACCACCAATACCGTGTGCATTAAGTTTGTATACCAATCTCTTGTGTGGGTACTTGTCGAAAGCCTTCGGAAAGTCCAGATATAACACATCCACTGCTTCTCCCTTATCCACTCTACTAGTTACATCCTCAAAAAATTCAATAAGATTCGTCAGACATGATTTACCCTTCGTAAATCCATGCTGACTTTGTCCAATGATTTCACCACTTTCCAAAAGCGCTGCTATCCCATCTTTAATAACTGACTCTAGCAGTTTCCCCACTACCGATGTTAGACTAACTGGTCTGAAATTTCCCGTTTTCTCTCTCCCTCCCTTTTTAAAAAGTGGGGTTACATTAGCTACCCTCCATTCCTCAGGAACTACCCTTCCTCATTACTCAATATCCAGTCTAGAATCTATAAAGTTTTGAAAAATTATCACTTAAAATTATTAAGTGGCATCTGCTATTTCTGGGGCTACTTCCTTAAGTACCCTGGGATGCAGCCTATCTGGCTCTGGGGATTTATTGGCCTTTAATCCATTCAATTTACCTAACACCACTTTCCGGCTAACCTGGATTTCACTCATTTCCTCCATCTCATTTGACCCGCGATCCCCTGCTATATCCGGCAAATTATTTATGTCTTCCTTAGTGAAGACAGAACCAAAGTAGTTATTCAATTGGTCTGCCATGTCCTTGTTCCCCATGATCAATTCACCCGTTTCTGACTGCAAGGGACCTACATTTGTTTTAACTAATCTTTTGCGCTTCACATATCGATAAAAACTTTTGCAGTCAGTTTTATGTTTCCTGCCAGTTTTCTTTCATACTCCATTTTCCCTTTCCTAATTAAGCCCTTTGTCCTCCTCTGTTGGTCTCTGAATTTCTCCCAGTCCTCTGGTAGGCTGCTTTTTCTGGCTAATTTGTACGCTTCATCTTTTTCTTTGATGCCATCCCTGATTTTCCTCGTTATCCACGGATGCGCCACCTTCCCTGATTTATTCTTTTGCCATACTGGGATGAACAATTGTTGTAGATCATCCATGCAGTCTTTAAATGCCTTCCATTGCATATCCACCATCAACCCTTCAAGACTCAATTGCCAGTCGATCTTGGCCAATTCACATCTCATACCCTCAAAGTTACCTTTCTTTAAGTTCAGGACCCGTGTTTCTGTATTAACAATGTCACTCTCCATCATAATGAAGAACTCAACCATATTATGGTCACTCTTGCCCAAGGGGCCACGTACAACAAAGCTGCTAACTAACCCTTCCTCATTACTCAATATCCAGTCTAGAATAACCTGCTCTCTCGTTGGTTCCTCCATGTCGTCACATGATATAGTCCTATGAAAAGTATCAGCCTTACAATAATAATTATTCGTTAACAATTTGAATGTATCATATTACTTCCCTTTAATAAAACTAAAAATGATTTTAGAAAATTCCAAATTTTAAATATTTGACAGCTTTAAGTGATTTGCACACTCTGTACTATTCTCACTATTGTTTCACCGAGGTTATGAATTCTCCTGATTACACTTATTTCAGGATCACTGTTCTATGTTCTCATTTGTCACAGCCCAGGGGGATGTATATACAGGTCCACCACAGATATTCCGGCAACTGGTGTACCAGCAACTTCTTTAAGCTGGACAAAATTACAACAGTGCACTGAAACCCCCCCTGGAAATGTGGCACCTAGACCATGTGAGTGGCTGGTATCAATCTCAGTCGGATTTTCATGGCCGAGGCTCTGGAACTCCGGCCAGGCTAGAGCCAGAGAATCCATTCTCACAGCCGGCTTCCATGGCCAGACTTCAGATCAGCGGGTCGAATTTGCCCCCTGTGGCCAGGGCTCTGGAACTCCAGCCCAGCTGGAGCCGGTGGATCTGTTCCCATAGCTGACTTTGGTGGTTGACTGGTGGGTTGAATTTCCCCCTGCAACCGGCGCTCTGCAACTCTGCCCGGCCAGAGCTGACTGACCTGTTCCCATAGCTGGCTTCTGAGGCCAACTTTGCAGTATCTCTGCCTCCTGGTGGCATAGGCAGAGTACTGGTACTGTTAGACTCCTCCCAGAGGCCTGCGACAGAAGGCGAGGGTGGCAGGTGCACCTGCCTTATCATATTTTTGGAAGACTTGGCAAATCTCTGGTCCAGGGGGGTCGGCACGGTAGTCCCACCAGCAAAGCGGTCGCGTGTCTGCCCTCATCGGGACATCAATCAATCAATCAATCAAATACTTTATTGTCATTCAAAAATACACCAATAAATGCAAGTCTGAATGAAATTTTGTTGCATCTGGCTCACCTTGCAACATAAAATAACAAAAGGATAAAATAGATTATAAAACAAAATACATAATAGTGGCGGCACATTACATGGTATTCAAGTGTCTGATGGCTCGGGGGAAGAAGCGGTTGCAAAACCTGGCCGTTCTGCTCCTTATACTATGATACCTTTTATACCTTTTGCCTGAGGGCAGCAGAGTGAACAGTCCATGATGGAGATGTGTGGGGTCTTTTATAATGCAGTTGGCTTTGGACAAGCGACGTTTGCACGCAATGTTCCGGATTGACGGTAGAGAAGTCCCGATGATCTGAGGCCAACTCCTTAACCGCCAGCCGGGCTCCCCATGGAAGATTTGTAAAGTTAATTTACGTTTAATTTGTTTTATTTAAGTTTCGGCTAGTTTGTGGTGCTTTAGGGACAGGAGAGGTATAATTAGTGGGTTAGAGATGGATTCTTGTATCATTATTACATGGCCTCTGTGGTCCAGCAAAATGGATAATATTTCAAGGTTGCGGAACAAAGGGTGACCTATATGATAACATCTGCAATGAAATGACTTCAAGTCTTTTAACAAACCGAGATATGAAATTCACCTTCCACTCAATATACATTCATATATTTGGGCCAAAATTGTTACATTTTTTGTAACTTTAGCTCCATCCAGTGCATAGATCTATCACCCATACAGGTAGTTCTGCTATATCTTGACAGTTGCATTCCTTAGAAACCAGATGCTATTAAAAACCATAAGGACAATTGTGTCAATAGGATAAAGGAGGTAAGGGGTTAGAGAGTTTTGGACACAATTACTGAGTTAATTTTCCTGCAGGATTTAACAAAAAAAGGTATTTTCATTGGTGATGTTCTTTCTCGTTTACTGCAAGCTGAAAAGAGTAATGGTTGTATGTTACTTGTTTAATAGACAATTGTTGCACAAATGTCAATAGTATGTCAATTTGTATAGCCGCCCATGGTTAAAAAGTAGCAATGTCTTCATAAGAGACAATAGTGTCTAATTACTGTGAGGAAGTTTCATAGAAACAGGTTTTTGTACCTATGCTCTTTAAATCTAATTCAGTTATTTATTTGACCTTACTTTCCAAAGTAACTTTTAAGTGGATCTCATGTTCCTGATTGAAATCACATTAGAATCAGTTTGGCCCGCATAATGCAAATAATTCATTTCTTGCATTATTTCCAATTCAAGCTATGGAAACACAAGTTACTGCAGAAGTACCTGCATAATAAAACATTTAATCTCTGTCTTTGATTACCTTATCATTTGGGTTATCTCTTCATAGCATCTACTTGAGCAATAAGATTTGATTCTCAAATCTTAGCATTATAGTAATAGGACAGTTGCATCTCAGCATCCATTATGTGGCCATTGTGGAAATATCAGAGTTCAGACGCAGTGCTACAAGCAGATGTTTCAAGCCAGTAACATGAATAAATTATTTCCAATAAAAATTTGTAGAAACCTTTCCACTCCAAATATAAACAACGATGCTTGCATCTTGATTTGTGCATTATTTTCACACTGGTTCCATTTGCGTAATGTGTTCACAATGCATTCTCTATGACATAACCAATGACTGCTCCAAGCTGCAATTGGTAGAATCAAAGGCTTGTTCAATAACACAATTCATGATGTATCAAAATGTCCCATTGCTGAGGCTTTCACTGTATTGGCATAAAAGGTGATTTACTTTGATGTTTATTCAAATATAATGGTTCAACTTTTTTAATACGCAATAAAGTGGTGTTGACGCTGTAGCAAAATGGAGTTGGAATCAGTTGCATTATTAGATTATACCTGAAAACAACCTGAGGACAAAACATTTTCACGTTTCCTGACTTCCGCGATGGCCTTGATTTTATCTTTTACTGGCTACAACCCATTTTCATCAACTCTCGGACCTAAATGAATTACCTTCTTCTGAATAATGCCCTTTTTATTGTATTTAATGTTGGCATTCTGACAATACAATTTTCCAAACAGCTTTTAGGTTTGGGAATTGATCAGCCTTTGTGAATATTGCAATTAGAATGTCATCCTGCTTTCAAAAACAATGCTGCAGCATCCTATTCATTATGTCTCAGAACATCGTTGGTGCCAATCTTATCCCATAAGGTAGATTGATATATACATATCACCTTCTGTGGGTGGTAATAGTTCACAGGCTGAGAGATGTTTGGCGATGTGCAACGTCTTTTATGCAACCCTATCCAGTTTCGCAACAACTTTCCTATCACATGGTGCCCAGAACTGAACACATTACTCTTTTTTTTTTTTTTTAATTTTATTTTTTAAATTTTATAATACAACTTAGGAGATAGGTCCATAGGTAATAAAACAAAACTATTCATCTAGTCCTGGGTTCAAGCTTCCGTCGATCATCAGCGCTGGCCCATTCTACCCCTTCAAATAATCTATGACCATATTCTAATAAATAATTCAGGTTTGTCAATTAAGACAAATCTAATTTTTTCCAGATTTAAGGTATCCAACATCTCCATAATCCACATTTTAATTGTAGGGGATGCATGGTTTTTCCAAAATTATAATATTAGTTTTTTCCCAGTTATTATACTATAATCCAGGAAATGTCTTTGGTTTATTGTCAGTTTTAGGTATTGTTCAGATATGCCCAATATTATTAATTTAGGATCGGGATCCAGTTGAATATTAACCACTACGGAAATAATTTTAAAAATATCCACCCAAAATGTTTTAATTTTTATGCAATTTACAAAGGTATGGGTTAAATTAGCCTCAGAGTATTGACATTTATCGCAGATAGGAGAGATATTAGGAAAAATTCTGTTTAATTTTGTTTTAGAATAATACAATCTGTGTAATATTTTAAATTGTATTAAAGAATGTCTGGCGTTTAACGAACATTGATGTATATGTTGTAGGCTTTCATCCCAAATATCTTTCGTTATGGGTATTTCATTTTCCCATGCTTGTCTATGTGATTCTGTCGACGGATTCTCACTATCTAACAGGGAACACATTACTCTAAATGCGGCCTCACCAATGTCTTATATAACTGGAACATGATCTCCCATCTTCTACTCAATACTCTAACTGATAAAGGTTAATGTGCCAAAAGCCTTTTTGACAACCCTACGCACCCATGACTCCACCTTCAAGGAACTATGTACCTACACGCCTAGGTTATTCTGTTTTATAACAATCACCAGAGCCCTACCAGTCACTGTGTAGATCCTGCTAGACTTCCCAAAATGCAACAACTCACATTTCTCTGTTTTTACACTCAATGTGTTTCTCTAATATATCCCCAACTCTGTCAACCAACCTTTCCATAACAAAGTTGGTCCATTAAGATAATCATATGCTAAAATCAATAGATTTTGCTTCTGCAATCTTAACTGACCACACATTGCAATTGACCCAATACATTAAGATCAAAGCAGAGTATAATTTTAATTTTAAAGTTCTTGTTACCAATTATATTTGACTAAAACGGCTGCATCAATATGCATATCTATGCCTCAGTTATTAATTATAACCTTAATTACAAAATGGTTGATTTTTTATCACTACTTCCTTTTAGCTTTATTCTTATGTCAGAATATGATGTTGCTGAAAGACTCTGTACAATTTATTGCGATTTGGGGCAGAGTTGTTGGCAAACTACTGTAAGCTGTGATAACATTTGATGCTTCCTTCAATGCATCTGCCATTGGAGAATACTTAACTACCTTGGTCTGGATGTTAGGAACATGCTCTCCTCCATATCCATTGATGCTGATTAGGACATGAACTTCATCTCGCTTCCTGAGGTCGATAACTAACACTGTTGTCTTGCTGACATTAATGGAGAGGATGTTGTCTTGATGGCAAGATTCTAAGCCCTCTTTCTTCTTATATTCCGACTCGTTTTTTCAGACTCAGCCCAATACAATGCGTCAGCTGCCAACTATCAAATGGAGCTAGAGTGGAATTTGGCTGCACAGTCATGAGTACATAACAAATATAGGACCAAGAATGCAATCTTATGGGGCACAAATATTGGGAATTATTGTGAAGAACGTTTTGTCACCTTTCCTCACTGTTTATGATCTATGGGTCATGTAGTCAAGGATCCATTGGCAGAGCGGTGCTGACTCCTAGGTTCAGGAGTATGGAGGTGAGTTTGGATGGGCTATGTTTTTGAAGGCGAAGCTACAGCTGACAAATAGGAATCTGACGTGGGCGTCTGTGTTATCTGGATATTCCAGTGCTGAGTGTAGGGCTTGGGAGATGGCTTCTGCCATGGACCTGTTGCGAGAGTAAGCAAACTGCAGTGGATCTATGCTGTCCAAAAGGCTGGAGTTACTGTGCACTTGAATCGCCTCATGATCATGAATGTCAGAGGCAGTAGATGGTAGGCATGATATATTGCTTTTCTTTGGTACCCAAATGATAGTGGTCTTTTTAAATGAGGTGGGAACCACGGAATAGAATAGGGAGAGATTAAAGATGTCTGCAAATTCTGTTTCCAGTTTGTCCAGGAAGGGACAATGATATATTTATTTTTAGTTGTCATAAAATATAACATTAAGTAAACTTCAAAGAAGCTTCGACAATTGCATTGTAGAAAGTATCCTGACTGATTGCATCATAGCTTGTTCTGGCAATTCCAACACAAGAAGCTGCAGAGAGTGGGTGGACTCAGTCCGGTCGGCTTAACACGTTCGGCACTACCCTACCCATTTACATCTGTATTAGATGCTGCCTCAAGAAGGCGGCATGTATCATCAAGGATCCTCACCATGCAGAACACACCTTCTTTTTGCTACCATTGGTTATGGAGTAAAGAAGCCTGAAGTCCAACACGAATAGGCGAACTGTGAAGGATAAATGGCGAGAGATAATGTTGCGTACAATCTCTGTGGTTCAAACGTCAACACCACGTCTCAGCTCATAAATTGCTACTACCCGAGGAGAATGCACAGAAAGTTGCATTACTGCTCCATTAAAGTGGGCACACCAAACACTTAAATGAACTAACCACAATTTGGTAGATAGTGGTGTATGCATTGAGCAATTTAATTCTCATGGTTTAGAAACCCATAACTACTACTAGTAAATTTATTTTCTAAATAAAGTCTACTGCAGAAATAGATCCAACTCAATGTACATTTTACTTCGGAGTAACGTGAGTGATTCCGTGAAGAACCCCGCCAGTCCGCATGCACGTCATTACGTCTAACACATGGCACGGTGACCGGCTGGGAGGAGCAGCGCTTCTCCAGCAGTAAGTTTAAAAATCCTCAGGTAAGTGTCAAACTTGTTGGAGGTCGTTTCTTCATTTGTTAACTCTTTTTACAGGAGGACAAGTCCAAGCATGGAGAAATCGTTGAGAGCAAGGCGAGCCATTGCAAAAGTAACTAAAGACTGCGGGAGTGTGGGTAGCGGGCGGCCGCCTAGTTCATCTACTGAGTCGCTAATAACAAGACCATCGACTACAGACCTGGTGTTTGAGGGCACCGTGGCTGTGCCAGAGGGGCACAAGGCCACTAGAAAGTCTGTACGACCGATAGACTCGGACATCTCCGGTCGGGATGGATCCCCCTCGAGAATGGATACCATATCACGGATATCCAGGATGGAGCTCCTACTGGAGAGGTCGCTCCATCAAGAGCGCCGCCCTCTCCAAGAGCCCGCGCCAGCAGCACCTGCAGGGCTGCCTAGTGCCTAGAGCATAACAGGTCAGTACGATTCAGATGCCAAATCTGTGGGCTTAGCATTGGAGGCTGCCCCAAGGGACGAAGGGCACGAGCCAGAGGTTCCATTCCTGGCAGCAAGGTTTGCCGTCCCAAAAGACTCTGGAGAGCCGCTGGGCTGGGGGAAGAGCTGGACGACGATGACTCAAAACAAGTCGGGCTCATCAAGGCGCCAGTGACCAGCAGAACCCTTCGGAGGCAGTACCCCTACAAGCGGTTTGCTGAAACCAGGTCCGGTCAAGGACCAAGCCAATGTGTGCAGCTGGCGCACTCCAGCGGGAGTACGGGCAAACATGCCTTTTCCCTCCAGAACCAGGGGACAAAGAACTCCACCGGTAACCATGGAGGTAGGTGGGTCTGGTTCTTGTCAAAACATATTGAGCGAGAATTACCTACCTGTTGGGGGGAGGTCACACTGGTTTCTGAAAGAATGGCATGAAATAACATCAAACTTGTTTATACTGCAGAGTGTACAATGGTTTCAAATCGAATTTATTCCCATTTTGTGCTACTGATAGAATTTCTAGCTGTGGAGGCAGATGGAATATGCATGAGGCATTTATTCTCCAACCACAAGGAATTAATTATTTAGAGCTTTTAGGAGCATTTTACGGGCTCAAGGCTTACTGTATCACTAAGCATCACTTACATGTTCAGCTTCAGATTGACAACACCACGGCAGTGGTGTATGTTAATCACATGCGTGGAATCAAGTCGAAATCTTGTGACAGATTGGCTAACCTTATTCGTTATAACTGGTGCATTAAAAAGAACATTTGGATTTCAGCTGTCTACTTGCCAGGCAGATTCAATATGGTGGCAGACACCAGGTCACGCAAATTCAATGACAACACAGAGTGAATGTTGAATCATGATGTATTTAATGAGATTGTTGTTTGCTACGGGATGCTAGATATCGATTTGTTTGATTCCAGACTCAATCACCAGGTACCGAAGTATGTTTCATGGGAACCAGATCCAGGGGCAGTAGCGGTAGATGCGTTCTCGCTACACTGGGGCGGAATGTTTTTATATGCATTTCCCCCATTCTGCCCCATTAGTCAGTGCTTGACCAAGACAAACTGGACTCCGCTTCAGGAGTTTTGGTGGAACCCGACATGGTTCCCTCTCATTTCGGACATTATTACACAGCCTATTATGGTGGTTCCAAAACGTCATGATCTATTGTTGCACCATGTGACTGGAGATCAACACCCATTGAGTGATCATAGAAACTTAGAAACAGAAAATTGGTGCAGGAGGAGGCCCTTCGGCACTTCGAGCCAGCACCGCCATTCAATATGATCATGGCTGTTCGTCCACTATCAATAACCCGTGCCTGCCTTCTCCTCATATCCCTTGACTCCACTAGCCCCGAGATCTCTATCCAACTCTCTCTTAAATCCATCCAGTGATTTGGCCTCCACTGCCCTCTGTGGCATGGAATTCCAAAAATTCACAACTCTCTGGGTAAAAATGTTTTTTCTCAGCTCAGTCTTAAATGATTTCCCCTTTATTTTAAGACTGTGGCCCCTGGTTCTGGACTCACCCAACATTGAGAACATTTATCCTGCATCTAGCTTGTCCAGTCCTTTTATAATTTTATATGTTTCTATAAGATGCCCCCTCATCCTTCTAAACTCCAATGAATACAAGCCTAGTCTTTTCAATCTTTCCTCATATGACAGTCCCGCCATCCCAGGGATCAATCTCGTGAACCTACGCTGCACTGCCTCAATCACAAGGATGTCCTTCCTCAAATTAGGAGACCAAAACTGTACATAATACTCCAGATGTGGTCTCACCAGAGCCATATACAACTGCAGAAGAACCTCTTTACTCCTGTACTGTAATCCTCTTGTTATGAAGGCCAACATTCCATTAGCTTTCTTCACTGCCTGCTGTACCTGCACGCCAACTTTCAGTGACTGGTGTACAAGGACACCCAGGTCTCGCTGTACCTCCCCCTTACCTAACCTAACCTCATTGAGATAATAATCTGCTGCCTTGTTTTTGCCGCCAAAGTGGATAACCTCACATTTATGTATATTATTCTGCATCTGCCATGCATCTGCTCACTCACTCAACCTGTCCTGGTCCCCCTGCAACCTCCTAACATCCTCTTCACAGTTCACACTGCCACCCAGCTTTGTGTCATCCGCAAACTTGCTAGTGTTGCTCCTAATTCCCTCTTCCAAATCATTTATATATATGGTAAACAATTGCGGCCCCAACATCGAGTCTTGTGGCACTCCACTCGCCACTGCCTGCCATTCTGAAAAGGACCCGTTCACTCCTACTCTTTGTTTCCGGTCTGCCAACCAATTTTCTGTCCATGTCAACACCCTACCCCCAATACCATGTGCTCTAATTTTAGCCACCAGTCTCCCAAGCGGGGACTTATCAAAGGCTTTCTGAAAGTCTAGATGCACTACAGCCACTGGCACTCCTTCATCCATTTTACTTGTCACATCCTCAAAAATATCCAGAAGATTAGTCAAGCATGATTTCCCTTTCATAAATCCATGTTGACTTGGACTAATCCTTTTACTGCTATCCAAATGCTCCATTATTACCTCTTTAATAATTGACTCCAGCATCTTTCCCACCACCGAAGTCACGCTAACTGGTCTGTAATTCCCTGTTTTCTCTCTTGCTCCTTTCTTGAAAAGTGGGATAACATTAGCTATCCTCCAATCCTCAGGAACTATTGAACATTCGAAAATGATCACCAATGTGTCCACTATTTCTAGAGCCACCTCCCTGAGGACCCTGGGATGCAGACCATCAGGCCCAGGGGATTTATCATCCTTCAGTCCCATAACACGACTATTTCAAGATGGCTGAAACAAGTGCTGGGTTGTGCAGGATTTAATACTGACAATTTTAAATCTCACTCCACCAGGGTGGCATCAACGTCAGCAGTGAGGGCAATGGACGTCCCTCTAGACCATATCCTCGCGGCCGCAGGATGGTCAAATGAATTGACTTTTCATTGGTTTTATATTAAACCACTTATTGAACCCGGGGTGTTCGCCCATTCCGTTTTAAGTTCTGTTTCATAGCTTCTCCCTGGGAGAGAGGAGTCACTATTATGTTTTATTTTGTTTATTTTGTGAATTAAAGCATCAACATGTTAATCAGTACCATGTTTCAATGTATTGCTCATTATTCACTCCTCCTGAGTCAACTGATGCAGTGTGAGACACCTGGATTTAGATCGGCGTGAAATCACAGACCTTTGAAATTTTCATGGAATCACTTACGTGACTCCGAAGTAAAATACTAAGATTAGATGAGAACTTACCAGGTTGATCTTTATTTTATGAGGAGTTATGATGAGCGATTATGTGCCCACCGCTCCCGGCCCTCAAAATCTTAAAGGTCAACTGGAAGGTCTGGTTTATAATCTTACTATGTTACTTCAGTTACTGTTATCTGTGATTTCACACCACTACTTTGAAGATTGACGTGCATGCGTTCTGGCGGGGTTCTTCACGTAATCGCTCTTCGTAACTCCTCATCAAACTTCAAACTGGTAAGTTCTCATCTAATCGTACTATTTTCTTACAAAAATCTAGGCAATAGCTAACTTTTGTGAAGAGAATTAGATGCAGAACTGGTATAATTCATACAGCAATGACAGCCATACAATGGGGCAATTTTTCTGGACTCTCACTCTCCAGTACATGAACTAACTTGCTTTTCTTCTGCTCTGTGCTGATGAAGAGATCCAAACCTGAAACATTAAGTTGTGGTGTCAGCCTATACCCAGACCACTTATGGTCGAACCCTCGACAATAGGTACGAGGGCTGGCACGTGACGTCATGGGCTAGAGGGAGTGTCCAGCTACTTAAGGTTATCTCACCTCGAGACCTTAGCAGTCCACTGGTAGCTGAGCCCAAGAGAACAACCTCGCTCAGCTACAGCAGCAATGATATTATAATTACCGGACCAACCTAACATGTAGAACCTGAATAAACTACTGTTTGAACCTGCTTGACATCTGGCTTTGTTCACCACGTCTGGTGCCACTACAAAGTGTTCCTCTTTCCACTGATGGTACCTGGCTGGCTGAGTTTATTTTACAGCATTTTCTGTTTTTACTTCATACACCCAACATCTGCAATTTTGTTTTAATTTTCAACGATGAAAAGATATTTAATCAAAATATCATTCTCCACTGAATCCAAACAATGAGTTGTCAGCAAGATATTACCTTTAATAAAGACAGAAATACTGGTTAATACTTTGAAGATCAGGCAGGCAACTACAGTTAATATTCAGGATAACAACCTTTAACCTTTTCTGATACAAGGTCATCACCTGAAAGGTTAATTTTGTTTCACTCTCCTTAGATGCTACCTGACCTGAGTATCTACAAAATTTCCTGCTTCTATTTCAATTTCCAATGTCTTCAGTATTTTGTTTTTGCCTTAAGGCTTGAATCAGCAAAATCTATTCCAAACACTCTACCTCTAAAAAGTGAACTTGTTTAACATTTACCATTATTTCCCTATCTTCATCACATAAGGGCAGCACAGTGTCACTTCCTCTTCTCCCCTTCTCCCATCGGGCAGGCAGTGCAGAAGTTTGAATACGCATACCTCCAGATTCAGGAACAATTTCTTCCCAGCTGAATGGTTATCTCATCAGCTAGAATGCAGTCCTGACCTCCCATTTACATCATTGCAAGACCTTTAAACTTTAGTATTAGTTTTTAGTTTAAGAAATACATTGTGCAACAGGCCCTTCATCCCACCAAATCCGTGTGACCAGCAATCCCCGTACACTAGCACTATCCTACACAATAGGAACAATTTACAATTTTACTGAAGTCAATCAACCTATAAACCTGTACGTCTTTGGAGTGTGGGAGGAAAGTGGAGCACCTGGACAAACCCACGTGATCACGGGGAGAACGTACAAATTGCGTACAGACAGCAACTGTAGTCAGGATCGAACCCGATCTTTGGCATTGCAAGGCAGCAACTCAACCGTTGTGCCACCTTGTCACCCCATCATCTTCAATGTTATATTGTTGCATTAAATATTGTACCCTTTATCCTTTTTCTATGCATAGTGGACAGTTTGATTGTATTCATGTATAGTCTTTTATATGACTGGATTGTACACAAACAAAAGCTTTTCCCACTACTTCAGTAGATGTGACAATAATAAACTAAACTAAGAGAATAAACCAATGCTCTGCATATTACTAAGGATTAAAATAATGCAATTCTTCTCAGAAAAGATTTTGTCAAACTGCTTGTAGAAAGATACAGTTTTTATGAACACAATATTTCAACTGGCAAACAAAATATGATCCATTGACTCATTTTCTACTAATTCCACATAGCAAAGTGATAGCAGGAGCAGTTACTTAAACAATGAAATGAATCACTTAGATAACTTAATCAGATCTGTACCACTGGTTGTAAAATAATAACTGTCTGATGACCATCTGCACTCTAATTAAAGTCAATGGCCATTTGAAAGCATATGCTGACTGACAATTTAGTGCTGGCAACAGATTTTTCCTCGTAATGCTTTACGCGGACACTTACCAAAGAAAATCAATGGATATGAAACTCATTTCCAACTAAAGCACTGCAAAAATAATTTGGTCATTCAGTGAGGGCATTTTTTTAAGGGCTCGGATAAAACTGTTTATTCATTTGCATTTCCCAAATCTGTGTAGGGAACCGTCATCTAGGATTTGTACCCATCTCCTATTGTATAAATCATTGTGTGTTAGAAGTTAATCTGAATGCCAAGTGTTTAAATGGGGAAGTTGAAGCCCGTCCTGAAATCTTGCTTTGTGTCTCAAATAAACATGTTTTCATTATCCAACATAACTTTCACGACATCTTATCTATTCTTCAGGATGAAATAATGGGCCATGTGCCTCGCTCACAGAAAACTACTGGGCAGATTTTCTGTGGGAGAAGGTTAGAATGAGTAATGGTCATGCTGGGAAAAGTGGAGAATGATCATTGGGACTGTGGAGTGCGATGGGGCAAGCTCAGGTTCAGCCAACTAGAGTCATAGAGTGATACAATGTGGAAACAGGCCCTCTGGCCCAACTTTCCCACACCGGTCAACAACTCCTAGCTATACAAGTCCCACCTGCCCGCATTTGGTCAATATCCCTCCAAACCAGTCCTATCCATTAAACTCATTTAAAAACAAACAAAAACAAACAAATCCTTTGGTATTGATCCCATGTTATAGGAAATGTGTTGTCAAGCTGGAAAAGGAGCTGAGAAAATTTATGAGGAGGTTGCTAGGACCCCAGAGCCTGAACTATAGGGTGAGATAGAGCAGGCTAGGTCTTTATTCTTTCGGGTGGAGGTGGATGAGGGGTGATCTTAGAGAGGTGTAGAAAATCATGAGAGGAATAGATCGGGTAAATACATGGAGTCTTTTGCCCAGAGTAGGGAACCGAGAACCATAAGACATAGATTTAAGGGGGAAATACGTTAATAAGAACCTGAGGGGATAACATTTTTATTCAAAGGGTGGTGGGTGTATGGAATGAGCTGCCCGAGGAGGTAGTTGAAACAGGTACTATTGCAATGTTTAAGAAACAATTGACAAGTACATGGATTGGATAGGTTTAGAGGGATATGGGTCAAATGCAGGGAGGTGGGATTAGTGTAGATGGGGCATGGGGCATGTTGGGCACATTGGGCAAGTTGGGCCAAACAGTCTGTTACCACACTGTATGACTCTGTCACTCTCTATGACTCTGATTTGGGTCTGTGGAGCTGCTAAGGACTTTGCAAGAGGAAATGAAAGGAAATGCAGATGCTGGAAATATTAAATAAAAGAGAAATGTTGGAAATACTCATCAAGTCAAGCAGCATCTGAAGAGAACAAAAATATATTTAAGGTCAAACTGGGGAAGTGAGAACTGACCCAACCAAAAATGTCACCTGTCCATGTCATAGAGAAATGCTGCCTGACCCACTAAATTACCCCAACACTTTTTTTTCCGTTGCAAGATTCCGACATCTGCCGTTCCTTATGACTCTAATCAGTATACAAATTAGTTTAAAGAGGATGGGGCAAGGATGATGAATACAAAGTGTTGAACTGGCCCATTCTGATGGAAACAGAACAAGTAAGTTGTCCAAAATGTTGAAATCAATATTGAGAGCCAAAGACCGCTAAAGTGTCCAAGTTCCAAACATCTAGCTTCTGTTGGTCCTCATTATAACACTGCTGTAGGCTACAGGCATATGTCAGGAGGCACACAAGGACAGCAAATGTTGTAACCTGCAGCAAAAACAAACTGTTGGTTGAACTCATCGGGAAAAGCAATATCTGTGGAGTGAAAAGAAAATGTTGAGATTTCAGGTTAAGACCCTGCATCAGGAGAGAAAGGTCAAAGAGGAATAGGGTAGAGAATTAAAGAGGCAAACCAATGCGAAACTCAGTACCTTCCCGCATTTCAATTGACATCAAAGCTATCACCTATTTAATGTTTTATCCCTCCAAGCAGAAAAGACCTGATGAGCATCAAGTATAATGTTCTAGATTAGTACGTGAAGTGCTATGTTACAGTTTCTCTCTCCAGAGACAATGCCTGATCAGATGGCACTTCAACAAACATCCCCATTACATTCAAAATCAATTCACAGCTTTAAAATATCCCTTAATTTGATTTATTTCTCTCCAACTGTCCTCATTAAACGATTAACCAAATGGCTCTCTGAACATTGGAATCACATAAAAAAATCCTGACTTCACACTAAACAGATAGAGTCATAGCATTGAAACAGGCCCATCAGCCCAGCTGACCAAGTTGCTTAACCGAGCAGGTCTCTATTGCAACCATTCTCACCATTCCTGTCCATGTTCTTGTATAAGTGTCTTTTAAATGTTGCAATAGAACCCACTTCAACCACTTCTCCACATGAAAGAGTATACCAAGTGCTGGAATAACCCAGCGGGTCAGGCAACATCCTAGAGAACATGAATAGGTGCGTTTAGGGTCGGGACCCTTCTTCAGATCTCCTCTCGCTTCCTTATGGATAGCCAGATCCAGATAGTCATGGCCAAGCATCATGTGCTGGGCCAAGTGGCAGATCTCATCCTGGAGTATTACATCCAGTTCAGCATGAGAGTCTCAGCAGGGTCAGTAACATCAGAGTGGCACCGACTGGAGGTTGGGATCATCACAGGCTGTACCACCTCTGTGATCCTTTTGCCTTGGCGATGAACATGATTGTCAAGTCTGCTGAGCCAGAGTGCCGGGGCCCTCAGATGAAGTCAGGAATGCGCCAACCACCAATCAGAGCATTCATGAATGACCTGACTGTCACCACTGAGTCAGTGCCAGGAGGCAGGTGGATCCTGCAGGGGTTGGATAAACTGATTGGATGGGCAAGGATGAGGATTAAGTCATGAAAATCAAGGTCACTGGTGCTGAAGAAGGGCAATGTCATGGACAGGTTCCGCTTCAGCATCAAAGGGACACCAATCCCAACTGTCTCCGAAAGGCCAGTGAAGAGTCTTAGCAAGATGTTTAACAGCAGCCTGAAGGATACAGCATCAGTCCAGGCAACCTGTCAGGAGCTGGAAAGCTGGTTGAGAGTGGTGGACCCGTTGGGGCTTCACGGCAATTTGAAGGCATGGATTTACCAGCACGGTATCCTGCCAAGGATACTTTGGCCACTGCTTGTTGACGAAGTCCCAATCTCCATCGTAGAGACATTGGAGAGGAAAGTCAGCAGCTTCCTCAGGAGATGGCTGGGACTGCCCAGCAGCCCTAGCAGCATCACCCTTTACAGAAATAACATCAAATTCTGCCCCTGAAGTCCCTGGAGGAGGAGTTTAAGGTGACTCAGGCCAGAGAAGTGTTGCTGTACAGGGACTCCAGCAACCCCAATGTGGCTCAGGTAGGGGTGGAGGTGAAAATTGGGAGGATGTTGAGAGCCGGTAAAGCCGTACTGCAACCGGAGTCTCGGATATGCCACATAGTCCTGGTGGGAGCAGTGACTCGAGGAAGAGCTGGTCTGGGAATCTTCCCAACTCCCCACTTTGACAAGGCCAAGGGGAAGGAGAGGCAAAGGCTGGTCCAGGAGAAAGTGAGGGCACAGGTGGAGGAGGAGGAGAGGTCTACCAGAGCGGTTGGCTTGAGGCAGCAGGGGGCCTAGACATGTGTGAGCAGGCCATGGACCAAAAAGTCACATGGACTGAGCTCTGGCAGTCTGAACCACAGCACATCAAATTCCTGGTTCGGGCAGTGTACGATGTCCTGCCCAGCCCATCGAACCTCTTAATCTGGGGCAAAGCGGAATCTCCAGATTGCCCGCAATGCTCAGGCAAGGGGACATTGGAACACATCCTGAGCTGCTGCCTAAAGGCACTTGGGCAGGGCTGGTACACCTGGCGTCACAACCAGGTTCTTAAACCCATTGCAGAAGCCATCAGCATGGGAATCATTAGCTGCAGATGAGCACGCCCCACCACCCAGATGATCACGTTCGTGAAGGCCGGAGTGCAGTTGCCAAGATCCACAGCACACAGGAATCCGTCAGGAATCCTGATGACTGTGCGGGACCAGCAGCTTTCTGTAGACATAGCAAAGCAACTGAAGTTGTTTCCTCCTGGTCTCAGAGGCGACCAAAAACATTGTCTTGTTGGAACTGACAGTGCTATGGGAGGGCTGTCTCGAGGAGGCCCACGAGAGGAAGAAGACCAAGTAAGAAGAGCTGGTCATAGACTGCTGTAAGCAGGGTTGGAAGGCAAGGTGTACGCCCATCGAGGTTGGCTGCAGGGGTTTTGCAGGGCGATCGCTCTACAGAGCCTTGAACGCACTTGGCATCTATGGAATGGAGAGAAGAGCCTTCATGAACACCACAGAAAGCCTTGAGATGACTCTGGATCAGGAGAGAAGGTCCCTGGGGAGGAGCAAATGCCACTTGAACACAAGTTGTGGTCTGATCAACCATGGCTGGATCACCTGAGTGAGGGTGTCTGATGTTGAAAGACCCGAGACACCTAATGACCCCAGGTTACATCACTGATGATGTGTTCAGTAGCATTAATAGATATATTTTATCAATGACCACAAGTTGCATGTACATGGTTTCCTTTTTTTTTGGTATTTAGAGAATTGGCACATAAACAGAATAAGGTGTTAAAATAGTAAAGGGATTTAGTAAGGTAACCATATACATACAAATAAATATCATACAGAACTACTCAACAAACAGGAATGATGTGAAAGCCCCAGAGATGATGTTGAAAATGTATATAAAATGTTCTCAGGAAGAGTGATTTTACCTCTGAGATTAAACTGAAAAGCTGGATTTGTTCTTTTTGGACCAAAGAAGATGCAATGAGCTTTGATAGAAATGTGTATAAGATTATGATGGATTCAGAACTAGTAAGTAGAGGGAAACGGTTCCAATTAGAGAAGATTCAAGGGTCAGAGGACATAACTTTAAAATGTAAGCGGAAGTTGATGTGAAGAACTCAGGGTGATCTCCTGGAACTGTCAAGGTGTGCAGGAAGCAATAACAATGGGTGCCCTCAAAATAGAATTAAAATGGTATTTGGATGAGAAAAATAATTGGAGGACTATGGGGAAAGAGTAGAAGAATGCAACCATATAGTAACAGGATATTTTATTACAACATTTAAAAGACCTTGGACAGTTACATGGATAGGAAAGGTTTATATGGGCGAAACATGGGAAGATGTTTGTGCCCTTTGGTCGGCGTGGATAATTTGGAACAAATGGACTGTTTCCAGGCTGTATGACTATTGCGATGACAGGACTAATTTATTAGGAGCCAGGATTGACGTGATAATTAAAGAACCTTCGTCTCTACTATATTATTGCTATGATTTTGTAGTGAAGGAAGGTGAAGTAAAGGTCTTCATTTTAAAATTATACTGAGATGTATAAATCCGGAAGGAAGTTTTTACAAACAATAACTGACTGTCTCTCTGAAAGGAAGTCGATAATGATTTGACAGTTGTTTTCAAGAACAAAACAGATTTTTTTTCTGAGACAGAAGATAAATCGCAAAGACAGATAAATGTAGTTCAGCCATGATTAAATTGAATGATGGAATAGGCCCAAGGTCTATTCCTTTTCAGGGCTAGAGCTTAAGCAGTCTCCTGCTCCACAGGGACTCAACTATTGAGCTTTACTTCCATTGCAAAGGAACCCCAGCTAATCAGTAACACAGCAGACTGTATCATCACATTTTATTCTTTGTAATCCAATCACTCCAAGTAAAGACAGCTGTGCCAGCTCGAGATTATGAAGAAAAGAAACACAGACTTAAAGCCCCGTCCCACTTATGTGTCCTTGGCATGCAAATTATGCGACCTCGTCGTCGCATTGAGGCGTACGGGCATCGTGTGGCTGCGCGGGGCCAGTCCCACTGAGAAACGCGGAGGGGTATGTAGTTGTGCGCGATTTCACGCGGCGCTCCGAAATTTTGTACCAAAATGCTTGACGCATAACCGATTGCCAAAGTGGGACAGGACGAAGACCCTGGCGTGACGCAACGTCTCACCTCCAACAGCAGCAGAAGCAGGCAAACGATCATCGACCTCGGCCGGGGGCTCACGGCCATTGCGGACCGGATCCGCCCCCACTCTTACTCACAGAGCGGGGCCAAGAAAATTGAAGATAGACACAAAATGCAGGAGTAATTCAGAGGGACAGGCAGCATCTCTGGAGAGAAGCAATGGGTGATGTTTCGGGTCAAGACCATTCTTTCAGACTGAAGAAGGGTCTCGACCCGAAACATCGCCCATTGCTTCTCTCCAGAGTTGCTGCCGGTCCCACTGAGTTTAGGCCCTGTCCCACTTATGTGTCCTTGGCACGCAAATTACGCGACCTCGCCATCGCATTGAGGCGCACGGGCATCGTGTGGCCGTGCGGGGCCTGTCCTACTGAGAAGCGCGGAGGGGTATGGAGTTGTGTGCGGTATCGCGCGGCACTTCGAAATTTTGTTGCGAACGAAATCTTCGTGCACCACCGGCCTGTCATGTAACTGACGGACAAAGTAGGATAGGCCCAAAACTCTGGCGCAACGCAACGTCTCACCTTCAACAGCAGCAGAAGCAGCCAAACGATCACTGAGCTTGGCCTGGGGCTCACGGCCTTTGCAGATCCGGATCCGCCCCCACTTATACTCCCAAAGCGGGGCCAAGAAAATTGAAGATAGACACAAAATGCTGGAGTAACTCAGCGAGACTGGCAGCATCTCTGGAGAGAAGTAATGGGTGATGCGACATTCGCGGGACCGTCGCGCATCAACGCGACCATGACGTCGTGTAATTAGCATCTCTGGAGAGAAGCAATGGGTGACATTTCGGGTCAAGACCCTTCTATCAGACTGAAGAATGGTCTCGACCCGAAACATCACCCATTGCTTCTCTCCAGAGATGCTGCCGGTCCCACAGAATTACTCCCGCAGCTTGTGTTCATTTTCAAATGACGTCATGCACTCCAGACAGCTGTGCGGGCGCACAAAGGCGTGAGCGACCTTCCCGGGTCTGTCGCGCCTCAACGCAACCATGAGGTCACGTAATTAGCGTGCCAAGGACACGTAAGTGGGACAGGGGCTTTACTCAGTTATGTCAGAACATTGATCGCTCTGATTTAGAAAATTAACAGAATGATACTGTCGACACAAGGAACAACAGATGCCGGTTTACCAACAAAGACACAACGTCTTGGAGTAACTCAGATGGTCAGGCAGCATCTCTGGGGAACTTTTGGGTCGAGACCCTTCTTGGGTCTATCAGAGAGCATATCCTCAGAATAAAATGATATATCTTTAGAAAGGAGATGAGGTGGAATTTATTTTAATTTATAATGCAGTAGATTAGATTAGAGGAGGAGCATGTGAACCTCCATCTCGCCTGGAAGGGCTACTCGCCTGGATGATGTGCCAATAACCTGGATTTGCATCCCCTTCCCCTTTCCCCTTTCCCCTGTCCCTGCCTCCTTCCACCTTAATTTATTCCTCTGGCTTCACAATTCATAACTTTTGTTTCCTTATCTCCTTATCTCACACTTTTTATCTTTTCATCTCTGGACTTTGTCCAAACATCTGCCAATCAATCCAGCTGTATCCATCTAAACATTCCAGACTTTGTCCTGCCCCCACTCTTTTCCAACTTTCTCCCGCTGAGCACAATTAGTCTGAAGAAGGGTCCCGATCCAAAAAGGCACCTGTCCATGTTCACCCGAGATGCTGCCTGACCCATTGAGTTACTTCAACACTTTGTGACTTTTGAGAATGATGCTGTAATTATCTATTCCTATAGCATGACATAAATACTGGGGATTATTTATACAAGCCACCTGGTATATGACAAGTAATTTCCTCCTTCACCTTGCCACCTATTTTCGATCGTCCTCAATTACTCATAATTCATCCAATATTACTCATCACCTCACTAATTTCAAAGTAAGTGTGCTAACTGAAAATTAGCTGATATCTAACATCCAATCCGCGATCTCACAAAGAATCCAACTGCTGTCAATGTTTCCATCAGCTGATATTTATTGATTGTTTCACCTACAACTTTAAACTTGTTTTGGTCAGTTGATAGCCTTGACCTTTTGCATAACTGTTTGATCATTTCCCAGTGTACGTTACTTAAGCTTCAAGTAACTTATGTCTCCACCGGCAAAGTATTTAGTCTTAGAAGCAGCAATTGTCATGTTATGGCTACTTTGCAAAAATAAAAGACTATCTGTTTACCCTTCGTATTCAATGATAAAATGAATACTAATCCCTCCACCATCAATATTACAGAGTGTTAACACTGACCACAAAGAATTGGAGCAGGTACAGAAGTATCACTGGTTCTAGAGCAGGTGAAACTAAAGTGTTCTTCAGCAAGTCGGCAACCTTCCTATCACTCGTATCTTCTCTACTATTTAGCTGTTACAACCTGCATGAAAATAATGATGATCAGAAAGTAAAATATTTCAATGGATTTAAAAGGGTTCATGATTGACCTGTGATCTTAAATTGCATTTTACTGGGTGACCAAAACAGTATCTGTGCTCAGGAAGCTCAAATCATCCAGGACTGATAAGTGATCAATACACCAACCATATGTTTAAAGATCAAACTCTCTTTTATTGACAAGGGAGGCCATAGCATGAGCAATCTTCAAGATTCATTGCATCAAGCCACCAAATTTTCTTCAGCTGACCCCTCCAAACCCATGACATCTATGTTATTAAAAGTCTGATCTTCACCAATTCCTGTTGTTCTGTATATTGATATTAGAAAAAATGCTGCCACTTACAGCTG
Organism: Okamejei kenojei; assembly: GCA_035221665.1. Taxonomy (NCBI): domain Eukaryota; kingdom Metazoa; phylum Chordata; class Chondrichthyes; order Rajiformes; family Rajidae; genus Okamejei; species Okamejei kenojei. Next base: position 40,341,514 of record CM069131.1, read on the forward strand.
TGATTTTTGGCCATCTTACTCAGAGTTCCCCTCCGCTGCTCAGAACAAGAGAATTTTTCCCATTGATTAAAAATAAAAGAGTTATTAGTGTTTAAAAAATGTTGAGATTCTCTCTCCTGAAGGCCACGCCCCTTCCGGAGGGGCTATAAAACCTGGAAGAGTTGAGTACCTCAGCCAGTCTCTGCAAAATGGGGGAGCAAGAGAGTCACGTCTCTCAGTCTGAGCTGTGAATAACACTGAACACATGTCTACTAAACTGTGCGTGTGATTTTATTGAACTTGCGTGCCCTTAATGTGGTTTGGAAATGAAAATGTGGTTGGTTTGAAAAAGCACAGCAAATGGTTGGTGGTGGTTGGTTTGAAATAAAGCACAGCAAATGGTTGGTGGTAGTTGGTTTGAAATAAAGCACAGCAAATGGTTGGTGGTGGTTGGTTTGAAATAAAGCACAGCAAATGGTTGGTGGTGGTTGGATTGAAATAAAGCTCAGCAAATGGTTGGTGGTGGTTGGTTTGAAATAAAGCACAGCAAATGGTTGTTGGTGGTTGGGTTGAAATAAAGCGCAGCAAATGGTTGGTTTGAAACAAAGCACAGCAAATGGTTGGTGGTGGTTGATTTGAAATTAAGCACAGCAAATGGTTGGTGGTGGTTGGTTTGAAATGGCAAATGATTAAAAGTCTAAACTTGACAACTTCCTGTTTGCAATGTAGATTGATATTAGATAAAACACAACAGTTATGGCTGTGATTTTTGGCCATCTTACTCAGCCCCCCTCTGCTTATCAGGTGCAGAGGATTCTTGACTAGGGAGATAACTCAATGAAAAATAAAAGTGTTATTTGTGCTTAAAAAATGTTGAGAATCTCACTCCTTTCAATGACACAATGAAGTCTACGCCCTTTCCGGTGGGAGGAGGAGGGAATATAAAACCCAGAAGTATGGGTGTGGCTCAGTCTCTGCAAGATGGGGGAGGGAGAGGTCATGAGTCTGTCTGAGCTGTGAATCCGCTGAACACACTGAATGTCTACTGAACTGTGAGTGTTGTGTTTATGTGGTGCTTTGTGGTGTTTTGTGTGGTTTTATGGTGGTTTCACCCTGCTTGAAATGGTAAGAAACTGCATTTGAATTTGGTGGCCTTGCACCCTGCTGGAAGTGGTAAGAAACTGCACTTGAATTTGGTAGCCTTGCACCCTGCTTGAAATGGTATGAAACTGAACTTGAATTTGGTTGTCTTGCACCCTGCTTGAAGTAGTATGAAACTGCATTTGAATTTGGTGGCCTTGCACCCTGCTTGAAGTGGCATGAAACTGCAATTGAGTTTGGTGGCCTTGCACCCTGCTTGAAGTATTAGGGAACTGCACGTGAGTTTGGTGGCCCTACACCCTGCTTGAAATGGTATGAAACTGCACTTGAATTTGGTGGCCTTGCACCCTGCTTGAAGTGGTAGGCAACTGCACTTGAATTCGGTGGTCTTGCACACTGCTTGAACTGGTAAGAAACTTCACTTGAATTTGGTGGCCTTGCACCCTGCTTGAAACGGCATGAAAGTGCACTTGAATTTGCTAGCCTTGCACCCTGCTTGAAGGGCATGAAACTGTATTTGAATTTGGTGGCCTTGCACCCTGCTTGAAGTGGTAGGCAACTGTACTTGAATTTGGTGGCCTTGCATCCTGCTTGGTGGTAGGTAACTGCATCTGAATTTGGTGGTCTTGCACGTTGCTTGCATTGGTAAGAACCTGCAATTGAGTTTGGTGGCCTTGCACCCTGCTTGAAGTGGTAGGAAACTGCACGTGAGTTTGGTGGCCCTGCACCCTGCTTGAAGTGGTATGAAACTGCACTTGAATTTGGTGGCCTTGCACCCTGCTTGAAGTAGTAGGCAACTGCACTTGAATTCGGTGGCCTTGCACGCTGCTTGAACTGGTAAGATACTGCACTTGAATTTGGTGGCCTTGCACCCTGCTTGAAACGGCATGAACCTGCACTTGAATTTGCTAGCCTTGCACCCTGCTTGAAGTGGCATGAAACTGCATTTGAATTTGGTGGCCTTGCACTCTGCTTGAAGTGGTAGGCAACTGCACTTGAATTTGGTGGCCTTGCACCCTGCTTGAAGTGGTAGGAAACTGCACCTGAATTTGGTGGTCTTGCACGCTGCTTGAACTGGTAAGAAACTGCAATTGAGTTTGGTGGCCTTGCACCCTGTTTGAAGTGGTAGGAAACTACTCGTGAGTTTGGTGGCCCTGCACCCTGCTTGAAGTGGTATGAAACTGCACTTGAATTTGGTGGCCTTGCACCCTGCTTGAAGTGGTAGGCAACTGCACTTGAATTCGGTGGCCTTGCACCCTGCTTGAAATTGTAGGAAACTGCACCTGAATTTGGTGGCCTTGCACCATGCATAAAGTGGTAAGAAACTGCACTTGAATTTGGTGGTCTTGCACGCTGCTTGAACTGGTAAGAAACTGCACTTGAATTTGGTGGCTTTGCACCCTGCTTGAAATAGTAGGAAACTGCATTTGAATTTGATGGTCTTGCACCCTGCTTGAAATGGAATTTCAAGGAATAGCCATGTCAACTGCCAGCCCACCAGCCATGAGTGAGCTGCCAGCACATCAGGCTTGAGTGACTGAGCTGCCACCCCAAGAAATCATTTGGCCCGCAATGTCCATACTAGCCTTCTGGAAACCAGTCCCATACTAGCGCTCCAGAAAGCCCCCCCCCCCCACTCTCCACCAATATTGGAATTGGTGGAGAGGTGGAATATTGCGTTGGGGGATCAGCCCTCCTTTGTTAACATGGAACCCAGCTAATCCCACTTAGTGTAGTAGAATATAAAAAAGTACAACACAGGAACAGGCCCTTTGGCCCATCATTTGTGTGGCAAACATGATGCCAATGCAAACTAATTTCATCTTCCCTCACATGATCCATACCCCTCCATTCCCTGTAAATCCACCTGGCTAATATAAAGCCTCTTATATGCTCCTATTTTATCTGCCAACACCACTACCCTTGGCAGCGCATTTCAGGCACTCACTACCGTCTATGTAAAACAATGTGTCCCCCCACATCTACTTTAAACTTCCATTAACAATTCCATCCTGGGGAAAATGGTTCTGATTGTCTACCTCTACTTCATTTCTTCTACCATCAAAATGATTGAGGACAGAAGGTGCATGAGGTTTTGTAGAAACCAGGAATTGCAGATGCTGGTTTGCACAAAAAGACACAAAAACAGATGGTGAGACACATACGCTTTGATCGTAGCTTGCCAAATTTAGTCTCAGAACATATACGTGAATGTTGCCAGTCATGTTTTCCCCCAGAGACAGACAATAAGTGTTGGAGTAATCAGCACGTCAGGCAGCATTTCTGGAGAATATGGTTAGGTGACTCTTTGGGTCAGGACCCTTCTTCCATCTGATTATAGGGAGGAAGAAAGCTGGAAGAGAGAGGGGGGCAGAACAAAGCATGGCTTTGATTTTGAACCCACCTGCAATTAAAGTGGAAGGGAGGCACTGGAGATAGAAGAAGAGTTTGTCAGCAGAGAGTGAGGATTCCTTGATGCAGAAACAGGCATGGAGGCAGAGGCAGCAGAAGTACAGCTCAACTTATATCGAGCTGGGTTCAGGCATTGGAGTACAAAGGTGAGGCCTGTGCTGAGAACTGAGATTGTGAGGTGGTGCGGCTGATGAAGATACTGCAGGGGTTGGAGCGGAGTTGAGGTATGGGTCAGAGGAGGTGGAGGGAAGATAGGTTTGTGGGGGCTTAATGGAGTGGAGGAGAAAGTGTGATGATGAGAGAAGAGTAGGGATGGAGAAGGGGGTGGAAGTAGTGTCAGGGCTAGGGGTGGGATAAAAGACCAGAGGTGAGGAGGATCGAATTAGGGTAACCAGGGGGCTAGTGTTGTGATGTGAGTGGAAGATCCAGTCAAGAGAGTCAAGAGGCCCCAGGCTCGATAGGGACTTGCTCTCGCCCCTGCCCAGCTCCAGAGAAGGACAAAGAACATTTCTGTTTTATAGTCATGTACATCAATGATCTGGATGATGGGGTGGAAAATTGGATAAGTAAGTATGCAGATGATACTAAGATAGGTGGTGTTGTGGATAATGAAGTAGATTTTCAAAGTCTACAGAGGGATTTGGGCCATTTGGAAAAGTGGGCTGAAAGATGGCAGATGGAGTTTAATGCTGATAAGTGTGAAGTGCTACATCTTGGCAGGACAAATCAAAATAGGACGTACATGGTAAATGGTAGGGAATTGAGGAATGCTGTGGAACAGAGGGATCTAGGAATAACTGTGCATAGTTCCCTGAAGGTGGAATCGCATGTAGATAGGGTGGTAAAGAAAGCCTTTGGTGTGCTGGCCTTTATAAATCAGAGCATTGAATATAGGAGTAGGTGAAGTAATGTTAAAATTGTACAAGGCATTGGTAAGACCAATTCTGGAGTATGGTGTACAATTTTGGTCGCCTAGTTATAGGAAGGATGTCAACAAAATAGAGAGAGTACAGAGGAGATTTACTAGAATGTTGCCAGGGTTCCAGCAACTATGTTACAGAGAAAGGTTGAACAAGTTAGGTCTTTATTCTTTGGAGCGCAGAAGGTTAAGGGGGGACTTGATTGAGGTCTTTAAAATGATGAAAGGGATAGACAGAGTTGACATGGATACGTTTTTCCCATTGAGGGTAGGGAAGATTCAAACAAGAGGGCATGACATGAGAATTAAGGGACAGAAGTTTCGGGGTAACGTGAGGGGGAACTTCTTTACTCAGAGGGTGGTGGCTGTGTGGAATCAGCTTCCAGCAGAAGTGGTGGAGGCAGGATCGATTTTAACATTTAAGAGTAAAGTGGATAGGTATATGGACGTGAAGGGAATGGAGGGGTATGGTCTGAGTGCAGGTAGATGGGACTAGGGGAAAACAAATGGTCGGCACGGACTGGAAGGGCCGAGAGGGCCTGTTTCCGTGCTGTAATTGTTATATGGTTATATGGTTATATAGTGCAATGGCTCTAATTTTCACGTCTGATAAAAAAATGGCATTGGCATGATTATGACTGCACTTATTATTTCAATTCAAGGGACCTGAGTGGATGTTCCAGTTCAAGCACAAATTAATTGACTCTGATGTGACTACCTGATTAACCAACAGAAAATTATCAATTAGCATCGAGCACTACAGCGCCGTACATCTTCTTGAGGCAATGAATGAACAGCGGGGACAAGATATTGCCTTGCAACAACTTGTGCATGTAACTAATTTATAGAAAATCTCAGTTAAATCTTATTTAGGACACTGCTGTGCAAGGGAGAAATTTTAATGACTACTTCAACCTTTATTCGTTAATATCTACAATATCCCTGAAATAAAATTAAAATTTCATTTTACAGATTCAGTTTTCTTTTGTAACAACTTGGATGTGTTTGCACCACAATGAAGCATTCAGTCAGAGAACTCACAGGTTTACTGTTCAGAGGACATCACTCAAACTGTTGCTGTGGCATAGAGCAAATCCTGCATATTGCCTTCTCCCTCAAGATATTAGCTTTATTTGATCCAATTACAAATTCACTTTCCTTTTAATATGCACAAAATTCTCTGACCTAACTATTCATTTCTCCAATAAGCACCTGCATAAAAAGATTACCAAACAGCTCCATTCGCACCACTATTATCATAAATTACATGCAATCAGAGAATCTGTGCACATGTCTTACACATTGGGAAATTCTATCCTTGTCCTCTATGTTTGTGAACAATATAAAAATAGGAAGCTGATGCAGGATTTTGATCCACAACATCAACCATTCCTTTCCATCCAAAGATGCTGCTTGATCCACGGAGTTCTTCTGGCTGCTCAATTTTTGTTCCATATTTGAACACAAGAGACAGTTTCTTCTGTTTCTGAACTTACTTTGTTGCATAAAGACTAAAATCTCTCTGGAGATCAGTGCCAGGAGATTAGTATCAATTTTCCATAGGATGGATTGTTCTTTCTTTTTCTTAAACTGCAAATACTAACATCCCCAGGAATCCTCCATTTCTCTCCCATGCCCTATACAACAAGATCCATTCCCTTCCACCGCTTTTCTAAAGCCTTTCATGGATCTTCAGATCACTTCTTTCTTCCCCATGTCTCAGCCTTCCACCAAATCTCCTCCCAACCCATTCCAAATTTCTCACAATACCATTGGTCTTCTCTCTAGTCTTTTAGCATTGTCCCAGCCTCCATAGCTTTCTCCCTTCACAATATTGTTTTCCAAATCCTAATTGTCTCATTAATTCCTACAAACTTGATTGCCAGTTGTCTTCTCATAAATTACCACCCCTTCAATCCTCACAATATTCTTCCAATCCTCTCCCAGTCATCTCCCCTGCAATCTTTCCCCATGGCATTTTCTACCTCAATCCCTAATGATCTCTTTCAAATCTCTTGAACTTTAATTTACAAATATTCATACTATTATCCCCACCACCTCAGCATCCTCTTACATATTATCATCCCCATCTTTGGTTTTCACCAATCTTCTCTTTATTATGCTGCAATCTTCGCCAATCTTAAATTCACCCTCAAACCTCTCCTCCTTCATAGGAATGGACAATTGCAGAAGCAATCATGCCACGTTGATCGTTGGTCCAAACACACATAACATTTTGGAAGATATGTGGTCTAGAATATTTGGGCATTGCAGCCCAATTTTAAGCTGGCATGAATCCATCACAGAGCATCCCTGTAATGCATTTCCTTACATGTTGCATAATTTCTAAGCTGCTCCTCTCTAACTTTTAAACAGAGATATTTGTGAAAGTCTCTCTTCATCTTCTCCTAGTTTTCTTTACTTGAATGACTGTAATCTCACTACTAAGTCATAGACAATAGACAATAGGTGCAGGAGTAGGCCATTCAGACCTTCGAGCCAGCATCACCAATCAATGTGATCATGGCTGATCATCCCCAATCAGTACCCGTTCCTCCCCATTTCCCCTGACTCCGCTATCTTTAAGAGCCCTATCTAGCTCTCTCTTGAAAGTATCCAGCGAACCGTCCTCCATCGTCCTCTGAGGCAGAGAATTCCACAGACTCACAACTCTCTGTGAGAAAAAGTGTTTCCTTGTCTCCGTTCTAAATTGCTTACTCCTTATTCTTAAACTGTGGCCCCCTAGTTCTGGACTCCCCAACATCGGGAACATGTTTCCTGCCTCTAACGTGTCCAAATCCATAATAATCTTATATGTTTCAATAAGATATCCTCTCATCCTTCTAAACTCCAGAGTATACAAGCCCAGCCGTTCCATTCTCTCAGCATATGATGGTCCCGCCATACTGGGAATTAACCACGTAAATCTACGCTGCAATAGCAAGAATATGCTTCCTCAAATAAAAATAATGTCCTTCCTCAAATTAGGGGACCAAAACAAATCAGGGGATCATTCCTTATCACTGTAGTTTCTGATCATGAATAGCATCCTGGTGAATCATACATGGCATCTGCATCTTTAATATCATCTTATTAACATGGTGATCAAACGGCCTATGGTACCATAACTATGATCTATGCAATGTTTTGTATAACTTCCAAATTATTTTTTTATTTTGTTCTTTCTGCCTTATTATTTAAACACATATTTCCATCAGCCTTTATATGGCATTATTGTGTATTTTGAGGGAATTATATATTTAAACTTTGCTACTCCACCCTTTTTATTGTCCAACGCAATGTGTATATCAAATTCTACATTATTATTCCTTTCACACTTAAATACAGAGTGCGCATAAAATTACAATTCTCACCTGCCTAACCAGATTTAACCCAATTTTCCATCTAAATTCAGCCTTGCTTTCATTCCATAAATCCTTACCTCATTTCTAAACATTTGGTTTGATTAATCTATAAGCAGATAATCATCGTGATGAACACAGGCTTGTCCTTTAAGAAATTATCCCAACAGAATCCACTGAATATATAACACAGGGATTGGAAGATTTTTTTCTGCAGCATTTCAAACCTCTAACCTTTTGCTTATTGAGAATGCCGATGTTCAGCTTATAATGAAGCCTGAATTAGTAATAGAAGCTCTACTGGAGGAGCAGTTCAAAAAAACATTATGTGGATAACTTTCTTCAAGGTAACGCGGAAACATCCAGGAGAGCATTGGCACTGAAAGCAGTTGGTATTGGGTACTCCAGTGGTCCCAAGGTAATACTTGTGAATGATGTACAGAGCCCAAGAGACCCCCAAGAAAACCTATGAACAGTTTTAGGTCCATTTATGCTTTAGTCTGTGCATTGAGATAAATTGCAGGCAAGGTAGGTCAACAAAATATCCAGAATGAGTTGCCGTGGTACTGGAGACACAAGGAACAATCAATCTGCTGTAGGAACTCAGTTGGCCGAGCAGCTTCTGTGTGGGGATAGGAATTGATAACATTTCAAGTTGAAGCCCTTCTTCCAAGCTGAGAGTGGAAAAGGAAAAAAAAAACGGTGTAAAGATGAGAGGCGAGATGGTATGACAGGGATTGGTAGGTGATCAGTGGGCTGAGAAGGGGTGAATGATGACAGGCAGATGGAGCCAGGATGGGGAAGGGGAGGGGTGGAGTTAGCCGACAGAGGCTGGTAGAAGATAGGTAGACAAAGAAACACTAAAAATGGCAGAAGGAGACTGGTGGGAAGAGGCAAAGGTGAAAGTGGATACAGAGAGGAGGGTGAAAGTGGGAGCAGAAAAGGCTACCGGTGCTGTAATCTGTTTAGTCAGGAAGGTGATAATGGTAATGACTAGGGAGAGGTGAAGAGAAGATGGATCCAGAAACAAATAGGGAACAGATTGGGGGGTAGGTGAGGGATAGGGGATTCAAGTGGGTGTAACATGTGTATAGTAGGTGGAAGGAATCAGGAGAACGAAGGGGGGTGAAAATGGCTGATGAGGGAAGGAGGGGGCAGTGTGGAAATGGGGAGTTGAAATGACCTTCAACCTGCCAGGTAACAAAGGCAATCATCTATTCTTTGGCTGTGGAACATTGAAATTATTTTGGGCTTGATTCTCAGTGCACTGAACAGATATATTCTCAGCCAGATGTCGCAACACACCTTGGGTCAGGCACAATAACCTGAATTCCTAAATACGTGAGCTAAAGTTCTTGACAAAAGTCAAAAATATCTGAAACAGAATCTCAAACGCTTTGCAGTTTTGGTTGTTGCAAGATAAAAACATAGAAACATGGAAAACAGGTGCAGGAGTAGGCCTTTCGGTCCTTCGAGCCAGCACCGCCACTCAATATGATTTTACTTCGGAGTCACTACGTGAAGAAGCCCCGCCAGGCGCATGCGCGTCTTTACGTCTGACGCATGGCGCACCGACGGGCTGGAGGGCGCAGCTCCACCAGCGGTAAGTAGAAAAGTTGCAGGTAAGTGGTTAAACTTTTTTCCTGTGACTATTTATGCTCCATAAGTCTGGCTCGGGAGTTAGTGGGAGTTGTTGGCTATGGAGAGTACTGGTAGGAAAAATGTTCGAAGCAGGAGTGGAGCGCGCGGGACCGCGGTTCCACCTCGGAGATCGGGTCGCGAGATAATTATTGCGGCAACGCCGGCTCCGATACCGACTGCCGTTTTACCGGTAATTTAACAGCCTCCAGCTGCTCCAGTGTTTCAGGACACTGAGGCCACAACAACGAGTAGAAAAGCTAAGAGAAAGTCTGTCAGACCCGTTTTATCCAACGGGTCTGATGAAGAAGGGGGCTCCCCTCCGGACAACAAGAAAATTTGGGGAAGACTCAACCAAATGGAGCGAATGCGCCACACATTAATCAACCAGGAATCCAGTTCCCCAATGATTCCCCAGGCAGCCTCTCAAAGAGGCCCATATACAGAAGAGTATATTGCCTATCAACATCAATGGGAATCACCCTCTCCAGCGACTTGTTTAGGGCTGGATGAGGTTTCCCTTGAGCATGACTCGGGAGAGCCAGGGCAGGAGGAGCCTGACCCTGAAGCTGGTGTCACTGCTTTTGTGCACACACCAGAGCACACGAGCCATGCTCCAGGTGTCCCGGATGTAGCGCGAAACTTCACTATTCCGGAAGGGACTGGTGAGGCTATGGAGGACAATCAAGCTGCCAATGTAAATTACATGGCTTCTCACCAGCTCCAGGATACCATCATGGAGGAAACCACTACACGATATAAAACACCTGTAAACTGTGCTTCACTCAAAGTGCCCACCGTAAACTCGGCAATATGGGCACAAATGAGTGCAATGATGCGGGGACAGGAAGTAAGATTTCAACGCGTCCTCAAGTTGGTGGCAGCAGGCATAACTGCATTTGGGAAAATGGTCCACGGGGCGACGATGTCTGCAACTCAACAAGATATGCTGGCCCTGTTCTTCAACGCCTGCTTCGAGATTCATTGTATCAGAAAGGTAGCCGTTAAACCAACTTTGAACCCGAAGTTTGCAGCCCTATTTCAATCTACAAATGTTTAAGCACCAGACTACTTATTTGGAATAGACCTCATGAAACAAATCAGGGACCTCGACGATGAGGCCAAGACAATTGGGCTTATGAAAGCATATGTCCCTGCTCCAAGAACGTCATCGCGCAAGTTTGGTTCAATGCGAAGGGGTTCGGATCCAGGGGCAGGGCCAAGCAGAGCGGGGCCAGTGGGGCGACGATATCACTCACCAGGATATCCCAGCAACAACCCTAAATTTGGAAAGAAAAGGACTTTGAGGCCGACTGTTGAGGTACAGGAGATTCATTCTGTCGAGGATAGGACTTCTGGGGAACAACCTCCGGTTGGGGTAGATTGCAGTTGTTTTATGATGAATGGTGCTGCATAACATCTGACAGGTTTATACTAGATACTGTGTCAGGCTCTAGAATAGAGTTTATGTCAGGAGTTGATCTACCTGTACAGTATATGCCTAATAGAGTATTGGTGTTTTCTGCACCAGAAACTCAGCAGGTAAAAGAAGAAATTAAGAATTTGTTCCAAAAAGGGGTGATTGAGAGGACGATTAACCATCCTCAACAAATTGTGTCTAATATATTCCCCAGACAGAAAAAAAGATGGGGGTTGTAGAGTCATTCTGGACTTAACTCAGTTAAATTCCTATGTTGAGTATAGGCGTTTTAAAATGGACACCTTCAATACTGCTAAACAGCTGTAACACAAGGCTGTTATATGGGGACCATAGATCTCAAAGATGCATATTATTCAGTACCAATTCATCATCAGTATCGCAGATACTGGAAATTTAGTTGGATGGGACAGCTGTGGCAATTTAAAGCATTGCCCAATGAGTTCACTTCAGCTCCTGGGTTGTTCACAAAATTGTTGAAACAAGTGCTGGCGCTGCTTAGGGCCCAGAATCACATTATAATGGCTTATTTAGATGATATTTTAATCATAAACAACACTCAGGAGACAGCTAAGGAATCAATTTCAGCAAGCAAACCTTTTGGTTTTGAAACCTTAGGGTTTCTGGTCCATCCAACAAAATCCAAGTTACAGCCATTCCAAAAACTGGCTAGGGTTATTGGCAAATTGGTAGCAGCTTTTCCTGCACTATCAAAGTCTGCAACAAGCTAGAGAACAAGCACTAAAATACCATGCAGGTCATTTTGATAGATCTATGCAATTACCAACCAGAGCCATAGCTGAATTACAATGGTGTATTATCAATGTCGTACAAACTACCAAAAACATTTTTGTTCAGCAACCTTCAGTTGTTTTACAGACAGGTGTGAGCGCTCTCGGATGGGAGCTACGGACAGCGTGTCTAGCTGTGGTGGTAGATGGAGTGTGCAAGAGGATTTAATCCTCCATAAACATGGTATAAATGATTTAGAATTTTTGGGTGCATTCTATGGATTAAAAGCTTATTGTTCCACAATGAATAATTTACATGTTCAACTCCAGATTGATAATACCACAGCTGTGGCATATATCAATCACATGGGAGGAATAATGTCAGTATCATGTGATAATTTGGCTAACCTCATATGGCACTGGTGTACCTCCAGGATCATCTTGGTGTCAACTATCTACCTACCGGGTAGAGACAATGTGGTGGTAAACAACAGGTCACGAAAGTTCAATGACAATGTAGAATGGATGTTAAATCCTGAAGTTTTTTAAATGATTGTCAACCGCTAAGGGTTGCCAGAGATTGATCTATTATCATCCAGGCTAAATCACCAGTTGCCTAAATATGTTTCATGGGAACCAGATCCAGGAGCAGTAGTGGTGGATGCATTCTCGCTACATTGGGGATGTACATTCTTTTATGCGATTCCCCCATTTTGTTTGATTAGGCAATGCCTCACCAAAATAGAGCAGGACTCCGCCTCAGGCGTTTTGTTGGTTCTGGACATGGTTCCCATTGGTGCTCAGAATGATTACTCAGCCATTCATGGCTGTTCCCAACTGCAGTAATTTGTTGGTGCATCCAGTAACAGGAGAAAGTCATCCGTTACATGATCGTGTTAATTTGTTTATCTGCAGGTTCTGACCAGACTGCTCCAAGGCCTTGGACTATTGAATAGGACCATGGATCTCATAACTACAGCTTGGAGAAATAACACTAAGAAACAATATGTGTCTCATATTAAGAAATGGGAGATGTTTTGTTTACAGTCAGATATATCAAGCATACCGGATGTATTGGAGTTCCTTGCCATGTTGCATTTTGATGAACACTTGAGTTATAGTGCCATTAATAGTGCTCAAGGTGCTTTGTCAAAACTGCTTAACAAAAATCCTCCTAAGCCTAGATATACAGAAATCTGGGATGTCAGTATAGTTCTCACACTACTTCGGCAATAGGCTCCAATTACGTCATTATCTTTTCAGAAGTTAACACTTAAAGTGGTTATGCTCATGGCGCTAGTTTCAGCACAACGAGTGCAAACATTGCAAAAGTTACGGCTAGATAGCATGCATGTTTCTGTAGTTAACATTATGTTTTATGTCTATCATTTAATCAAGCAAAGCAGGCCAAGAATGGCTGGAACCAAAGTAATCTTTAATGCGTACCCTGTTGACCAAACGTTATGTGTAGTTAAGCACCTGAGTCAATATATTGAGGTAACTAAAAGTCTCAGAGGTCCTGAGACAGTAATGCTCACCAGCCACAAATAAACATATAAAAAAGTGTCAGTACAATCTATTTCTAGATGGTTAAAACAGGCTTTGGATTGTGCGGGAGTGGACACTCATGTGTTTAAATCTCACTCCACCAGGGCGGCATCAACATCCGCAGCGGAGGCGCAGGACGTGCCGCTAGATCAAATCCCCGAGGCCACAGGATGGTCTAATGAATCAACTTTTTCCAAATATTACGATAAACCTGTTCTGACAGTGCCAGGGTTTGGGCATGCTGTGTTGGGTTCTGTTTAATTTGATTTGCTTTGTTTTTATATCGTTCTTTTGTAATTTTCCCCTGGGATAGAGGGGTTATTACTGTGTTTTTGTTTATTATTATTAAAATAGTTATTGAATAATTCGAAGCAATGTTCAATGTATTATTTATTCACTACTGTATCAACTGAAGCAGTGTGTCGTAAGGAATGTGGTGGAGGCAGGATCGATTTTAACATTTAAGAGTAAAGTGGATAGGTATATGGATGTGAAGGGAATGGAGGGGTATGGTCTGAGTGCAGGTAGATGGAACTAGTGGAAAGCAAATGGTCGGCACGGACTGGAAGGGCCGAGAGGGCCTGTTTCCGTGCTGTAATTGTTATATGAATGGATCTACGGCATGAAATCACAGAGCTTTGCAATCTTCACATAGTCACTCACGGGACTCCGAAGTAAAATAGTAAGATTAAATGAGAACTTAACAGTTTGAAGTTTGATCTTTATTTTATAAGGAGATACGATGAAGGATTACGTGCCCTCCGCACCCGGCCCTCATAATCGAAAAGATAATTTGGTAGTTCTAGTCTTCTAAGCCTTACTAAGTTACTTCGGCTATCGTTTCTGTGATTTCACGCCGCTGCTTTGAAGTATGACGCGCATATCCCTGGCGGGGCTTCTTCACGTAATCCCCCATCGTAACTCCTCATAAAATAAAGATCAAACTTCAAACTGGTAAGTTCTCATTTAATCTTACTATTATGTCTGATCATCCAAATTCAGTACCCCTTTCCTGCTTTCTCCCCATGTTCCTTGATTCCGTTATCCCTAGCAGCTTATGACATCACATTGGGATCCCCAACTTCATTTCCATAAAAGATTGCTCTTTTCAAAAAAAAATCTGTTACAATGTTAACAAAGACAGGACTCCCAGGGACGAGGAGAGGATTGTTGTTTAATATTATTTAAACAGATAAAGGGAGAGGACGGGGTAGGGAGAGGAGAGGGGTTATAGAGGGATCGAGGGAGTGACTGAGGGTAGGGGAAAGGGGACGGAGGGAGAGGTGAGGGAGAGATAGGGGGATGGGAGGAGGAGAGGGAAAAGAAGACGGAGGGTGGAGAGGAGGGGGAGGGAGTGCTGGGGGATGAGGGGAAATGAGTCACTCCTAAGCAGTTGAAGGCTATGGGTCAGTGGTGGAATTTTGCCTTGGGGGAATGAGTTGCATTGGTGAATGGGTGAGTGGTGCAATATTCAGTTGGGGGAACAGGGCCCAACGGTTCCCACATTGTCTAGTATATTACTGAAACTCTCATCTTGATTGTTCCTATGTATGTCTGTCTGTATGTTTGTCTGTGTGGGATATGATCCTGAAATTACTCAAAGGTACAAGATAGCACTACAATTTTTGGCCCACCTTACTTAACATTGTATTGGTGTGTGGTGTATCAGGTTTCGTTAAGATTGATGGTATATTTTGCAAGTTATTCTGATTTTACAAAATTCATTTCGACACAAATCATTTGAACGCACAGTTAGTAGCTAAGATGTCACAAACTCCGTTTTCAAAAACATAGCAGCTTCCTCCTCACAATCACGTCAAGGGGGGTAGGAAAGAGAGAGGGGTTATGGAGAGAGGGAAGGAGTGACTGAGGGTAGGGGAAAGCAAAGTGAGAGAGGTGAGGCAGGGAGTGGGGGAGGGGAGGAGGAGAGGGGAAAGAAGAGGGAGGATGAAGAGGAGGGGTAGGAAGTGCTGGGGATGACGGGGAATGGAGGAGGATAGGAGTAGGAAGAGGGATGGTGAGGCACACTTGGGGAGGGTTGCTGTGACTCACGTGACAATGGGGATCTCTGGCGTCACAACGGGAACCTGTCAGCCGCACCTACGCAGTTGGGGGCTATGGGTGAGTGGAGGAATATTGCGCTCACTGACCAGCCCTCCTGAGAGTCAGGGACCCAATGGGTGCCACTTGGTCTGGTATCCCTCTAAATCTTATCTATTAATGTACCTGTCCAAATATCTTTATTTTTTTTATTGTAGCTGCCTCAACTACTTCCTCTGGCTGGAACTAGGAATGAAAGTGTTCAAGTCATCCAATGGTCTACTTGTTTCTAACATTTTATTGATTATGTTGCTAAGTTTTGTATAATCCATGCACTTTAAAACTTTTCTCCCCATGCACAAGACCAGGTCATTAATATATAAGAGGAAAATGGATAGCTTTAATACACCTGGAGAAGCTTGGTTTATCTATCCCTCAAATCGGTTAAACATCTGCTTATATTTTCTTTCCTTCCTGTATGTTACCTTTTTATTATCATTATTCTCCTTTGGGAACTAAGTGTTTCTGGCAAGGCCAACATTTATTTTTCATCCTCAGTCAGTAATCTTCTGAGGACAGACCTTGGGCATATGTCTAACAATGCAGATTCACCTAAGTAGTCCAGATATTACCTCAATAAGGCCATCAAAAAGGCTAAAACTGACTTTCGCTCAAACTAGAGAATGAGATCGACATTCAGCAGCTGTACAAGGCATATCAACTCCTACATTAGCAAGAACCTGGACCCACTACATTTTGCCTACCACCACAATAATTCAACAGGGAATGTAATCACAATGGCTTTGCACTGAACCACTTGGACAATGAAAACACAAATGTCAGACTGTTGTTCATCGACCACAGCTCGCAATTCCACACCATCATCTCCTCCAACCTTGTTACCAACCTCAAAGAACTGGGTCTCTGCACATCCTTTTGCAATTAGAACTTCCTCATCAACAGAACACATATGTTGTGCACTCTAGTGTTAATCAATGTAATTTAAAGAACTCTGAAGTACTCTCTTTTAATCTAAAGTAATCTATGCATATAACAAGACACATTTTATCGCCAAAATCATTTTAGGGCCCTTCACTATAGCCTTTACGGCTTGCGTTGTATGATACTCTGAGCTGGACACAATATGCGAGTTTTGTCCAAAGAAAGGTACAGCATGACACTTTCTCTTGTTGTCTTTGGCTCTATTTAGGAAGCCTATAATTCCACTTGTTTTTATAACCACTTTCTTAACCTGTCCATTTACAATGAACAATATAGGTTTCATTTTCTGCCCCTTTTAGAATTGTACTTTCTGTCAGTTAAATTTTACCAAAGAGAAGCTGTATTTCACCCTCGTTAGACCTCATCTGGACTATGCAGTTGCAGCTTGGGACCCATACACAGATAAAAACATTTCATCCATCGAACGTGTCCAAAGACAGGCCGCTCGATTTGTTACTAACACCTACCAGAGAGAAGCGAGTGTCACCAAACTTCTGAATTCTCTGGGGTGGAACCCTCTCCAAGACAGACGTGAAGCTCACCGTTTGACCTGTTTTTACAAAATGTTAAATGGTCAGCTAGACATAGATCACAAGACCTACACCAACCCCAAACCAATTAGGAGCGGACGAGGGCATTCGATCCAATTTGTGGTCCCAGCCACAAAAACAGATGTGTACAGCAATTCATTCTTCCCACGCACTATTAAAGCATGGAATAATCTCCACCAAACCACGGTTGCCCAGCCAGATGCAACTAAATTTAAAGTGGCACTTTCTTCCCAATAACCCTCTCTGGCTAAACCCCTCCCTTCACCACCTCCAGTTTAAATTCCAGTTGGAATATTTTGGAGGACCAAGTAACCAAGAACCAAGAACCGCAAACTAATGAATATGTAACATTTTACATTTCTCAGTATTAAATTTCACCTGCACGTTAATTATATTTCTATCTCTAAAAGTGCTGCTATCCCTAACACTGTTTTAATTTCAAATTTCTAGTATCTGCCACTTTTTATTTTGCTTTTAGCTTATTTCGTTTTGAAGTCCATTCATATCAGATCATTATGCCTGTGTATTGTGTCAGTTGTATATTAAGAAATTGTGCCCTCTATACCCAAGTATATATCATTGGTGTATATATTCTACAAACAATGAAACTGGGACGTAACCAAGGGGAACTTAACCTTCTATCTAGTATGGGAAGCATTTCATTTTGACCCTGTATATGCCAGTTTTCTATCTAAATTACTGCATCGGCTTCATTCCCGATGATAAGCCTATCACACAGCTCCTTTCTAATGCCTTTTGGAAGTCAATGCAAACTACAACAACCACATTTACCTTACTGACCCTCAATTGTTGATGACAATTTACTATTTTTATTCTCTCCAATATCTCATCCATCACTAGCCAATACAACTCACCAAAATATAACTTAATCCTTTTTCCCTTTGTGAAGCCAAAAATTAAAGTCTTCTTCAGTACCACAGTTGATTCCATCAACCTCACTACTATTTCCAGGGTAGAATAAGATTGCAATCATATTCAGGTCAAATTGACCTCCGAAAAGTTTACTAGACACATCCATTTGTCATTCATCTTTACATGTTTTCCATGTGGCTTGATATAAGTTCCATTCAATATTCCTTTTGGAAGAAATGAAAGTTATACTAACCCACAAGCCGTTATAGACACAAAATGCTGGAAAGTGAGGGATTTATACCACAGGGTGGTGCTTCGATGGCAGCCTCGCCTACAGTCTGCCTATCTTTTTCTTTTTTTTTTGATATTTTATGGTGTGTTTAAAAAGTTTGTGTTAATGTTCTACAGATTGTTTTATGTGGTGGGTGGGCGGGAGGATTGGGGGAAACATTTTTTCAATCTCTTACCTTGCCGGAGATATGATCGTTTTCCGGGTCGTATCTCCTGTCGCTCTGTGGCCTAACATCTGGGGATGGAGACATTGCTCGGAACTGACGTTGAGCTCCACCATGGGGCATGGACTTACCAGCGGAGCCGATTCGTTGCCTGGGATTGATGCTCCAACCGCTACCTGCGGATTTTAACATTATGGAGGTCGCAGTTTTGCGAGAGACCGAGTCGGGAAGCTCCAAATTCGCACAACGTTCAACTAGCCCCGACCCGGGGTAGATTGCCCGGTGCGGGGGAGCTGATGTTCCCCCCCCCTCGATGCAGGAGCTTGATCACCCCGACAAGGAGACATGCTGCCGGCTACGGGAATAAGATCATCCCATCAACGGAAGGTTAAAGGCCCTCAACCATTGGAGGACAAAGAAGGGAAGAGATTGAACTTTTTTTCGCCTTCCATCACAGTGAGGAATGTGGAGGAGTCACTGTGGTGGATGTTTATGTGAAAATGTATTTTGTGTGTTCTGTTGCTTTTTATTAGTATGACTGTATGGCAAATCGAATTCTTTGTATGTTGCAAAACATATTTGGCTAATAAAGTATGATTATGATTATGATTATGATTATGATTATGAAAGCAAGGGCTACTTGAAGTTAGAGAAGTCAATGTTCATACCGCTAGAGTGTAAGCTGCCCAAGTGAATTGATCCTCCAATTTGCTCTGGGCCTCACTCCAACAATGGACCAGGCCCAGGACAGAAAGGTCATTGTTGGAATGGGGAGGGGGGGGGGGGGGGGGGGGGGGGGGGGGGGGGGGGGGGGGGGGGGGGGGGGGGGGGGGGGGGGGGGGGGGGGGGGAGTTAAAGTGCTGAGCAGCCGGGAGATCAGGTAGGTTTAGGCGGACTGAGTGGAGGTGTTCAGTGAAACGATCGCCAAGCCTGCGCTTGGTCTCACCAATATACAGGTGTTCACACCTGGAACAGCGGTTATGGTAGATGAAGTTGTAGGAGGTCCAAGTGTACCTCTGCCGCACCTGAAAAGACTGTTGGGGTCCTTGGACAGAGGCAAGGGGGGAGGTATAAGGACAGGTGCTGCATCTCCTGCGGTTTCAGGGGAAAATACCTTGGGAGGGTGTGGTTTGGGTGGGAAGGGTCAAGTTGACCAGGGAGTTGCAGAGGGAACAGTCTCTGTGGAAAGTGGATAGGAGTGGAGATTGCAAGATGTGGCTAGTAGTGGGATCCTGTTAGAGGTGGCAAAAAATGTTGGACGATCATGTGCTGTAGGCGACAGCTGATGGGGTGGAAGGTGAGGACAAGGGGGACTCTGTCCGAGTAACGAATGGGGGGAGGGGAGCAAGAGCGGAGCTGCAAGATATCGAGGAGATTTTAGTGAGGGTCTAATCTATAATGGACGAGGGGAACCCCCGTTCCCTAAAGGATGAGGATGTTTCCGATGATCAACTTGCTGTCTCCGACTACATCTTATCTCTCTTTACTTTGTTGTTACTTTCTCCCAACTAACAATGATCTATTCTACCTTTTCTATGATTTTCATTCCCTTTATCTGGTTTTCACACCTTACACTTCCTTAATTATTCACTTCCTTATCTATTTACTGCCCACTCCCCTGACATCAGTCTAAAGAAGGGTCTCGATCCGAAACATCACCCATTCCTTCTCTCCAGAGATGCTGCCTGTCCCGCTGGGTTACTCCAGCATTTTGTGTCTATCTTTGATTTAAACCGGCATCTGCAGTTCCTTCCTACACATGCAAGCAGTTGTAGTTTGGCAAAGGATCCAGGACTTCACAGTACGGAGCAAGTCACAGAACCCACTTAGATAATTCCTATAGCTTTCCCATAGAATGAGGGTGGCACAGTGGCACAGGAGTAGAGCTGCTGCCTTACAGCGCCAGTGACCCAAATTTAATCCTGATCTCAGGCGCTCTCTAAATGGAGTTTATACATTCTCCCTGCAACACCGTGGTTTTTCTCCAGGTGTTCCGGTTTTCTCCCACATGTAGGTTTGTAGGTTAATTGTCTTCTGTAAATTGTCCCTAGTGTGTAGGATAGAACTAGTGTATGGATGATGGCTGGTCGGCGTGGACTTGGTGGACCAAAGGCCCTGTTTCCATGCCGTATCTCTAAACTAATCTAAACTAAACTAAGCTAACCTTTGAGTCCCGTTCCCTTTTCTGCCAACTTTCTCTTAGATCTTCCTTTTATCAACACATGCTGCAACTGATTTCCCATCCGCGTCACTCGGCCCGCCCTCTGCCAACGCTTCATCTCTCTGATTAGCCAAGGCTCTATATGTCAGAATATGACCTCTGAGGGAAAATGTGGTCGCTCCCCATTACTTGTACAGTCTCTCACGTACGCTCTTTCAGAGAAAGAATGCAGGATGCTGATGTGCTCAAAGTACCAGACATGCCTCTTGGCAATGTCAACAATTACAAGTAGTTTTCCTCTACAGAGTAGAGTCTACTCAATCACCACATGAGAGGGTTGCTGATTATGATGTAATTATCAATGGCTCATTATGAGATAATCTCAAAATATATCTCCAGAAGTTTTCACTGTCCGGTAATAATTCTTGACGACAGCTTTCTGGGATAATTACAGTCATTTTCATATGATTCTGCTGGTATGGCTGCAGTTAAAAAGCAGCATCGGTTTAAAAGCAATATACTGCATAGATTTTCAGAGAGCAATTACCTCAAGGACAGAGGCTATTTGGTCCAACGAGTCTGTGTGAAGGCTTAATCATGTCACAAGTAATAGTTCTAATACCTTTCCTTACCAGCCTCCACTTCCAGCACATTGTTCTTCATCATTTCCACCAGTTTCAACATGATCCCTTCACCAGTCACATCTTTTGTTCCACACCCCTTTCTGCTTTCTGCAGTGATCACTCTCTCCATAACTACCTGTTCATTCATTCCTCTCCATCTACTCTTCACTTTCCCCAGTACTTTCCCTATGACCATACGGGGTGAAACACCTGCCCCTACACATCCTCTCTCACCACCATCCAGGGACCCAAACATCTATGTGTAGGAAGGAAATGTAGATGCTGGTTTACACTGAAGATAGACACAAAATTCTTGAGTAACTCAGCAGGACAGGCAGCATCTCTGACTAGAAGAAATGGGTGAAGTTTCAGCTCGAAGTTGTTCTTCAGGCTGAAGAAGGGACTCTACCTAAACATTTATTCCAGGCGAGTCAGAGATTCACATGCATCTCTTCAAACCTTGTCTATTGCATTCAGTGTTCTTGATGTGGACTCCTCCACATTGGTGAGCTTAAGCACGGACTGGCGGCAGCTTTACCATCTTAAGCTCCCAATTGCCAGCCATTTCAGCTCCACTCCCTAGTACCACACTGACCCAATTGTCCTTGGTCTCCATCAATGCCAGACAGTGGCAAAACACACACTGGAAGAGCACCACATCGCATTCCAATTGAGTAGTCTGCAACCCAATGGCATGAACATTGAATTCCCCAATTTCAAGTAATCCACAACCCCTATTCAAGTGGACAGGTCTATCGTATACATAGCAGGCAAATGGCCAAGCAGCTAGATTTGAAATGCATTTGTTTTTTCAGCTCTGGATATTTGTACTCTGACCAGCCCTCATACATAATACATTGCATTTTACAGTCCCAGAGTTGTCCATACGATGCAGTTAGATGATGGTTCTCTATGGAACTTCTGGCTAAAAATCAGTAAATGTAAATTCTAATCCATTACTAGCCTGTGGGACCTGTTGGGTCCCATGTTCACATGGGAGGGCTGGTCCCCCAATGCAATATTCCACCTCTCCACCAATTCCAATTGGGGGGTGGAGGGGGGGGGGAGGGGGTTCTGGAGCGCTAGTATGGGTGTTGTGGGTCTAAGGGACTGGTTTACAGAGGGCTAGTATGGATATTGTGGGCCGAATGGATTCTTGGGCAGGCAGCTCAGTCATTCAGGCCTGGTGGGCAGGCAGCTCAGTCACTCGAGCCGGATGGGCTGGCAGCTCAGTCTCTCAGGCCTGGTGGGCTGGCAGCTCAGTCACTCAGGCCAGGTGGGCTGGCAGCTCAGTCACTCATGCCTGGTGGGCTGGCAGGTCAGTCACCAGGGCCTGGTGGGCTGGCAGTTCAGTCAGTCACGGCTGGTGGGCTGGCAGTGGACTCATTCACGACTGGTGGGCTGGCAGTTGACTCACGCATGGCTGGTGGGCTGGTAGTTGACTCACTTATGGCTGGTGGGCTCACACACACACACACCCTCCATCACACACATGCTCTATCACACATACACATTCCATCTCACAGACACACACTCTCGATCTGACACACACAGACACACTCTCGATCTGCCACACAGACACACACACACACACACACGCACACACACACACACGCACACACACTCACTCACATACAAACCCTCCATCTCACACACATATTCTCCATCTCACACACACACACACCATCACACACGCACCATCCCACACACACACCATCTCTCACACACAAATTCACACCAGCCAGCACACAATCTCATACACTCACAGACAACATATATATATGACTGTAAAACTCTCTTGAATCTACACATGGTTGAGTGCGGCATCTTCCTTGGGCAATACTTCCACAGTGAGCGGGACTTCCAGAATGAATGCGACATTCCGTTCAAGCAGCACAGTGCAGAGCAACACTTCAATTCAGTTCAAGCAGCACAGTGGAGACTAAACCTTCAATTCAGTTCAAGCAGCACAGTGCAGACCAATCCTTCAACTCAGTTCAAGCAGCACAGTGCAGACCAACCCTTCAATTCAGTTCAGGCAGCACAGTGCAGACCAATCCTTCAATTCAGTTCAAGCAGCACAGTGCAGACCAACCACAGTGCAGACCAACCCTTCAATTCAGTTCAAGCAGCACAGTGCAGAATCACAGTTCAGGTCACTCATGGCGTAGACTCACAGTTGTGGACTCAACTCTCACTCATGGTCTTCTGGGGTGACTGACTCATGTCCGGCCTCCAGGGCTTTATTCTCCTGGCTCCCCCGGAAGGGACGTTACCTTCATCATGTTGACTGTCAGGCGAGAAGACCAAACTGCTGATCTCACAATTTTTTAAGATTCATAATTTTTTTATTATTTCATTGATTGGAAATAGCCTTGGGGCAGTTGGAGGAGAGGAGGATGGTGAGTAAGATGGCAAAAAAATCAAAGCGATATAGGGTAGCGTTTTTCTAAAATGTATTTACACTGTAGACAGGAAGTGGTCAAGATGAGACTTTTAATAATAGTGTAGATCGATGAGAGGAAATCATATAGAAACTTACAAAATTCTTAATGGGTTGGACAGGCTAGATGCAGGAAGATTGTTCCCGATGTTGGGGAAGTCCAGGACAAGGGGTCACAGCTTAAGGAAAAAGTAGGAAATCCTTTAAGACCGAGATGAGAAATACTTTTTTCACACAGAGAGTGGTGAGTCTCTGGAACTCTCTACCACAGAGGATAGTTGAGGCCAGTTCATTGGCTATATTTAAGAGGGAGTTAGATATGGCCCTTGTGGCTAAGGGGATCAGAGGGTATGGAGAGTAGGCAGGTACGGGATACTGAGTTGGATGATCAGCCATGATCATATTGAATGGCGGTGCAGGCTCGAAGGGCCGAATGGCCTACTCCTGCACCTAATTTCTATGTTTCTATGTCCCTTTGCTCCAGATGCCTCGCAAACAAGATATAATTTGATTTTATCTTTCATGTCTCATTTCATTAAAATATCTATCACCTTACATTTTGATCTTTAATCTCTTTGTAATAAGAGCAGTTCTAATTTATCTTTTTTTTCTATTTGTATTTTTTCATATTTAATTAATCTGTCTAATTTTGTCATAACTATATCTTGCAATATTCTTTCTCCATTTCCTCTTATTTAAACCAATGAGTCGGTTATTACAATCTCCTTGATGAGTAATTTTGTTTCTCCTTATTCTGTTGGTAAATCCTCTCTTATCTATATACTAAAGGTCTTAGCTTGTATGTATGTTGTATGTGTGTGTGTTGTATGTGTGTTTTGTAATTTCCTCAAAATGCTACGCGCTAGTGTTACGGGTCCCATGGTTAGGCACCGTAAAGCAGATAGATAACCTGTATAAAAGCAGGTGTGAGATAGCAAATGAGGGCACAGTGCGTCTTAATTCATCCCCAGATTGCTTCTGCTGGTTGTTTTATTCAATAATCATGTAAACACAAAACATTGCTCTTATCATTGGTTCAGTCATCCATTTTGTCTCTCCCTAACACACCCATTTTGTTACAGTTTAACTCACAGCCCGTTCTTTCCTATGTTTCCCTTGTACTTAATACACTCTCTGTGCGATTTACACACTTGTATTTTTGATTTTACACTTCAATAAATATTATTAGGCACTTAATTAACCTTCACTGCACATTTCCAGCAACATTGCTAAAAGTTGACATTTGGCCTATTTTCTATGCCATATCCTCATTACAATGTCTGCAACTACCAGAGGTTATGGAATGACCTAATAAGAAACATGCCCATGCTACACGTTATTATATCTTCCAACACAGCACACAGAAAACATTAACAACCAGTAACCCACTAACTTCAACATTCTTAACACCCAAAACAACACAGAAACTTCACCCAACCATATTCAAACCCCAAAATTGCATATTTGTGTGGTCCTGACAGTCTACCGACCTGTATAAAAGCAGGTGTGAGATAGCAAATGAGGACACAGTGCATCTTAATTCATCCCCAGATTGCTTTTGCCGAGATGGGGGGGGAAGTGCCTTGCTGTTTCCAGTCCCCACAGCAACTGGAGTGACACAGATGTTCCCCCTCACTGCTGCACATTATAAACTGCCAATGCACCATCAAATAAATTAAATCAAGGTGGGCACACCGTCTTAGGTGCGCCACACTAGCACTTACATTTTTACATATTCTTATGCACATTTCCCCCTTCCACACCGTAATCAGATTCACAAGATTTCATCCTATATTTCATGTTATTCATGATTAAAGTTTTATAAAAAGCCAAAAACTGCTTCTCACAGAGAGCCTTTTTCCAGCAGCTTCCAGTGATGATGTCACAATGCCACTCACATTGAACCAATCACGATGGGCTCTCAAGTTGCCAAGTGCCACAATGACATCACAATGGGGCGTTGCCAATAGTAACCAAAGCAGAAGGAGCGATTGCCAAAGGCAGGCCCTATCAGATGGAGAGGGTGGAGAGAGAGGGGGAGGGAGAGAGAGGGGGAGGGGGGGGAGAGAGAGAGAGGGGGGAGGGGAGAGGGGGGGAGGGGGGGAGAGAGAGGGGGGGGGGAGGGGGAGGAGGGGGAGAGAGAGGGGGAGGGGAGAGAGGGGGAGAGGGAGAGAGAGGGGGAGGAGAGAGAGAGGAGAGAGAGAGAGAGAGGGGGAGAGAGAGAGAGAGAGAGAGAGAGAGAGAGAGAGAGAGAGAGAGAGAGAGAGAGAGAGAGAGAGAGAGAGTCAGAGAGAGAGTCTGCGGCGAGGTATAGACCATGTTCCACATGTATATGGAGTGTGTGAGGTTGCTACCCCTATATGAATATCTGAAGGTGCTGCTCCTCAAGTTCTGGTTGCATTTTAGTCCCACAATCCTGATGTTTGGACATGGCAGGGAGTGGGAGGGCCGATCGGGGTAGGGGGGGGATCTCCATGTCGGTTTGTGGCACACGCCAACGAAGGAAAGAGGGAGAGGGAGAGAGTGCCCGCAACCCCCCCCCCCCCTCTCCCCACCCCCCTCAAACCCCCGCACCGCCCCTACAACCTGCAATCCGCACCCCGCCTCTTGCCGCCCAGCCCCAGCCCTCTCCCCCCCCCCCCCCATGATAATAGAATAATGCATGAGTTCCAAAATTGCTGGCTGCTCTTTGTGTATGATTTCTGACCTTGAAAGTGCATTTGGCATGAACAATGTCTCCATTAATTGAATGGAAAGAAGACTTGAGAGATATGTATCAGATAACTAACATTTTAAACTGAAAGTATTAATACTATGTGTTGAATAGTTTAAAGTGATCTAAAGAGAATTTTAAGTTCATGTCCATTTGTAAAATTCAAATTATTTTCAAGGTATTCTTGGATAATGCTAATGGTTTTTGAATGTTTCTTGAAGTCAGAAACACACAAGATTTATCACAATGACAAAATCGAGATGATGTGTCATAGCACCTGTTAAAGCATTTATTTGGGAATGGGTTGGATCAAGTCATAAGACATGATGCCTCAGTAATCTCAATGGACTCTTCATTGCTTAGCACCTCACCTCTGTGTGTCTGGATGCCTTCTTCCAACAAATTGAAATGGCCAGATTCCATTTAGGAATTGATTTATCTGTATATAGCTCAAAAACTCTGTATGGAGCTCCAAAGGGATTGGAGCAAATAGTCCAATGCTGACAGGAAAATCTTGGGACATGCATATCATCCTTTAGATACTTTACTAGCTGCCTCCATGGATATTCAGTCCCATTTACATTTGGAATAAAAATCTGTCTACAGGCTCAGCACAAATGGAGGAGGTGGATGAATTACCCATGCTTCTGTTCCATTTGATGGTAAAACGAAAACCAGATGGAAGTTGAAAATAAGCCAGCAAAGCATAATCATATAATTTAGCATCCCAACTAGGAAATGTTTATTCTGAACCAGCCCCTCCCCAATTTACCTGGAGTTGAATGAGTGGTATTTATTTATGTGACCAGCTCCATCTTGTTCTCAACTTAAAGAAACAGAATTATTCACTTGAAAAACTTAAGATCACCAAGGATAGTTAACAGTTACTTTCCTATTATCATTAAATAGTTGGAATACAGGAGTGTAAATAACAAAAGGTATAAGGGAAAGGGTGAGAGCAGGAGTGTAAGAAGTGAGAGTGTAAAAGGCCTGTCCCACTTACATGTCCTTGGCACGCAAATTACGCTACCTCGTGGCCGCGTTGAGGCGCATGGGTATCATGTGGCCGCCCGGGGTCGGTCCCACTGACAATTGCGGAGGGGTATGTTGTTGTGCTCGACATTGCGTGGGGCTCCGAAAATGTTGTAGGAAACAAAATCTTCACGCCCCAATGGCCTGTCGCGGAACTGACAGCCCAAGTGGGACAGGTCCAAGACCCTGACGCGATGCAACATCTCACCTCTAACAGCAGTAGAAACAGGCAAACGATCGCCGAGCTCAGCCTGGGGCTCACGGCCGTAGCGGTCCGGATCTGCCCCCACTTCTACTCCCAGAGTGGGGCCAAGAAAATTGAAGGTAGACACAAAATGCTGGAGTAACCGGCAGCATCTCTGGAGGGAAGGAATGGATGACGTTTTGGGTCAAGACCCTTCTTTCTTGGGGAAGTCTTTTAGGACCGAGATGAGAAAATTGTTTTTCACACAGAGAGTGGTGAATCTGTGGAATTCTCTGCCACAGAAGGTAGTTGAGGCCAGTTCGTTGGCCATATTTAAGAGGGAGTTGGATGTGGCCCTTGTGGCTGAAGGGATCAGGGGGTATGGAGAGAAGGCAGGTACAGGATACTGAGTTGGATGATCAGCCATGATCATATTGAATGGCGGTGCAGGCTCGAAGGGCCGAATGGTCTGCTCCTGCACCTAATTTCTATGTTTCTATGTTTCTATGTTTCAGACTGAAGAAAGGTCTCGACCCAAAACATCACTCATTGCTTCTCTCCAGAGATGCTGCCGGTCCCGCTGAGTTATTCCGGCATTTTGCGTCCATATTTGAATGACATCACGCGCTCCAGACGGCTGTGCGTATGCATGCAATCGCGCGCAACCTTCGTGGGACCATTGCGGCTCAACGTGAGGTTGCGTAATTTGCATGCCAAGGACACGTATGTGGGACAGGCCCTTTAGGGAGAGAAAGTGGGCCACCTCCCTGCTAGCTGTGCTTCCATGTCACACGTATGAGGAAGACTGAGCCACTAGGACAAAGGCAAAGCCATCTGCACCATCGTGTGGTCAAGACTGGCCTGCCTGGTAAAAGCCCTAGACAACTAGGGCCTCGACTGTGACTAAGACTGAGTGGCCGGGGCAAGTCTGAGACGCCAGCGCCTCTTACTGTCCACAGACAATGAGGGACATGTAAACAGTGGCCAAAACTGAGCCACTGGGATAAGAGACCACTAGAGCCATCTCTTCAAGGCTAAATTTGAGCTGCCGGGATAAGGGTGAGATCACCAGAGCCTCCAGAGGTAAGCTTGAACTGCAGGGGGAAGCCTGAGATCTCTACATCTCTTCTTTTGAGACCATGACTGAGCTGCTGGGACAAGCCTGTGATCACCGGCGCCAACACATATGGGCCATGACAATGAGGGACAGTGCCCGCATGCGATCAGGGATATTCCTGTCACTGTAAATTGTTACTTCTTGTGCCTTTTGGAAATAAAGTAAAGAAAATGTTAAAAACATGTATTGTGCATTTAGAAGCAATTAAGGGCATATTTCTACCTGGAGATCTAATTTTGGTAATTTAATTTGAGTATTTTTAAGCATGATGTTGTGAAAAGCATCTATGAAAGAGAGGGTGGATGCCAATGAGATTTTTGTTGATAATTTACTCATAATCTTAAATATTACAGCACATGATGAAGGTTTGTTGTAAATATAGGAGTTAACATGAGTAGGGGATGCATCATGGTCTGGTAAAGTTCCTAGAATATGATTTCAAAAGCAGTTTCAAACTGAAGGATAAATTCTGGTTATAATATTGTCTTGTAATCTATTATTCCCTTTAGAAAAAATAACTTTGATGAAAGTTTTTTTATTGTGCAGACACAGCTAATGAGCTTATAGTTACATCCCCATCATCTCCAATATTCTGCTACAAACTGATTTCAAGCAGCTTTTCTTACAAGAAAAGCAGAGTAGAACTAACATTAATGGCATTAAGCACTGAAAAAGAGCTGATCTTGACCAAGATGTGTTCATAGCAAAGACATTTTGAAATGGACACTAATGGCAAATTGGTCAAACAGTTATTCGTTTTATATTCACAAAAAAAATCCATTCTGAACTGCTATGATCATCTAATCAAAAGCTTTTTCTGAAGAATTGACTACAATTGCCAAAGATAAAAGAGACGCATACATTTATTTTCCCGAGCTTTCATATCTACAAGTTTATCGATTAATTATTCCAATAAGGTCTGCCACCTTTTGTCAAACTAAAATCAGACTGAAACGCAGCAAGGGTAGAAATTGTTTCTTAAGTGTAATATTCTGGAGATGCAATTAAGAATATCTTCCCAAAGACTTTATCATTTATTTGGCATATGCAATTTACTTCATATATATGTATATGTACAAAAAAACAAGAGATTTATTAATATAACCTATATTTCTGAAGAGAAAAAATATAATCTATTGCATTCCTTCACTAATACGGTGTGGTATTAGTATAGTGTACACTAATACTAATATGGGGAAAACAAATGGTCGGCACGGACTGGAAGGGCCGAGAGGGCCTGTTTCCGTGCTGTAATTGTTATATGGTTATATGGTTATATGGTGTCATGTGTGGATGTCTGTGACTCCAACAATATTCAACAAAACTCATCATCTCCCCAGGATGATTCATTCAGTTGGCATTCACCTTAGGAAAAGGAAGATGAGGAAGAACAAGAGTCTAAGAAAGTGAAGGTTGCATTCGTACCAAATAGACTGGTTATCACCACCCATTCCCCCAGTTTTGTTATTACTACAATCAAGACTGTGCAAAACCCACCAGCTGTCTGATAGCACTATCAGGATATCTGAGATAAACAAGCCTACAATTGGGATGCGGACTAAATAGTGGTCATTGACAATTTTTAAAAGTGGAGTCCATGAGCTACACTAGGCTGCTGCTTGACTCAGAATAGATGTACATGTTAAATAAAAGTAAACATAAAAGTGCGCCCTTCTCAGATCAGAAAGGAAAATGTTGAATGTCAAAAAATGTCCAAAAAGTGCTTCCATCTTTTGGACCTGACTGCTCATCACTTTATTTATGTGATATAGGAATCAAAAGATAGCACATCCCTTCAAAAGCCAAAAGGATTGAGTTTTGTCAAATATCAAATCCAATTAGGTTCAAGAATCAAGTATTACAAAAAAATGAGATCATGAACCTATTCTTGATCTAGAGTACTGTTAAATAAACAAAAAAAAGAATAGGAATGTATTGGAAGTTATCAAAGCATGCAATGAAGAAATGTAAGTGAATGTTTTTTTTCAAAATGTGAAAGGAATTAGCAAAGGCCCAGAATATTGCTGCAAGGTCACAGTGCATCCATGATGTGACCAAGAGACTGTTATATCATTTTTTCATGATTCACCAAATTATCACCGCTGCATCTGCTAATTGAAGAATCTATGACTGCGAAGAATAGACATTAGAAGAAAATCATCCAATCCTTCCACCGTGGCCTTGAAAGCAATTAAACAGTTGGTGACATCTACTGGCAATCTATCAGCATCTTTCTGCCTGATTTCTTGGGATCAGGGCAAGGTCAGGAAACACAGGGGTGAGATGCAATTCCACATTTCCATTGAAGCTAAATCAATGGATATTAAAGTGTTTAAAAAAAATCTAATCCCTTACATTATAAAATAACCAATTTAAAACTACTCTAAACATGCTGCACCATATTCCTGGGAAGAAAACATTTGTGGGCCACATTTCTACTTGCCAATGCTGAATTCACTTAGGAAGAAAGAGGATATGAGCTGCTTTAAGTCCAGAAAATGATAGCACCTGTTAGTTTCAACGCTTTCATTATGCTGAGCCTTGAATTTCTGCCATCTCAATTGCCTTAACCACAGATGTCTAATAATCTTTAGCAGTTAACTGTTGGATATTGGGTAAAGATTATAAATTCAAAAGCTGTGCTGAATCCTTGGACATCAAGGTAATGGGCCTGTCCCACTTCAGGTAACTGCCGGTGACTGTTAAGTTGCCGCCAGTCACCTGAAAAACCGGCAACTGGAATGGTGTCTGTCAGAGTGGAACACACACACACACACACACATCGCTTCCTTCACCAGCCAGTTATGCAGGCGGTGGACATGGCAAGCGGGAGGAACGCTGTGTGAGTGAAATTCACATGGTGCAAAGTGAAGGTGATACAGAAACACACCGTGATGAACAGTAAGGTTGGCGCTATATTTAAGATGGCTAAGCACAGTGTACAGTAAGTCCTTAAAAAGAGGGGTGGGGAGGGAGAAGGGGAGAGAAGGAGGGAGAAGGAGTGGAGACAACTTTTAAGAAGCCAGAGATACACGGCTGTGAAGTTTGGCGGACATTAACATTACCGGTCGGTTACCCTTGGTTCTGAAAACTACTGCTTACATTTTTTTTCCAATGAGCCAATGAAATTCACCGGTCAGCACCGGTTCCAACCTATGAGAACCTCCGAGAACCTTCGACCTCCTGGCATCTCACTAGGACCTCCTGGCGACCCACCTATGGCACGAGAATTCTCACTACTCTCCAAAGCGGCTTCATTCTGTTCGCCGCTAATATTTCAACATGTTGTAAAATTCGCGGCAACCATAATGAAGCCGCGACTAGTTCCCAGAATGCGGGAACTCCTCACGACCATGCAAGTGACTACCCAGCAACCACCCGCGAACATGTGGTGACCGCAGAGTCTCCTGCAGTTGCCCAAAAAGTCACCTAAGTGGGACAGCCCATATAAAGAGAGCAACATTTTGCAGGTACTGTTGTAAAGTTGAAGAAAAATTTAGAAATGTACACAGATAGGATAGGTTTAGAGGGATATCGGCCAAACACAGGCAGCAGATGGGACTAGTGTTGATGGGACATGTTGGTAGTATTTAATTCCTTCACACCCATTGTTCCTTTTCTGCACTATGCAAAATGCACCACAGTTCCTTGCCTAGGCCTTTCTGATGGTCATGATCGTTACCTGCAAGAAGTGTGAGGAAAGCAGGGTCTTGGGCATATCATCAGCTGCATTTTTCCTTTTAGTACAATCCCAACTTGGCCATATTTTTGTTTTCTTTCATCCCAGTGGAACTGCATTCTGGAATTCCATAACTGAGAAAGAAAACATGGGTTTATTTCACCAGAAGGGTCACAGCATTACAGGAATGCAGTTTATCACTATCTTCTCCAGATAAATTAGGATTGAGTACTTAATTGTGGTCTTGCCTGTGATGTTGAGATCTTGGAAAAAAATACAACAAAGCAAATATCAACCCACCATTGCATTGCCCTATGAAAACGCATATATTCACATGCACACCATGCTGAACAAAGATCTGCTAATTAGGTGCAGCCGATGAAGCATTATTAGGTAACATCTCTGCTGCTGGTAACTTGTGAATTATTTTCACAGCCCTGCACTGTAATGTTCCGCTACTTTTAAGTTCATATGAACATTTGAGTGCTGTTTGCTCCAATAGAGATTCTGGCACTTTCAAATATTTTCAAAATCATCAATTAACTGTTATATTCTGCAATGCTCTTTGAGCTACAGTGAAGCTTTTCATCATAGATTATTTAAAATTCATGCCAAATAAGCAATTTTCAGGCACCTGACATCAACTGGAGTAACTCATATACTTTGTGCAGTTCAAAACATGAATCAATTCAATGTATCTGTTTTCTGAAAAAGCTGATAATGTTTCTTCTCCTCTCCCTTTATCAGATAAAAAGTTTTGTCCATAACTACTTGAAAAAGATTCAATTCTATTTCCCTCCCAACCTATAGCTTTGTAGATTGTATCATAAGGTCATAAGTTCATACGTTCTAGGAACAGAATTAGGCCATTTGCTCCATTTAGTCTACTCCACCATTCTATCATGGCTGATCTATCTTTCCCTCTCAACCCCTCTTGTCTTTGCCCCATAACCCCGACACCCTTACTAATCAGTCGCATAATGTGCCTATCCAAATCAATTTTAACTGTGATGACTGATGCTGTATCCAACAATCCTTCAACCAGTGAGTTGCAGACATCCATTCCAAAAAACTGACCAGCATTATTTGGACCTTTTTTCTTGCATATTTGATCCATTTGGATTTGTTATCTCTTTGGTTCCATTTTTATTTTAAAACATTTGTGCCCATTTCAAGTGGAACTTCTACCCGCTGGGAAGTTGGAACAAGCACTTCTGGGTGTGGTTCACATATGTGCATCTCTCATTTTCTGATGTAATAAAGAACAGCAGATGCTGGTTTATACCAAAGATACACACGCATTGCTGGAGTAAATCAATAGGTCAGGTCGCATCTCCGTAGAATACGGTTAGATGGCATTTCTGGTCAGACCCCTTCTTCAGACTTCTTGCAGGGGGAGAGGAGGGCAGGAAAGAGAGCTGGGAGAGAAAAGGATCAAACATCTGCCTATCAAATACCCCCATACCTGTGA
This sequence comes from Okamejei kenojei, assembly GCA_035221665.1. Classification (NCBI taxonomy): domain Eukaryota; kingdom Metazoa; phylum Chordata; class Chondrichthyes; order Rajiformes; family Rajidae; genus Okamejei; species Okamejei kenojei. Next base: position 40,374,986 of record CM069131.1, read on the forward strand.
TCGCCTAGCCATGTTCTGTCCTGCTCCTCCTCCTCTCTCAGCTTTCTTAACACCCCCACCTCCCAGTCTGAAGTAGCATTCCAACCCAAAACATCACCTATCCATGTTCTTCAGGGATGCTACCTGACCCGTTGAGTCACTCCCCCATTTTGTATGCATCTCACATTTCTTTGATTTTATTTGAACGTGTAATGGAAGATAAAGATCTACAATTTTTGTTTCCTCATTAATGATTTAAATTTGCAACAAGATTTACAACCCAGGCTTTATGATTTTCACATACAGTAAAGAATTAACAATTCTTGCTCAACAAGTGAATTGAAAGGGAATGCTGGCAACATTGTTATTTGTTTTCCTCGGTTCTACGACCCCTGCTTTACAATATGAAGAACTTACACATGGTGTCTTGGGGACACATGGCAAAGTATCGATATGTGTAATCACAGTGGGGGAGATGAAAACGGGGTGTTTAGTGAGAGTGTACTCATTCCTGCATTGTTCCTTCACCTCAAACAAGTATTCTGTGTCGTTGTATACAATAGTTTTCCTCCAGAACATAAAGTGCACTTTCTTTTGGAAACATTTCAGTCCGAATTATTGACATTTATACTGCAGAAAGCATGGAATCCAACCCTGAGCTATATGGGAGGATCCACTGCAATCTGCCTTCCAGTCACTGTCCAGTCCAGTTCCTGTCAGCCATTTTGCTTCCTTCCACAAAACCAATTTTGTGTCCAACTTATAATGATCCTAACTTGGCCTTCAGAGCAAGGAAAGGTCTTTATTTGGAAAGGGGCCAATTATTTTTGAACACTACCCGGAGAAGTATGGAAAGGCATCAGCATGTGAAGAGAATTTAAAACAATAGAGAGAATGTAGGTGAATGATAGCTGTAGAAGAAACTGTGAATATAAAGTACAAAGCCAAAATGGGCAAGCATTCGGGAGTGATAAGCAGAATCAAAAGGAGTAATAGTCAGAGTACAGTATCAGTTAATAATGCAATTACTGCAGGTTATCTTCATTTAAAAATAAGTAGGTGATGATACATTATCTCAGACTCAAGCAATAACGTTATATTAAATATTGATCACAGAAACATATGTTTTCAACCCAACTGACCCAACACTCCTTCCAAATCTCCTCACAACCTTTCTCTATACCTGCACCTTTCAATGTAGCCCCCTCATAATTTCTCCTGCACATAGTCCTCCAGCTCAACTTTGAATACATGTTGAAAGGTTTATTGGAAATACTAACTTAAAGTGGTGATATATCGTGCAAAGCTTCCGTAATGAGGCTGTGCGCAGCATATGCAAGACTATTCATATAGATAGGTATTGTGAGGAATATTGAGCAGTTTTTGCATCAATTATTCTTGTGGTAGCAGCTATCACTATGGATACTGTGCACCAGCTATATGTGATGCAGGATGACGTGTTAAAATATGGATTAACAGTTGTAAAAATATTACAGCAAGTTTATTGGGCAATTATGAACAATTAATTCTTAGAAATAAATAAGGTCAATGATTCTGCATTAATAATAGTTTTATTTAAAGTAAATTCCTTCCTTTGTATACATCCCAGATCATTAACAGCAGCTAATATTTTATGTGCATAATTTTCAAAGGCATATATCTTTCAAGCTAGCTAATAGCTACCTATATTTTTAATGAGCTTTCATAAAATGAAAGCCAACAGGTTATTTAATTTGGCAGAAAATTTACGATATTTATGATTTTAATGAGTTGTACAATAAAAACATAATCAGTTTCTATTAGCCTCTCCCCAGATCCCTTTACATAGCTTCCTGTACAAAATAACCAGTCTCCAACTGCATTAAGACTAATTCTTATTGATGACTGCCATCAGAAAATTAGGAGACGATACCCGGTCGGCTCTTGTGATGCAAACCATGAAACGTAGAATGATGAGAAATTGTCTGCTGTTTTATAATTCTCTGTTTGTAGACTATTGTGGTGGTTTGTTATCTTCACCACACAGACTTAAAAACAGACTGGGTGAAGGATGTGTGACAAGCTTTCCATTTGTTAATGTGTCTCTGACTGTTCATCATTATTTCAGCCATGCTGCAGACCACATTTCCTTCACAGCGATTGTTTTTTAAAAGAGAATTTAAATTGAATTCCGAACACGTTCATAAATTACACCATGAATTCATTTATGTCTTTTATTCCTTTTTAAAATAAAATAAAAAAATGTTCAAATAGTCAAGCAGACTTCATAAAAAGAAACTGCAAACTGTTCCATAAGAGTTAGACATTTGTCAGTAAGTTTTTTACTTTGAGGATAAAATTATTAAATACTTCAGGCAGTAACTAGGAGCGAGAGAGAGGCAAAACAGTAACTTTGTTCCTCTCCACACCTTCAGCATTTTCACTTGTTCAAAGTTCCAGCATTGGCTGTATTTTTAGCATTGTCATATCTCTGCTTTCACGTTCAGTCGAGATATAACAAAATGTCGCCAATGCATAATGTAGCTGGAAAATATTTTACTGACATGGCAAATCAACCAGCAGAGATCAGTGAAATGGCAAACTAGATGATGGACTACTAACTTAGCAAAGGTAAATTCAAATGTCTTCATTACAAAGGATTTGAATTTGATTTGTAATAAACTTATGTCTTTACAATGGAGTTGTAATAACCAGAATTGTATACTCAGCTCCTTCAGGAGAAATAACTCTAGGTTCTTATACCCTAAAGACAAGTTGTCCTCCAGCCACTTTGTTCAAGTACCAATACAACATAATGTACACTCTAGTATAATAAGACACTTAGAAAATCCAAGAGCATAGAGATTAAGATTGGTATGTCACTTCATCGCTAATGCACTTACACATTCTAGCCCATGAATATAAATGTTCATCTAAAAGACAACATTCTGCGTTCACTCCAAAACAATATAGCTACGGATAATTTCCATTAACTTTACATAAGCTCTGGGAAAAAATACAGAAGTGATTATTTTGTGCCAGAGTGTATCTGCAGCAATTTGTTTTGAGAACGTAAACAATAAAGCTACCCACAGGTATCACAACCAATCATAGTTCCAGGATCAATGTTACTGCTCCCCCCCCACCCCTCCTCAGTTCTTATTGAGGAATTCTGAAGACAGAATGAGGCATGATTCGGATAAGATATTGAACCAATGCTCAAGCACTTCTTTTGTGTGGGGCAAAACTGATGATCTGACCCATTTCTGAGGAACAATTAAATTAAACAAAATTCCCAAGCTTCTTGAGAGTCCAAACAAATGTCATTCGAACTGTGCTCCTAATAAAGTTTCCTGTGGAATGTGGCAATGGAAAGCGGATTTCCTGCAGTTTCCCACCAGTTTGCTCTCATCCTTTGCCAGGTTCATTTAAAATTAATAATAGGACCTGGCTGTTTTTTCCACTCATCCTTCTTGGCTGCAGTTTGTTAGATCGGGTAAACCAGAGCAGCAAAGTCATAAAGCAGGAACTGGGAGAGGAAAAAATAGGGAGAATGTGGTGAAGAAGGCATAAGGAAAGATTACCATAAGAGCAGAAAAAAAGATGAGAGGCCAGAGGGTGCATATGAGTGTGGAATTCATTGGAGAAGAGTCTAATAGTCAATTACTAATGGGTAGTTTATTATTAACACTGGCAAATCTTCTCAACTAATTGTCAGGAAAATCCATTGAGGGTAGTTTAAGTGGTACTTGTTACCCGTCCACTTACAATCTAGATCTTGGAATGTTCACACCACCAAATGTTAGGATTCCGAAAGGATCACGTTTCACTTTGCTGTCCTCCCAACCTATGGCATCATCCAGAGAGATAGGGCTTTCTTTGCACGGTGGTTGCAAGGCTGGGCAGGTGAATGGTTGCTCCTATATTCCTCCAGATGCTAATGCTAAGCTTGCAATGAAACAACTGCATACTGACATTAGCAAACAACAGACTCACAATCCCGACGCAGCCTTCATTGTTGCGGGTGACTTCAATCACTCCAACTTGAAGACTGTACTCTCCAAATTCCACCAATATGTCTCCTTCGCCACTAGAGAAGACAAGATATTTGACAAAGTCTACACAAACATGGCTGAAGCCTACAAAGCCGTCCCCCTCCCCCACCTTGGACAGTCTGATCACCTCTCATTGTTCCTGCTCCCAAAGTATTCTCCACTCATCAGACGTGTTAAACCCACAGTGAGGACAGTTAAAGTTTGGTCAGAGGGAGCGGACTCCACACTTCAGCAGCATTTTGGAAACACTGACTGGAATGTGTTTGCAGCTCAGGCCAACCTTGACTCCCACACAGACATTGACTCATATACCTCCTCCGTTTTGGACTTTATCAACTACACTATTAACAGTGTCACCTCCCTCAAATGGATTACCACACTCCCAAATCAGAAGCCATGGATGAACAGAGAAGTCTGGCTACTGCTGAAGGCACGTGACACCGCTTTCAGGTCAGGCAATGCTCGAGCCTACAGTTCATCCAGGGCTAACCTGAAGAGGGGCATCACTAAGGCCAAGCACACCTACAAGCTAAGGATCGAGGAGCACTTTAAGAATAATTCCGACGCCAGACTCAGGTGGCAAGGCATCCAGGCCATCACGGACTATAAAGCCACCAACACCACCCCCACATCCAGTGACGCCTCCTTCCTTGAGGAGCTTAACCACTTTTATGGCCGCTTAAACAGGGACAATCAAGAGATGGCCATCAAGTCTGTGCTCCCTGCTGATCACCAGCCCCTCACACTCACCCCCATCGATGTGTATGCGGCACTGAGCAGGATTAATGCACAAAAGGCTGCTGGCCCTGACGGCATCCCCGGGCGCATCCTCAGGGCCTGTGCTGCGCAGCTGACAGGCGTCTGGACTGATATCTTCAAACTGTCACTTGCCCAAGCAGCTGTCCCCATGTGCCTTAAAACCACCTCCATCGTGCCAGTGCCAAAACACTCCACTGCGGCGAGCCTCAATGACTTCCGCCCAGTTGCACTTACTCCCATCATCACTAAGTGCTTCGAGAGGCTGGTCCTGGCACACCTCAAAGGCTGCCTACCTCCCACACTGGACCCCTATCAGTTTGCCTACTGCAAGAACAGGAGTACGGAGGATGCCATCTCCACAGCACTTCACACCACCCTCTCCCACCTCGACAACAGAGACACCTACGTGTGAATGCTGTTCATCGACTTTAGCTCAGCATTTAACACCATTATTCCCTCCAAACTGATCACCAAACTCAATAGCCCCTCCCTCTGCAACTGGATACTGGACTTTCTAACCAACAGACCCTAGTCTGTTAGGTTAGACAACCAAACATCTTTAACCCTCACCCTGAACACCGGCGTTCCACAGGGCTGTGTGCTGAGCACTCTCCGCTACTCCCTCTTCACCTACGACATCTGTACATGGTAATAACACCATCATCAAGTATGCAGATGATACAACGGTAATTGGCCTGATCAGTGACAACGATGAGTCGGCCTATAGGGAGGAGATCCAGCTCCTAGAAGCACGATGCACTGACAACAACCTGACCCTTAACACCAAGAAGACCAAGGAGCTAATTGTGGACTACATGTGCCTCTCTAGCCTGCTGTTGGCAATGCAGCTCTACAGACAAACATCCTAAGAGCTGATTAGAATTAATGGAAAGCACAGATTATTGCATTTCCCTGAAGCTCTTCTGTCTTCTCTGTAACCACCCTACCCCACACCCCAAATTAAATACACTGCTAGGTAATCTTGGCCAGACCATAATCCTCCTAATCCTATTTCCCTTGAGCTACCTCAGCACCATTACCGATGATAGTTAAGAAACCAGCACACACACCCCCATCCATATTAACGGAACGGGACAGAGGTGGAGCGTGTTTCCAGCTTCTGGTTTCTGGGGGTCAACATCTCTGGACCCATAATACCTCAAAACTGATCAAGATGGCTCATCAGCATCTCTTCTTCCTGAGGAGACTAAAGAAGGCCCATCTGTCTCCTCAGATTCTGGTAAACTTCTACCGCTGCACCGTCGAGAACATCCTTACTAACTGTATCACTGTATGGTATGGCAACTGCTCCATCTCCGACCGGAAAGCACTGCAGAGGGTGAAGAAAACTGCCCAACGCATCACAGGTTCCTCACTCCCCTCCATTGAGTCTTTCCAGAGCAAGCGGTGTCTGCGAAGGGCATGCAACATCATCAAGGACTGCTCTCACCCCAATCACAGACTGTTTACCCGCCTCCCATCTGGGAGGCGCTATAGGTCTCTCTGTTATCGGACTAGCAGGTTCAGGAACAGCTTCTTCCCTGCGGCTGTTACCCTATTTATCTCTGCATCTTGGTGATTTCCAGTCATCCCCCCCCCCCCTCCCGGACACTCCTTTCCCCAGTGACTGATCTCCCCCCTCCAAAAAAAATGGCACTACTGCTACTGTATATCTATCTATATTACTAAAAGTCTGATCTTGACCGCTTTTGGCCCAGTTGCGATTTCCGAGAGAACGCGGCCACCTACGGCCATCATTTTTGGCCACCTCGCTCAGAGCCCCCCTCTGCCTTCCAGGACCAGAGGATTATTCCCATCGATGAAAAATGAGAGAGATATTAATGTTTTTTTTAAAAATCCCCATTCTCTCTGCTCTCTCTGCTGTCCCCGCTGGCTGCAGGGGGGAGGGGGAGGGACTATAAAACCCGGAAGTGTCGTGCCTCAGTCTCTGCCAGACCCAGGAAGCGAGAGGGTCATGGCTCTCTTAGCTGTGAATAACGCTGAACGTACATCTACTCCATATTGAGTCCCCTTGATGTGGCAGCTGCCCAATTGTTTACCTTCTTTTTTAAAAGTTTGTGTTCACAAAATGAATTTTGGTTGTGGAGTGGCTGTAGCCCAATTGTTTCCCTCGCCTTTTTAAAGAGTTCACAAAATGAATTTTGGTTGTGGAGTGGCTGCAGCCCAATTGTTTGCCTCGCCTTTTTAAAGAGTTTGTGTTCAAAAAATGGATTTTGGTTGTCAGATGACTGCAGCCCAATTCTTTGCCGCGCCTTTTTAAAGAGTTTGTAATCACAAAATGGATTTTTGTTGTGGGGTGGCTGCAGCCCAATTGTTTGTTTGCCTCGCCTTTTTAAAAAGTTTGTGTTCACAAAATGAATTTTGGTTGTGAGGTGGCTGCAGCCCAATTGTTTGCCTCGCCTTTTTAAAGAGTTTGTGTTCACAAAATGGATTTTGGTTTTCAGATGGCTGCAGCCCAATTGTTTGCCTCACCTTTTTAAAGAGTTTGTTTTCACTAAATGAATTTTGGTTGAGGGGTGGCTGCAGCCCAATTGTTTGCCTCACCTTTTTTTTTAACAGTTTGTGTTCACAAAATGAATTTTGGTTGTGGGGTGGCTGCAGCCCAATTGTTTGTTTGCCTCGCCTTTTTAAAATGTTTGTGTTCACAAAATGAATTTTGGTTGTGGGGTGGCTGCAGCCCATTTGTTTCCTTGCCTTTTTAAAGAGTTTGTGTTCACAAAATGAATTTTGGTTGTAGGGTGGCTGCAGCCCAATTGTTTGCCTCGCCTTTTTAAAGAGTTTGTGTTGACAAAATGGATTTCTGTTGTCAGATGGCTGCAGCCCAATTGTTTGCCTCGCCTTTTTAAAGAGTTTGTGTTCACAAAATGAATTTTGGTTGTGGGGTGGCTGCAGCCCAATTGTTTGCCTCGCCTTTTTTAAAAGTTTGTGTTCATAAAATGAATGTTGGTTGTAGGGTGGCTGCAGCTCAATTGTTTGCCTCGCCTTTTTAAAGAGTTTGTGTTCATGAAATGAATTTTGGTTGTGGGGTGGCTTCCGCACATTTGTTTGCCTAGCCTTTTTAAAGAGGTCACAAAATGAATTTTGGTTGTGAGGATGGCTGCAGGCCAATTGTTTGCCTCGCCTTTTTAAAGAGTTTGTGTTCACAAAATGGATTTCTGTTGTCAGATGGCTTCAGCCCAATTGTTTTCCTCGCCTTTTTAAAGAGTTTGTGTTCACAAAATGAATTTTGGTTGTAGGGTGGCTGCAGCCCAATTGTTTGCTTTGCCTTTTTAACAAGTTTGCATTCACAAAATGGATTTCTGTTGTCAGATGGCTGCAGCCCAATTGTTTGCCTTGTCTTTTTACAGAGTTTGTGTTCACGAAATGTATATTGGTTGTTAGGTGGCTGCAGCCTAATTGTTTGCCTCGCATTTTAAAGAGTTTGTGTTCACCAAATGGATTTTGGTTGACGGGTGGCTGCAGCCCAATTGTTTGCCTTGGCTTGGCTTTTAAAATCATTGCAACAGTCGGCTGCCAGCCCAAGAATCCATTCAGCCCACAATGTCTATACTAGCCCACTGGAAACCAGTACCTTCGGCCCGCAACATCCATACTAGCACAACGGAAAGCCCCCCCCCCCCTTTCCCCCACTCTCGAGCAATATTGGAATTGGTGGAGAGGTGGAATATTGCATTGGTGACCAGCCCTCCCGTATGATGCTGGGACCCATTGGGTCCCACTTAGTCTAGTACATATATATATTTTACTGTTCCATTATTCTGTGTTCGCACTTCTTGGTGAGATGCTAACTGTATTTTGTTGTCTCGGTATTTGTACACTGCACAATGACAATAAAGTCTTGAATCTTGCTAAATTTTCCTTTCAGTTTTAAATTTCTTTGTGTTTGTCACAAGAATTAGTGCTATAGCGGACAGTGAAGAAAGTAATTTACAATTACAACAGTACCTTGAACAACTGGGCCAATGGGCCAAGAGATGGCTGATGGAGTTTAATTCGGATAAACGCTAGCTGTTGCATTTTGGTAAGACAAACCAGCACAGACTTGCACCATCAATGGTAGTGCCCTAGGGAGTATTGTAGAATAGGTAGACCTAGTGGTGCAGGCACATAGATTTCTTAAGGTGGCGACACAGTTGGACCGGGTGATGAAGGTACTGGCATTCTTATCTTCATCGGTTAAGGTATTGAGCACACAAGTTGGGATGTCATGTTACATATGTACAAGACTTATATAAGGTCACATTTGAAGTAACGTGTATGTTCTCTTTGCCTGGTATTAGAAAGAAGTAATTAAACTGGAACAGGTGCAAAAAAATATCTGCAAGGATTTTACCGGCTCAGGATGGTTTGAATTATAAAAGAAGTTGGATAGGCTAGGTCTATTTTCGGTGGAGTGAAGAAGATCTAGAGGTGACTTCATAGAGATGTATAAAATCATGAGGGACATATAAAAACTGAATAGCTACAGTCTTATGCCCAAGGTAGAGGAGTGTAAAACAAGAGGACAATAAGGTGAAAGAGGAAAAGTTTAAAAGAGGGCTCGGGGGCAACATTTTCACAAACACACTGTGACAGATACATGGATAAAATATTTTTGGAGATATAGAGGCCAGGCACAGACATATGGGTCTAGCACAGTAGGGTCTGGGGAAGGGTCTCATCCTGAATTATCACCTTTTTCGTTTCTCCTTAAATGCTTTCTGACTCACTATGTTACTCCATCTTGTTGTGTCTATCTCCAGCTCAGTATAACACCTTGGTCACAGTGGATGAATTGAGGCTAAGGGCCAATTTCCATACTATACAATGATTCCAAAAGGCTGGGAAAACCTTTCTGGTTTCTTAACTATCATCGGTAATGGTGCTGAGGCAGCTCAAGGGAAATAGGATTAGGAGGATTATGGTCTGGCCAAGATTACCTAGCAGTGTATTTAATTTGGGGTGTGGGGTAGGGTGGTTACAGAGAAGACAGAAGAGCTTCAGGGAAATGCAATAATCTGTGCTTTCCATTAATTCTAATCAGCTCTTAGGATGTTTGTCTGTAGAGCTGCATTGCCAACAGCAGGCTAGAGAGGCACATGTAGTCATGGGAGGCCCATAGTCATTCAAAATATTTTTTGTCTGTGCTCCAGTTTAGATTACTTGAGGGTCCAGGCCAGCAGCAAGAGGTATATTTTGGCCATGAAGAGCTAGGTAATCCTGTGTCTGGTACAGGTGCAGAAAACAAATATCTACGTGGTTTCAACTTGGTAACTAGGCAGAACTGTCTTGAAACATCTGTCCAATTTTTCACCTCATTTCAGCATCTATTTTGTTTTAATTATACGCAGTAAGAACACTGCACTTTGAGACCTTGCCTGTATACATTTACCGACACAAAGACTTTCCATTGTCTCATACATCCCTCTACATGCCATGAATTTACAAATTGATGGAATCTCTCCAGATTCATTGAAGCACAGAATGATTAGCATGAAGGACTACAATGTCAATGTCATCCCTTTTGAAAAATATACTTCAGTATTTGTTCTGTTTTTCTTTTCTTCATACTTTGTAGATTCTTTTAAACCATTTTAATATTGATCCACTTCCGTTGAGAAAATTGCAATCTGTGTCCAGAATCCTTTTGGACAGTACATTCCACATTGTTACAATTTGCTGCATAATAAAAGAGCAATAATCAGACTTTACCTTCTATTAAGCCAGTATATGAGAAAGGTTTAATCCATCATCTGTTTATGCAGCCTTTACCTCTATTTATAATGACAATGATCCCAAATGCATTGTTTAACAATCTATCTAACATGTTCTGCCACTCATGTGAGTATCCATCTTTGTGCCTGCGTGCATTCCCTTTAAGATTGCGCAGTTTAATTTACATTGCATCTTCTGACAAAGTAAATCACGTCCACTTCTCTGAGTAGCATTTCCTCTGTCTGTTAGTCTGTTCATTTCACCCATGTGTCTGTGATTTCCTGAAGCTTTTTACTATCCGCGCTCTTTACTGCCTCTCTGAGTTTTACATCATCCATTATCTATAAAACAATCCCCTGTGTAACCATGAACAGATTGTGAGAAAGCACAGTGGATTCTACGTTGGTCACTGGGACACATCACTGCACACTTCCCTCCACTCTGACAAGCAACTGTTTCTCACCACTCTCTGATTTCTGACCCGAAGCCAATTTTGTATTCACGTGGCAACTGATCCTTTAACCCCACGGATTTTAAATCACGCTCTTGTCTATTTTGTGGCACTTCATCAAGTGATGTTTAAAGTCCAAACACGGAACATCAACTACACTACCTTCCATTATCTCATCAAAAAGAGCCATCAAGAATGTCAAACATGATCTCTCAAATTAACCTTTATATTTATGAACCCATATTTTCCCAAACACCAATTAAATTTATCATGGATTATTTCCTCTGATGTTCTCTGGGGTCTGATTCTGACAGTCTAACAATAGATGAATTTAGCCAGGAACACATTTTGCTTCAAGCTTACAGGAATCTGTCAGAATAATCTTAAATCAGAACCAGGAGTAGGCTCACTTTAGTTTAATCACTAAAAAACTAGCCAATAACAGAACACACCTTTTACACAATAAGCATATTAAAAAAGTCTATAAGTCCTGGCACAATTACCAAGTCACATTTTACAAATTTGACCATAGTACACATAAGACTATCTTGAAATTGTAAATGTTCAAAGTCCAAATCAATATCAGTAATTTTGTTTTAGTACATAAATAGAAAGGCTTTGGGGAAAAATGGGATGTGATTGATTTAATTCACCAGTAATACCATTACCCTTTATAATAAGGTCTTCCTCATTTTTGGACTAAACTTCTTGGTACAATGGTTGTGCTCTCTTGAGCAGAGTTTTTTAGGCACTACTTTGATCGCTGCAAGCTAACCACTGTACTATGTGATCAAATTTCACGGCAGAGCAATTGCTCTGCCTTGGAGACTAAATCAAATAAATTTCATTAAGGAAACTGGAGAATGATTGCATAGAGGGTTGAGGAGGATACTCACAAACAATCAGTTTATTAATCAAAAAGTTTGTTTTATAAAAATTGAGAGAAATTTTACCAACAAAACAATTCACACCAGATCAGAGTTCAGTGAAGTACAGTAATGTAAGGAGGCCAATATCTGACTGTGGCTTTCGATAGTGCATCTTTGCTCTACATTGGACACGGCCATGTCTGTTAGGATCACTGTATAGAAAGCACTCCTGAACAACACCCTTTTGAGAGTATTTCTTGATAGAATTAAACAAATGATGACATGTAGATTTTGTTCCATATTATGGGGAAAGAGATGATTTGCAAAGGTAGGATGCTTTTATGTGGCACATTGAAGCCTAATATTAGATGTAAAAACAATTTGAAGCCTCTCTTTGCCAGAACGAACAGCCACATTCATAGATTCTAGTCTAATGAAGCATTTTCAAACACAGAAAATATCCTTTCCCTCTAACCTCCACCACGACTATTTCTCACACTTATGAATCTTTTCTGAATGCTTGCATTGAATTCTTACTGAAGCTTAATTGAAAAATCTCCTTTTAGGCCCTAAATTCTCAGGGTAACCTGCAATTTCGTCCAAGGTCCTCTGTACGTGGGAAAGAGGTCTTGTCTGGTTGTTGTGCGAGTAAAATGCTCAATGCGAGTTCAATATATTAGGTTCTAATGGTATAAAAAATTGTCACACCAATTCTGTTCTTCCTTTGCTAATCAATAAAGAAAAACCTACTACAATGAATGCGAGGTGGACAGATATGGTACCAATCCAGATTTTGCTTCTAAGTGTGCTCCACCTGAAACCTGTCTTCTGGTTACTTCAAAGATTTTGTCCAAGTGGATCAACTCTCCTCCAATCATTGAAGTTTATTAAAAAAACATTCAAAATTGTTTAAACAAATACCTCAAATATCTCATGCTAGAGGTGTGAACAAATTATTTTATTATTGATTTAGAATTGGAGTAACTCAATGTGTACAAGATCCTATTGGGTCAGTTGTTGATTCAATAATTGTTCTGATTGAACTGTAGGCCAAATTCTCATAGAAAATGGGATGAACTGCTTCCAAATGAGACTTCATGTTGTGAGATAAAGCCTTAATTTTATAGTGGGTTGATAAAGTGGATTTTCCGGTGTCCTCTTGCCCATCCCAAATCTACTTGGATAGCACAATAGATTACTTTTGTCCATCAATGTTTGCTGTGAAGAAGGGTCTCGACCCGAAACATCACTCATTCCTTCTCTTCAGAGATCTGCCTGTCCCGCTGAGTTACTCCAGTATTTTGTGTCCATCAATGGAGCGCATGTTAGCCAAGCCCTCGGTTCTTGATAATATTGTGGAATAATATTAGTGCATAACATACAGTAATACAGTGGAAAACATATCAGAAGCAAAGGGTTTGGAAGAAATATTTATCTAAAATATAATTAGATTTAACCTACTCTTCATCATACCACTGACTGGAATTGACTCTACATTTGATTCTCTATCCTATTAACTTATTCTGTTTTCTTCCCAAAGTTGAATCTAATTCAAAATTTATTCATGAATAGGGAGGAAAATAGAACAAATTGCTGTTTTAATTGACCTTAGACAGACATTTTTTTTTGGTTAAGATTTTGTTCAAATGTATGTGTGTATCTTTCTTTCGAGCCACTTGGATTGTTTTGGTAATTGAATAAAGTTGTGAAAGTAATTATTTCTAAGACTGCATTAGAATGCATATTGGGCCAACAGCAGTCCCAGACTTAGCCAGAAAGAAAGTTAATGCTACCTTTCAGAGCAAAAGTCCTGGTCTATGTAATTCAACGTGCATGCTTTATCCAATTAAATCAGAGTTTTTTCTTACAACTAAATCATAAACAAATCTATATTTCCACATGGCTATAAATGTAGCAAAAGATCCAAGGTCCTTCAGCGGAGAGTTGTCAGAAAGGATTTCACCAAGGATATTTGGAAGGAGATCAATCATTTGGTCAAACAGGTGGATTTCAAAGTGTTTTTTTAGCAGAGAAGAGCAAAACAGAAGTTGATGTTTCAAATTAGAATTTTGGAGCTTAGGCCAGAGAGAGTGGGACTAAACCCACTGATGGTGTGATAAAGGAGATATATAGACAACATTGGTGGAGTTCAAAGTTTGTAGATATAGAGACTGATAATTTGACACTACATCCCAATAACAAGCAATTTTGTTTTTCTAGCAAATGTCATTTTTACCCTGCATTCACTCTGTCCTTTCTTGTTTGTATTTATAACTTTTAGATTTGTTTTTATGTATGTTGCTTTCGTAACATCTAGTTGGCTGTCTTCTATGTGTCTCTGCAATTATGAATAATTGGAGGGAGCAATTTCAGAAAATAGGGCCAGAGACTGAGCTGAAGCAGCAGATTTGTTGTTCTGGCTGGGAGGCAAGCAGATCTTCCAAGTATACAGTATGTTAGACGAAAAGTCAGTGTCATGGCCTGAATTAATCTGGATCATATTTTATTCAATCCAGTCAACAAACTCTGCTAGTTTGAATACAAAGAGTTAGCTTGATCCAGACAGTCATTGAAGGGGAAAACCCATCATTGTTTGATGTCAGCCAACTATCACAGTAAACTTGGATCAAAAGTAAATCTTTTCTTTATTTTACTTAAATTAATCGTGTCTTGAATCAGAGGAGGCAGAGCAGAAACTGGAGAACAGACTGATGTTCTGATCTGGCAGATGGAATTTAATCCAGATGAATGTAAAGTGTTTCAAAGAAATAGACAACATAAAAGCCTCATTAATTTTTGCAACTGAAGGTGAAATTGAAAGGAAATCTAATGGCTAATCTTTGAGGCTTTTAGATAGGCACATGGATATGCAGGAAATGGAAGGATATGGATCAGATACAGGCAGAGAAGATTATTTTAATGTGGCGTCATATTCAACATGAACATTGTGAGCAGAAGGGCCTGTTCCTGTGCTATATTGTTCTATGTTTATATTCTATGCCAAGATTCTCATTCAACATAACACTAATGAAATAGCAATAATAGTTAACCCCAAAATATAGGAGCAGAGAACGTGGTGTGACACAAACTTTGATTGTAGCTTGCCAAATTTAAGTTCATTACTTATTTATTTGAATGTTGCCAGTAATGTGTTCCCCAGAGATAGACACAAAGTTCACATTGTCTGTAGTCCAACAGACACTCTGCTTTGTTACAGTGCCAGACATGAAACTGGTATAGCAGACCAGTAAATTCTCATAAAATAGGGTGAGCTGCCATTCTCTGATCTTAAAGCAGATGTTGGAAATGCAAAATAAATGGGACAATGTTGAGATATTTAACATGCCAGGCAGCATTCATGGAGAAAAAGTAGAATTAACATTTTAGTTTTAATCAAAGGATATTAAATGGAATCATTACCTATTTCTCGCTCCACAGTCGCTGCCATATCTGCTGAATGTTGCCATGTTTTTCTATTTAGTTAAGTTTAGTTTATTGTCACGCATGCCGAAGTACAGTGACAAGCTTTTTTGTTGCCTGACATTCATGCCAACAGAAAGACCATACATTATTCATTCAAGCCGTCCACAGTGTAAGATTAAGGGAATAGTGTTTAATGCAAGATAAAGTCTAGTAAAGTCTAATGAAAGATGGTCCAAGCGTGTCCAATGAGGAAGTATTTTTAGTTCTGGCAGTTTCGTTTTAATGTGCTGTTATAGCGAGATATTTGTTGTCAAACAAAGTGATCTTTATTAGGTTTACACAGAACAGCTCTCAGAACCACAACAAGGGGCAAAGGTGTTACCAGCAGTATATATACCCCAGGAGAGACCCGTGACTCGCTCTTCCCGCCAAACCAAATCACATGTTACAACCCTCAGAGCTGAGGATTTGCACCACAAGTGGCTAACCACCAGGGGCCATGACAGGACCCCCCCCCCCCCCCCCCCACCCCAGAACCAGAGGCATGGAAGTGAAAGGGAAGGTGAATGAGGTGTTGCACCCTCACATCGACGAACAGTGATTGAGCTCGCAGGAAATCGGCGCCCAGCAACAGCAGGGGCACATCGGCAATGGTGAACGGCCAGGTAATATGGCAAGGGCCAAAGATGAGCGGGATCGTGCGGATGCCGTAAGTCTGTGTGGTGCTGCCATTTGCGGCAGTTAACGCGGGCCCCCGCTTCCCAGAACGAGTGTCCACCCCCGATGGGGGGCAAAACGCTGACTTCCACCCGTGTGCACCAGGAATCGTCATCCTGAGTGCCGGTCCCATGCTGATAGGCAGTGTATCTGTACGACCGCTGAGGTGATTACTGGCAGCCAGCCCCTGCATTTCTCAGAAACGAGCAGGGCGAGTGGCATTGGCAGGCTGTGGAACCCCAGCGTTGGTGGGAGAAGCACCACTTCTTTTTACCGGCTTCCGCCGGAGTGAGAGACTCAGCAGTGCCCCCCCCTGGGTGCAGCCCCTGGTTGCTGTGTTTTCCATGGGCCGTCGACACCCGATCGAGCGAACCGCTGTCTTGCTGCTTGGACAGCCACTGCTCATTGACGCGTTCTGCTACCTGCAGGGGGTCGTTGAAGTTCTCACCTGAGAGGACCAGGCGGATGTCGTCCAGCAACTACTCCAGGAGGACATATTCAACCAGGGACAAGGGTGTTACGAGCAGTATATATACCCCAGGGGAGACACGTGACCCTCTCTTCCCGCCAAACTAAGTCACATGATCCAACGCCCAGCGCCAAGGGTTTGCACCACCAGGGGCCACCACATTGTGCTTCTTTTTGCCACATGATGATTGATGGATGTTTCCAAGCTTGCGAAAAGAGATTTAAAATTCATTTCAAAGACTGAAGGTGAACTGAAATTTGAGCTTCCCTTAACATTTTCCCTTTGTTTGATGGAAACATTAGAACTGAACTTTTTATAACTCTTCCCTTTTGCAATGCCACAACAGAAATGAAATCCATCAAATCCAATGGTAAAACTGAAAATCAACACGAACTAGGTCTGCATTTAGATTTTAGTCTTCCATCAGATAAATGCAGTCTATATAGGTTCACAGAAAATCATATTTAAAAACTCATCATATGGAGCCATTGTCAAGTTGGACTTCTTTTCCTGATAGATTGATTACAAATGAAAGAGCTAGCATTAAAATAACAAACAAGCTCTCCTATCATATGATAAAGGTTACTGGCTTAAACATATTTTATTTTGACTGGTAAAATACTTCCTTTATATATTACTATTTAAGACATTAAAAAAAAAGGTCCATGAATATAACCAGTTCTCGTTGGAAATTAAAAAACAGAAATTAAAAATATTTTCATCAATGCAGATCAATTGCATTTCATCTTGATGGCTTTATCCTTGTCTATAATTCTCAAAGTTTAGAACTTTGCTATTTTGTTGTATTATTCTGTGAAGATAGAAATGTGAATCCACAATTCATCCTTTAGTTTTATGTATCTGAAAGAGGGAATATTGTAATATTATTAAACTGTAACCAGGGTCACAGTTTAAGAATAAGGGGTAGGCTATTTAGAACTGAGATGAGGAAACATTTCTTCACCCAGAGAGTTGTGAATCTGTGGAACTCTGCCACAGAAGGCAGTGGCGGCTAATTCACTGGAAGTTTTCAAGAGAGAGTTACATTTAGCTCTTAGGTCTGAAGGAATCAAGTAAATGGTCAAAAAGCAGGAATGGGGTACTGGTTTTAGATGATCAGCCATGATCATATTGAATGACGGTGCTGGCTCGAAGGGCCGAATGGCCTACTCTGCACCTATTTTTCAATGACTCTGTTTTTAATACTATTTACTGCCATTTTAATTGAGGAATTGCAAGAGGTTGTTAGTGCATATTTCCCCATGCAAATTATTTCTTCATACATTTTAAATTGCAAAGTTATACACTACTTAGACAATTAAATTGTCGAGCAGTCACAAAAATTGCTTTGTACACAATAGATTCCCTTTTATGATTTGCATAATTGACACACTCCATTTCTTTTCTTGAAATGAGTCTGTAAATGAAGATTGACACAAAATGCTGGAGTAACTCAGTGGGATAGGCAGCATCTCTGGAGAGAAGGAATGGTGATGTTTTGGGTTGAGACCCTTCTTCAGTCCCAACCCGAAATGGCACCCATTCCTTCTCTCCAGAGATGCTGCCTGTCCTGCTGAGTTACTGCAGCTTACTGCACTTTAATGTTCATCACATCCCATGCTCTGCAAAGCAATGAATAAACTGACTCAACCCCGAGGTCACAAGAAAGGAATGGTCTTGAAAGTCATTTCGCCCATCTTAATTCATCCACAAACCAATGTACTAATCATACTGGGGAGCCTTGTCAATATTTCAATCGTTTAAATGCTCATCTCCATCATGCTTACTTGAACCTTATGTGGAACCTACCACTTGAGAAATAATCTCCCACTGCATGTTCTAAGGTTGTTACTGAAAGATAAAAATTGTTGACTCCCAACTTTTCCCTTAAGATAATATTTCTGATTAATCATTTTGATAATATTATTCCTAAAAAAATATCATTCATTTGATTACTTCCATAATAAAATGACCAAGGAAAGGAATTGGAATTCCTCATGCCTGTTTAATAGATGCTATGAATGACCTTGAAGATCCAAAATATTGAATATCCATGACAATCTATCTGTCGAATGGATTCACACTGAACAACATTTTGGTGAAGATGTTCATACATTCCCAACGAATATTCACCAGTGTGCAACAAGTCATATTGGCAAGCATTAAACAAATGTTGTAATCCCCTTACCTACTTTCAACATCTCTCTATCATTGATGTCAAAAAGGCAAGAAGATTGAGGAGATTGTTTATGATGTTATCTATGAGTACAGTGTTTACAGAACTGTTCTGTTGCAAATAAGAATGTAATTGTTCTTAGTGCATATGACAATTAAACACTTAAGAATGGTAAATTGGGGAAATTGAAGGAAATAAAAGAAAACATAATGCATTAATTAAATATTTGATATATAAGATCTCTAGAAAAAATTACAACGTTGTGTTATTACAGCCATGTTATTATTTTTCCCTCCTGTGGTTTGAGTGAGTGATTGTCATTGCCTTAACAAATTGGACGTCAATTAAAGTTTGCGTGTACTTTAATTACTAGCCCTAATCTTCTCTAGATTTTTCAATGGATTTATCTAAGTCCAGCAAGTTTAAAAAAGAATGTGGAAGTTAACCTGTCATTTGTGCCAATCATTGATTTACATGAACAGAGATTTCTGAGATTGTAATAAAGAAGAATGATTTTATTCCTTTACTTTTTCCAAATGCACAACAGTGTAACTCAATTGGTTTGGTAGAATGATAAACTATTGATAATAGAATTGCATAAATACAGAAGTTTGATGCAGAAGAGTGAATTAATATTCAGTCTGATGGAAAGGACTCTGACCCAGTGATCAATAAATGGATAATGCTGCATATAACAAAACACCCTTGGCAATATTGCAATGTTATGCAGTTAAAAGATTTTGGACAATATTTCGTACTATAAGTATGAATAGGGGACTACTGTTCCTTTGTCCTAATGTATAAATTGAAAGACAAATATAGGTTTTAAGATACATCCATAAACACCTTGAAAACATCCAGTTTCCATGTGTAAAGGATGCAATACTGCTGATCTCAGGTTTCCAACATGCTAATGGCCCAGAGATTCATGGAGTATCTCTCTTATAAGATGGTCAACTGGAGATGGAGCAGGAGTAACTGTAGTGAAATCGTAAAATGAAATTAGAAGTAAAGAAGTCCACTGAATGTATGCTAGGCATGAAAATACAAAATTAAGTGATATTAGGACTTAGACCGTTATCTTATCAGATCAACAGATGTATAAAATAATACCGTAGGTCATTTCTCCTCTTGTGCCCATCCATTTTGTCACAAATTAACATACTTGCAGTAATATGTTTTTTATACCCGGTTTCTAGATGCCGATCCCCTTCATGGGTGGTTCTTTACTTGAAAGCATGATAGATCCATGCAAATGATTTAAAACAAGATATTTAAAGGTTTTCAAGTCATAGAATACTTGAACTATACATGGCGGCATGGTGGCGCAGTGATAGAGTTGCTGCCTTACAGCGCTTACAGCACCAGAGACCCGGGTTTAATCCCGACTACAGGTGCTGTCTGTGCAGAGTTTGTACATTCTCCCCATGACCTGTGTGGGTTTTCTCTGAGATCTTCTGTTTCTTCCCACACTCCATACACATACAGGTTTGTAGGTTAATTGGCTTGATATAAATATAAATTGTCCCGAGTGTGTGCAGGATATGCGTCAATCATTGGTCGGCATGGAGTCGGTGTGCCAAAGGGCCTGTTTCCGCACTGTATCTTTAAACTACACTAAACTAAACTAACCTGGGATGGTGATATTATATATAAGACTTAACTAAAGAAATGATTGCAAATGTAATTAATGAAAATGGAAAGGGAAGTTGACAAAGTATGAAATGGATTGTCAGTTTACTTCGACCCAGTTTTTTTTCCCCCCTATAATCATCAAAGTTAAAATGATTCCCTAAATTGTTCATGGTAAAATATTGAACAAACGGCATTGATGGTGGTTCTAGACATAACTAGATAGCACATTCAGTTAAATGAATGAATTATGATATAGTTAAAGTATGGTCACTAATATGTTCCTCACTGGAATTAAAAGTCGAGAGCACCATTGTCATTAAGATGGCTGGATAATGTAACAAAAAGTTCAGGTAAGAATTATATATTCAAAGGATTTTGTCAGAAACTAAAATCACTGAATTAAATATTTCCTTTGGATGTAGATCAGTTTTAATGCATACATTTTCATTGATTCAGAATACTTTGAAAGATTAGTAGAGACTAGACTTTAGTAGAGGTAAAGTAAAGACATCTGGAATTAGGAAGGTCATTCATGCAGATGATTAACTAACCAAACTCTGTAAGAAACACAGATTTAGTAAATGGGCAGAGAAATTAACTTGCATGCACTTTAGAGGACTTATACATGGATGATGTAGAGTGTAGGATGGTTTAGGCATGAGAACCAATCATAGTAGAATAGCATCACTAACCCCACCCTACTGTAGGATTTATATTAACACCCACATCCTGTACTGGTCAGTCTTGGAAGCGGTCATGATGTTCTAGCAACTAACAACCTGCTGTACCGCTTTAGTATGAAAACTGATTAAAGATGATCTTGGATTACAGATTGTATTATTTAGTCATTTACATGGTGGCAGAAGTGGAATGAAGAACAACGAGACCTCCGATTCCGATTGCCCAGCAGAAGCTGATACCACAGGTGCTGAAGCCCGCAACAACCCAAAAGCGTAACCAGAAGAAACACGACATACAGAAATGGTCGCATGACAAGTCCAGCAAACCACTCAAACCTCTACTACCGGGCCAAGTCGTTCGTTTATAAACTTCAATGGGACATTCCCGTCTGGGTAGTGTTGTTGGCCTGGCTGAAGAACCTCGATCGTACCTTGTGGACTATGATGGTACCATATACCGCAGGAGCCGCCAACACCTGCTTGTCGTGAAGGAACCACGTCCACCACCAGCCGGTCCTTATGCTCCACCACTGCAGTTCCAGCCATTTGCGGCCGTGCTTTACACCAGCTCCAGCATGTCCCGTACCCCTCCATGACCGGCGGCTATGACTAACCACAAAAATATCTCTTCTGCATGCTCCCCCTGTCGGTCACCACGGGTGTCACCTGCTGCTTTCTCGCTTCCTGGTTCTCCACCTCCTTTTAATCTTTCTGGCGAAGGGGGAGAGGGCTCGGTCCATACGCGTTCGGGCCGTATTAGTAAACCGCCTGATATGGTCATGATGTTCTAGCAACTTTTAGTCAGACTGATTTCACCAAGATGCAGTACAGAAAGCCACAGGAGATCCTTCTTCTCTGTGGCTATCAAACTCCTCCCCCTTCTGTCATGGAGTAGACTAAGATTGACTCCCCTTCCCACCCACCCCCCCCCCACCCCCCCCCCCCAATCTTTGCACATAATCCTGGGATAAGTAAAGTTCTATCGTATCATAGGGGTAGGTAAGATGATGAAGAAGCCATTCAAGATACTTGCGTAACATCAATAGCCAGAGCACAGAATATAAGACCAGGAAGGTTGCAATTTTACAAATCACAGGTTAGGCAAAAGCTGGAGTATTGTGCACAGTGCTAGTGACTGCACTTTAGAAAGCTTGCAGTTGTACTGAAGAGACTGCAGAGGAGATTCATCAGAATGTTGCATGAAATGGAGCCCTTCAGTACGAAGGAGAGACTAGATAGATTGTGTTTCTGATATTTGTGGTCTAGGAAGCTGAGGGGAAGCCTAATAGAGGTATACAAAATTACATGAGACAATCATAAATCTATGATTCTGTGACAATTGCACAACAGCAGCATTACCTTGGTAAAATTTGACTTTTCTGAGAGGAATGACTAGTTTTGTGTGCTAATACCTCACTTTGGAAATGTTTGCATGGTCACAATTGTCCAGCATTGGACAAACACCTAATAACCTCAATCATCATGTACTGTAGCTTTCAGTATTGCTGAGAGAAATTCAGTGATCTTTTTCCAATGCTTGCTTTTCATTTAGGTTTTCATAACACTCTTTCTGTAGCTGAGCAATTTATGGGATGACTCATGATCCCAATTACATTCTGCCATAGAACCCTTTGAATGTTGCTTCCTCATTTTGAAACCTACTAATCTATTAAGATTTTGACTGTGCGCCATAGCCATTTCAGTGGTGAACCTGCTTGTTGGATATTTTCATTGTGTTTTTGTTGGTTTTCCAGTAAAAAATCAAAATGGAGCAAAGGCCATGGGTGAACCCAAGGATCTCGAGGAAGAGAAAAGTTCACAACCCAAGGACTTACAAGGAGACAAGCCTATTTCTCAACATCTCATAGATTAATGTATCTGCAAGCTTAGGTTTGACAAATAGCTCCCCAAAGATCTATAATCTGTACCATCTGTGATCTCATCGATATCCATATAGTTGAAGTCAAAGTCACTGTAACAGTCAGCTAGCTTCTTTGCCTCAGGTCCATATTGGGTGACTATGCTTGAGCATTTCCATATTTCCCAGTTTGTTGTACCAGCATTACCAAGGTCATGTTTGCCTCCAAACAACAGAATAATTTACTTTCATAATTTTTCCATCAGCACAGATGCATAGATTTTCCAACATTAGCAGTTTTTTTTTTATGATTCCCTGTGCAATGCACTGCACTTCTGTGGCGCTTCAAGCTCATCATTTATAACCCAGAGCTCTGCATGAATTAAACGCAATAAACAGAATGTTGGAAGGGCTCAGTGGCTCAAGCACTGGAGGCAAGGGTCAAGAGTCAAGAGTTTTTTATTGGCACATGTCCCAGATAGAACAATGAAAGTCTTTCTTGCAGAAGCACAACAGAATTTGTAAGCATAGTACACCGGAAACAATATAATAAACAAGAAGAACAAAAAAGTTCATTGTGTGTATATATACACATACTCGCAAATATATATGTGTGTATGTGTATGTGTTTATGTATATTTATACATATATGTGTGTGTGTATATATTTATATGTATATATATATTTATGTGTGTGTGTATATATATATATATGCATGTATATATATATATATATATATATGTGTGTGTGTATATATGTGTATATATATATATATATATATATATATATATATATATATATATATATATATATATATACACACACACACACACGTGCACCCAAAAAAGCGTGCAATAATAACAATTATAATCGATGTTATCTCTTATAACACTAAGGGGAAGAAAACGCTAGTGGGTGTTGTGTACAGGCCACAACAGTAGTAGTGGAGTTGGTGATGGCATCAAACAGTGAATTAGAAATGCGTGTAACAAAGGTAAAACAGTTATAATGGGTGAATTCAATCTACATATAGATTGGGTGAATCAAATTGGCAGGGGTGCTGAGGAAGAGGATTTCTTGGAATGTATGCAGGATAGTTTTCTAAACCAACATGTAGAGCAACCAACGAGAGAGCAGGCTATTCTAGACAGGGTATTGAGTAATGAGGAAGGGTTAGTTAGCAGCCTTGTTGTGCGTGGCCCCTTGGGCAAGAGTGACCATAATATGGTTGAGTTCTTCATTGGGATGGAGAGAGACATTGTTAATTCAGAAACACGGGTCCTGAACTTAATGAAAGGTAACTTTGAGGGTATGAGATGTGAATTGGCCAGGATAGACTGGCAATTGATTCTTAAAGAGTTGACGGTGGATATGCAATGGAAGGTATTTAAAGACTGCATGGATGAACTACAACAATTGTTCATCCCAGTTTGGCAAAATAATAAATCAGGGAAGGTAGTGCATCCGTGGATAACAAAGGAAATCAGGGATAGTATCAAAACAAAAGATGAAGCGTACAAATTAGCCAAAAAAAGCAGCCTACCGGAGGTTAGCCGGGAAGTGGTGTTAGTTTAATTGAATGGATTAAAGGCCGATAAATCCCCAGGGCCAGATAAACTGCATCCCAGAGTACTTAAGGAAGTAGCCCCAGAAATAGTGGATGCCTTAGTGATAATTTTTCAAAACTCTTTAGATTCTGGAGTAGTTCCTGAGGATTGGCAGGTAGCTAATGTAACCCCACTTTTTAAAAAGGGAGGGAGAGAGAAAATGGGGAATTACAGACCAGTTAGTCTAAACATCATAGTGGGGAAACTGCTAAAGTCAGTTATTAAAGATGGGATAGCAGAACATTTGGAAAGTGGTGAAATCATTGGACAAAGTCAGCACGGATTTACGAAAGGAAAATCATGTCTGACGAAATCATATAGAATTTTTCGAGGATGTAACTAGTAGAGTGGATAAGTGAGAACCAGTGGATGTGTTATATCTGGACTTTCAGAAGGCTTTCGACAATGTCCCACATAAGAGATTAGTATACAAACTTAAAGCACATAGTATTGGGGGGTTCAGTATTGATGTGGATAGAGAACTGGCTGGCAGACAGGAAGCAAAAGTGTAGGAGTAAATGGGTCCTTTTCAGAATGGCAGGCAGTGACTAGTGGGGTACCACAAGGCTCAATGCTGGGACCCCAGCTATTTACAATGTATATTAATGATTTGGACAAGGGAATTGAATGCAACATCTCCAAGTTTGCAGATGACACGAAGGGGGGGGGGGGGGCAGTGGTTAGCTGTGAGAAGGCTGCAAGGTGATTGGATAGGCTGGGTGAGTGGGCAAATGCATGGCAGATGCAGTATAATGTGGATAAATGTGAGGTTATCCACTTTGGTGGCAAAAACAGGAAAGTAGACTATTTTCTGAATGGTGGCCAATTAGGAAAAGGGGAGATTCAACGAGACCTGGGTGTCATGGTACACCAGTCATTGAAAGTAGGCATGCAGGTGCAGCAGGCAGTGAAGAAAGCGAATGGTATGTTAGCATTCATAACAAAAGGATTTGAGTATAGGAGCGGTTCTACTGCAGTTGTACAGGATCTTGGTGAGACCACACCTGGAGTATTGCGTACAATTTTGGTCTCCAAATCTGAGGAAAGACATTCTTACCATAGAAGGAGCACAGAGAAGGTTCGCTAGACTGATTCCTGGGATGTCAGGACTTTCATGTGAAGAAAGACTGGATAGACTTGGCTTGTACTCGCTAGAATTTAGAAGATTGAGGGAGGA
Source organism: Okamejei kenojei (assembly GCA_035221665.1). Classification (NCBI taxonomy): domain Eukaryota; kingdom Metazoa; phylum Chordata; class Chondrichthyes; order Rajiformes; family Rajidae; genus Okamejei; species Okamejei kenojei. The sequence goes on from CM069131.1 coordinate 40,400,535, forward strand.
TCTTATAGAAACTTACAACATTCTTAAGGGGTTGGACAGGCTAGATGCAGGAAGATTGTTCTCAATGTTGGGGAAGTCCAGGACAAGGGCTCACAGTTTAAGGATAAGGGGGGAATTTTTCACACAGAGTGGTGAATCTCTGGAATTCTTTGCCACGGAAGGTAGTTGAGGCCAGTTCATTGGCTATAATTAAGAGGGAGTTAGATGTGGCCCTTGTGGCTAACGGTATCAGGGGGTATGGAGAGAAGGCAGGTACGGGATACTGAGTTGGATGATCAGCCATGATCATATTGAATGGCGGTGCAGGCTCGAAGGGCCAAATGGCCTACTCTTGCACCTATTTTCTATGTAGTTTAGAGCTTATTTGAGGTTGTAGTGTTATCTGAATGGCTATAGGGAAGAATCTGTTCCTGAACCTGGACACTACAGTTTTCATGCTCCTGTACCTTCTTCCCAATGGCAGGAGTGAAGTGTGGCTAGGGTGGTGCAGGTCTCTGATTACGCTGGCTGCCAGAATCCATGGAAGCAACAGGTATGAGTCGATATTATGAGCTGTGACCTTGCCCATGTCTAGAGAAGGAAGAGGAAAGATAGCCAATATATAGCATAATAATGATGGTAGGACGTGTGGAATGAGATGGAGTTTGGTAGGTGATAGGTGGCAGGCATGGAAATCGCTATCAGAATATGGAGGGAACCAGGGGAACACAATATCTTGGCAGACACACACACGCGCGCGGCTTCAGAGGCTCATTTCAGCGCTAAATGCAGCTCAACTCTGCCTGTCTCGCCGGGTTAACCTACAGCCCTGCCTGGACTGACGGGACACCAGCACTGCTTTTCCTGGGCCATATTTCCCGCAAGTCCAGGCAGGACTTGGTGGGACAGGCAGAGTTGGGCTGGGTTTAGCGCTGTGTCTGCACTGGCTGTGGACCTGGGGCTGGGCACACAGCTCCCGCCTGACTCCCAACATCTCTGGCCACCTCCGGGGTGTGGGGGGGGGGGGAACTTTGGGGGGTGGGGATGGTCCAGTGGCGGTTTCAGCAGCGATTGGAGATGAGCGATTACATGAAGAAGGCCGTCAGTCATCATAAAAATAAGTTGACTTAAAGATAGTAAGATTTGGAGAAACTAGAACTACCAGATGACCTGATAATATGAGGGTTGGGTGCGGAGGGCACGTAATCGCTCATCGTAACTCCTCATAAAATCAAGATCAAACTTCAAACTGGTAAGTTCTCGTTTACTCTTACTATTTTACTTCGGAGTCACGTAAGTGACTACATTAAGATTTCAAAGCTCTGTGATTTCACGCCGGTTCGAATCCAGGCGTCACACACTGAATGGATTGACCATGGAGGAGTGAGAAAAAATGTTAAAGCATTCAGACATAACATAGTTCGATAACAAAACTGATGCTTTAATGCAAAACGAAAACAATAATGACTCCGCTCAACCTGGAGGGAAACTATAAACAGAATTCAAAATGGTACGTGCAACCCCTGGTCCAGCAATGGGTTTGATATAAAACCGGCGGAACATCCTTTCATTGGCCCATCCTGCCGCCGCTAGGATGTTGTCGAGGGGCATGTCCATAGCCCTTGCTGCCGACGTAGATGCTGCCCTGGTGGAGTGAGATTTGTAAATATCAGTATCTACTCCTGCGAGTGCCAGGACCTCATTTAGCCATCTGGAAATGGTTTGTGTGGACACCCTATGGTGTGTTTTTTTGTGGCTGATTAGGACAGCTAAAACCCCTATCTCACGGTGCGAGTTGGCCTACGAGTGACCCCGAGTTTTCACTCATGGTGATCACGTACGATGAACGTAGTGGCAACGTCGGAACTCACGCGATCAACTTGTGGCGCTAACGGCAGGTACTCGGGAAATTTGTTAACTCGTGAAAAAAAATCAAACATGTTTGATTTTTTCCACGAGTCAAATTAACTGTTCAAGTTAAAAATGGAAACATTTAAACTTGTTGCAATAACGTAATGGCCCGTGCGTTTACCTTAGTGTCTCGTGAGTCTATCGTGGGAACTTTCTTATATTCTGTTCATTCTCTCGAGTAAAGACTGAACCAAAGATAGTCACAAAATGCTGGAGTCATTACATGTGGTTAAGTTACATGAGGCTCTGGGAGGTAAAGAGGCTTGAGAAATATAAATGCTGAAATACGCGCGGATCAACGCGGGGTATCCAAAGCTGAAAGTTGCAATGAAATGAGATTGAACAAGACGACTTTGACACAAAAAGCTGGAGTAACTCAGCGGGACAAGCGGCAGGAGAGAAGGAAAAATGCAAAAAAAGTGAAACTATCGCCAGGGAAAATCGAGAACTTCTTGGCTCCCTTCTCCTCAGACCTAAATGCAGCGATCCCCCCTTCTCTGTGTTATGTGTGTCAACATGCATTCATTCCTAAATTCAGAGAAAAAGGCGAATGTATTCCCCCCCTCGCCCCCCGAATCCACCTTTTTCCAAACACGTTTCCCAGACTGAAGAAGGGTCTCAACCCGAAACGTCACCCATCCCTTCTCTCCAGAGATGCTGCCTGTCACGCTGAGTTACTCCAGCTTTTTGTGTCTATTTTTCCCAAACACTCGTTGGAATCAAGAAACCATCTCTTGGGCTTTATGTATGAGAACCATCTCCACTTTCAGGTTTTTTTCTGGGGGGATTAAAACTAATTAAATGTGTGGAACAAACTAAAATGCAAAACTGGAAATAAAATTAAGTTTGTCTAAATATCAAACGCATATGCATTGCAATTTGCAGCGGAGACACTGGATAGAAAGTATTCAGTAGCGCGTACACCGCACACACATATGTCCTTAAGGGGTTGGACAGGCTAGATGCAGGAAGATTGTTCCCGATGTTCTCTGCCACAGAGGGTAGTTGAGGCCAGTTCATTGGCTATATTTAAGAGTGAGTTGGATGTGGCCCTTGTGGCTAAGGGGATCAGAGGGTATGGAGAGAAGGCAGGTACGGGATACTGAGTTGGATGATCAGCCATGATCATATTGAATGGCAGTGCAGGCTCGAAGGGCTGAATGGCCTACTCCTGTTTCTAATTTCTATGTTTCTATGTTTCTATGTCCTACTTCCGCCTGTTAAGTTACTATTTGCTTTCAGTGTTTTTGTTTTATCTCTTCTTATATTCCAGCTGGAGCTGTATTTTCACCAAACACACCCCCCCCCCGCTCCCCAAACTCGAGAACTTGGAATTCGCGAGAACTAGTTTGTTTTGGTCTATATGTGTGTGTGTGTGTGTGTGTATATATATATATATATATACGTGTTGTATGTATACATGTGCTGTATATATATATGTACATGTGCTGTATATATACTTTGCGTGGTTCCTGGGTTGCCTACTATATTTTGAGTACAGGAGCAGGGAGATTCTACTTCAGTTGTACAGGGTCTTGGTGAGACCACACCTGGAGTATTGCGTGCAGTTTTGGTCTCCAAATCTGAGGAAGGACATTATTGCCATAGAGGGAGTGCAGAGAAGGTTCACCAGACTGATTCCTGGGATGTCAGGACTGTCTTATGAAGAAAGACTGGATAGACTCGGTTTATACTCTCTGGAATTTAGAGATTAAGAGGGGATCTTATAGAAACTTACAAAATTCTTAAGGGGTTGGACAGGCTAGATGCAGGAAGATTGTTCCCGATGTTGGGGAAGTCAGGACAAGGGGTCAAGCTTAAGGATAAGGGGGAAATCCTTAAGACCGAGATGAGAAAGACTTTCTTCAACAGAGAGTGGTGAGTCTTGGAACTCTCTGCCACAGAGGGTAGTTGAGGCAAGTTAATTGGCTATATTTAAGAGTGAGTTGGATGTGGCCCTTGTGGCTAAGGGGATCAGAGGGTATGGAGAGAAGGCAGGTACGGGATACTGAGTTGGATGATCAGCCATGATCATATTGAATGGCGGTGCAGGCTCGAAGGGCTGAATGGCCTACTCCTGCACCTAATTTCTATGTTTCTATGTTTCTATGTTATATATATATATATATATGTAACTATAACTATAACTATATTGCCTACTATATTGCCTATATATATATATATATAATGAGAGAGAGAGAGAGAGAGAGAGAGAGAGAGAGAGAGAAAAACTTAGAAACATAGAAAATAGGTGCAGGGGTAGGCCATTCAGCCCTTCGAGCCTGCACCGCCATTCAATATGATCATCGCTGATCATTCAAATCAGTATCCTGTACCTGCCTTCTCTCCATATTCCCTGATCCCTTTAGACACAAGGGCCACATCTAACTCTCTCTTAAATATAGCCAATGAACTGGCTTCAACTACCCTCTGTGGCAGAGAATTCCACAGATTCACCACTCTCACAATTGCAGTATATATAATATATATATGTATTTGTAGTATAATATGTACATACATATTATATATATTTCAATTCCAACCCCGAAGGAATTGGATTGTCTGAAGAAGGATCCCGGGCAGAAACGCCACGTGTGTGTGTGTGTGTTTGTGTGTTTGTGTGTGTGTGTGTGTGTCTGTGTGTATCTGTGTGGAACTCTGCAATAGTGCCTGGTGATAAATGCATATGTTCCCCAAATTTGCCTGCATGAGTTTTGAGGGCTCGTTCCTTTGCTCTTTGTAAATTTTGGTAATGCAAAGATCCATAGCGTACACCTGGAAAAGCTGCAACAAGCTTGCCAATTATGCTTGCTACTTGTCTGACTGTTGGCCTCTGATTAGCAATTAGCTTATTGCAGGCTTCCTTCAAGGCTGATTGCTTGTCAGCTGGCATTCGCTGACATTTGATTTGAGTTGGCTGTAAACCCTAGGTAATCAATTACCTTGATTGGAGTCAATTTAGACTTAACTGGATGGATTCCATATCCCAACCTCTCAAATATGAGTTTGGTAGCTGAAACAGATGCTATTGCTGATTCCTTTGTGTTGCTAATTATTAGAATATCATCCAAATAAGCCATCACAATGTGGCTCTGAGCTTGTAGCAGTCCCAGAAAACTGGTTTTAGTAATTTTGTAAAAAGCCTGGATGCCGAAGTCAGCACATTTGGCAATGACTTGAATTGCCACATCTGCCCCATCCAGTTAAATTTCAAATATCTCCTGTGTTCCCTGTGTATAGATATGGAGTAATAAGCATCTTTTAGGTCAATGCAAGCCATATAACATCCTTTGGAGACTAGCTGTACCAAAGTTGTCCATTTTATAATGTTTATACTGCACATGGGTAATGAGTTCCGTCAAGTCTAGGATAATACAACTCCTTCCATCTTTCTTTTGCTTAGGAAATATATTCAACACGAATTGGTGTGATTCTGGGCGAGACCTCTGAATCACCCCTTTTGCTTTTAAAGCCTGAATTTCAGCCTGTATCTCAAAACCGTTCCTGTTGAGGGAACAGACATGTGCGGTTTGGTACATATTTGAGTGGGTGGTGCTGAGCCAAGAAGGAACTCAATTTTAAACCCTTCTACGCTGTGCAGTATGAACGGGTCTGCTGTAATCCAAATCCATTCATTCAAAAAAATGTTTTAGCCTTCCCCCAACTTGTAAATTAGAGGTGTGTGATTTGTCCCACAAGGGACTAGAAGGTCCTACCTTAGGTGTTACAACCTGTGTGGTCCTCCCCTCCAGCCTTCCGTGCAGACCCGCCGTGATACTGCTCCCTCCTCTGGAGCAGATCAGTCTGGAGGCACCTCTCCAACAGGTGCTCCATCTGGGAGAGACATCTGCAGACGCTTCCCATTGTGGGAGGTGATTTCTCCAGCCCGGACTCATCAGAGTCTACGGGTCTGGCAGACTTGTGTGTGGCTTTGCGCCCCGGTGGGGCTGCCACAGTGCTCTCTTGTAGCACCAAGTCTGTTACCGCTGGTTCCAACACCGGCGGCCTTGAAGGTGACTCGGACAGCCGTCCGCTACCCGCAGCACCGCGATCTTCCGTAGCCGGTTTCGCAGACCGTCTCCGCACCTTCAACATGGTAGGTCCGCACTGTTAATAGAAAAACTAACAACCAAAACCCACCAAGCAACGACCGTAAGTAACTAGTTTAAAACACTTACCTCTGTTTTTAAAACTTACCGCTGAAGGGACGCAATCACGCCTGCCAGTCACGTAGTCACTCACGTGACTCCGAAGTAAAATTAACCTATAGAGTGGTTGGATTAAGTTATGGTTGATTATTTACTTTTACAATGTTGCACAAGATTGCCCATTTCTGAAGTTAATTCACAGCACAGAACGTGTCATGCTCAATATTGTCACATACAGTGGGGAAGAAAAATCCATTCCTTGCTCCACACATCAAGTTTTAAGTAAATTACATAAACAATCCCTTTGATGTAGTAAACAGTGATAATTGAATGGATACTGCAAGATGCAAGGTTAATCAGCAATAAGGTAGCCATGACAGCAACTCATAAAAGAAACATAATTTTAGATTTTGCAGTTGATATTGACAGTCACAATGCACAACAATAAATACTGATCTTTATGACCAATCCCTAAACTGCTAGATAAAACAAGGCTTTTAATTAAATTGATAGCGAAGCGATGCGTTCGCTGCGATGAGTTCAGTGTCCAAGTAAACAATTCCCTACAAATCATGGTGTTGGTAAACTCAGATAATTTTACAAATCCATGACTAAAGGCAAACAGTGAAGGACTAAAACTCCATAAATCTGTGCTGGAAAGTTGAAACATCAGCCTAACCCAGAGGTGAGTAATATTGTGGTATTTCTTGGTACTCTGGAGCCAGACAGGAATGTGACTTTTGGTGAATATTTTTGTTAGCATTGAAAAAAGGAGGCATCTAATCCCGGCATAGAGAGACGGACAATTAAGAAACAGAAGTTGCAGCTCACCACATTCATGCTGACTATTTTACCCATCTACACATTCCATTTGCCCACATTAGGACTGTAGTTTTTCTTTGCCCTTTCCTATTTTTTTAGTGCCTAGCCAAATATCCCTTCAATGGAATAGTTCTATCTGATTACAGCAACTCTCTGGCATTGTGTTCCAGATATTGACTACACCCTGGGAAAAAATTACACCACTTAGATCCCCTTCAAAACTCTTTTTTTGATATTTCAAAAGGGTTTTGGCTATCCATTCGAACAATGTCTCCCACACTCATATATATATTTTCTATTAGGTCAATAGACAATAGGTGCAGGAGTAGGCCATTCGGCCCTTCGAGCCAGCACCGCACCTTTGAGCCAGTCTCCTTTGCTTCATGGAAAACAAGCCCAGCTGATCCAGACTTTCCCCATAACTAAAGCCCTTAATCCAAGCAACATCCTGATAAAGAAACAAGGAACTGCAGATGCTGGTTTACCAAGGAAAGACATAAAGTGATACAGTACGGATCATGCAGCATCCCTGGAAAACATGGACAGATGATGTTGCGGGTCAGGACGTTTCTTCAGACTGATGAATTGCACTCTGTGCAGTAAATACATCCTTCATAAATTGTAGCAACCAGAAAGACACATAATACTCCAAGTGCAGCCCAACCAGTGTTTTATGAAGTAGCAACATAACATCGCAACTCTTATTTTCTCGTGACAACATCAGGTGCTGTCTGAAGTTTACATGCTCTCCCTGTGACCACATGGATTTCCTTTGATGCTCTAGTGTCCTCCCACATTCCAAAAACATGTGAGTTAGTACGCTAATTAGTTTAGTTTTAGTTTAGAGATACAGCACGGAAACAGGCACTTCGGCCCACCATGTCCGCACCAACCAGCGATCCCCGCACATTAACATTATCCTACACACACTAGGAAAAATGTACCCATACACCAAGACAATTAACCCACATACCTGTACGTCTTCGGAGTGTGGGAGGAAACAGAAGATCTCGGACAAAAACCCACGTCGTCATGTGGAGAACGTACAAACTCCGTACAGACAATAACCATAGTCTGGACCAAACCCGGGTCACGGCGCTGCAAGCATTGTAAGGCAGCAACTCTACCCCTGTGCCACAATGGTCGCAAATAATTAGTCATTGTAAATTCTTATAGCAAAATAGGTGAATGGTAGAATCCAGGAGGGAGATGGTAAGAATATGTGTGAGCATGAAATAATGGAAACTGGATAGGATTTGTGTAAAGGACTGATTGAAGGTTAAACATGGGTTAAAAAGGCCTGTTCTGGACTGCATTTTTCTGCATGTCTGTATGATTGTAGCTTTCCTAATGATGTTGTGACCATCTGCGACCTCACCATGCACATATGTATCGTCTGCTTTGCTTGCCAAGGTCAAAGTCATGGTTCATTCAGCAAAACCAGGTGCAGGATCATTTCAGGGAGCATCTACCTATATCTATTATATCTTGTGGTTTTCTCCTTGCTACTATATTAAGCACAAGTCACTTAAAATAAGGAGAAATAAATACTTCATTGCTCTTCCTTCAGTCCAGAAAGGCAGGGAGAGAGGCATAGCTACTATATGTGCCTGCATTGCAAGCTTTCTCAATGTGTGGACTCTCATAAATCATTCCAATAGTGCCTTTATTTACAGAATCATTCACCAAAAATGTCACGGCCAAGCATACTGGCTACAGCTCTGGAGGTCTCTGTGGACTCCTTCCACAAATTAAAATATATTTTGCAGGCATTAATTCTTCACATGCCTGTAGTGGTCCTTCTGTCATTCTTGTACTCTCCTGCCCTCCCACATCATTGCTGCATTATGTGGCAATAATTCCTGTAGCTGAAAGTATGCTGCATGTATGACCTTTAACAGAGAAAAAACAGAGCCTGCAGAAACCACAACTGCAAGCCTAACAGCCTACAGCTGAGAAACATGCAAGGGATCAATGAAAACACACTGCTGAATATGTTGCAGAGGTGGAGTATGGGGAAAACACAATAAAAAACCCATCTCTGAAGCTCACAACTAAAGATCACAGTCTTGTTTGTATGGTGACCGACCATTCTGTTTTATTGTCTTTTAATGCAGTAACTTCTAGGAAAGGCATGGTTATTTGTATCTGCCGATCTGAGCAAATAAAAGCATATAACTCAATTTATTGCACCATTAGTTTCAGTCTGAATTTAGGAACTGACAAAGTTATGTTCAATTTAATTAAAATTGACCATTCATCCAGTTTGCACTGAAACAATATTAATATTGCAAAGGTGTGAATATTAATCTGATATTCAATGTGTAGACACATCAATTTTATTGAATATGCATATTAGCTACAAAGTTCAATTTAAAACAACAATTACAATATGGTGAGTTCAGCATTGGAAACCAGCAGTGGCCCTAGTGCAACTTTAGAAATATGGCTATGAATAAACCAATTTCACGTTTCTGCCATCATTAGATATTGCACAGTATGTAACATTGCGATATAATAATAAGGAATGATTAGGTATCAGCAAGTGTTAGTGCCTCAATTGTAACATGTTTGATTGCTGGCAATTATGAATCTGTCTTTCAGCACGCGATCATAATTCTCAGAATGGGGAGAAAAAAAGATGGATTTGAAAAATGCATTGGCCATGAAGTGGTTTCATTATCAGTTGAAGTCTAATGAGATCCAGCAAAACTCAGTTTTACTTGATTCATTTCAGACCAGAACACAAATTAGGTATCCTCAACCATTAGTTATATTATTTGATTTTGTCAACAATATTACATTGGAAGGAAGCATGGTGTTAAGTGCTAAAAATGTGAATTTTGTAACTAATACGCTCTGAAAGAAAAATGTTAGTTTAATGGAAGGCTGGAAATTTATTATTACAATAAGGTCAATACATTTCCATAGCAAAATTACCCATAGGTATCTCTTCTGACTTCGGTAATCTCTTCTTGGTGACTGGTTCTGGAAGCGGACATTTGGGAGTTTTAATCTGCAATTTGGGAAGGAGAACTTTAAATCGGAGTGGCAGTGATGCAGTTTGAACAAAGGGGACTTTGCAGGCATGAGAATGCGAGGGGCTCTGGCCAAAGTAGATCTGCTGGAAAGGGATCCTAGGAGGACTGGACGGTGGAACAGCAAATGGCAGTGAATCTTCTGGGCCATAATCCGAGAGAGGAATGCAGGATCATTTCATTCCAAAAAGGAAGAAACACTTCTATAAGGGGGATAGTAGGATGGCATAACAGTGGCTGAACAAAGAGAAGTTAGTGGATGAAGAATAAAACTACAAAGAAAAGATGTAATATTTACACAGCAAAGAGTAGCACCAGGTAATGTCAGTAGAGGTATCAGTGGGAAATCTTTTTCAGAGGAAAACAGTCTGAAAAGATGAAAGTATGTGGTGGAAGCTGGCTAGGAGGATATAAAGTAAAGGACAATTAAAAGTTTCTTAGATATGTCTAAGGGAAATAAAGACGTGAGCTAAGTCTCAAATGGCGGGGTCCCTTGAAGGGCAGACGCGCAGGTGAAATAATTATGAGCAACAAGGAAAATGGGCAGGATAGAGGTATGTAATAGCGTACTCCCCCCCCCCCCTCAGATCTGTCTTCACTCATAAAGAACGGCCACCCCCCACAAACCACTATCTCCTCAGAGTGTATTCCTGGAGGACCAGAAGAATCTCAGATCTAAGCTGAGGGGTGTAGAGCGAACCGATAAGATTTAATTTAATAGGCCGCGAGAATAGGTCTTGGGGGTAGGTTTAGTGGGACTGAAGAATGATAAATCCCCTGGGGCTGATGGGTCTGACATTTCACACGGCCTCGTCCTCAGCGGATTGTGGCTCCTAGACATTGGAATGACATTGTGGATCATTTTCCAATGTTCAATTATGATCAGGATCCAGTTTCCGTGGATTGGAGGAATAGCTAATGTTTATCCCACTTATTCAAGAAAGGAGCTGAGAGAGAAAATGGGCGAATTACAGTGACCAGTTAGCCTGACTTAGGTGGTGGTTGGTGGGAGAAGCCCCAAGAGTCTGAGTCAAATATTAATGAGGTAAAAATAACTGGAGCAATTTGGGATATAGCAGTAAAAGGATTCAGTTCCAAGTTAACATCCGGTTTACGAAAGGGAAACTGCTTTGACTAATCTCTGGAATTTTTTTGAGATGTGACCAAGTCCCCTGAGATGTAACGGTGTGCCAGTGGATATAGTAATCTTAGACTTTGAAAGCCTTGCATAAGGTTCCCGCAGAGGAGACTGGTGTTGAAATAAAAAATTAGAGCACACGATGTGAAATTGCGGGTAGGGTTATGACATGCGATAGAAAATTGGTTGCAAGACCTGAAGTCAAAGAGTAGGAGTGATCGCGGTCCTTTTCAGAATAGGCACTACAGTGGCGAGTGGCGAAACGTGCCGGCAAGTACCGGTGTTGGTCGGCCGAAACTGTTTACCATATGATATAATGAGATTTGAGAAGAGGGAATAGATTTTTTTTGAGGAACATTAATATAGTTATGGTATTATAAGTTTGCGGATGTACACAATGCTATGGAACGGTGCCACATTTTGTGTGACACTGTGAAGGGGATGTTTGGATGTGCCAGGGTGGACCTGGGACAGATCGGGATGGGGGAGATGTAGGTCAGATGCTTAGTCAGGTGCGTATATAACAGTATAATATATCTAAAGTGTGAGTTTATCAGACACTTGGACCCGGCAAAAACACGGGGGGCGGATTATTTATCTCATAGGAGTTTAGGTAAGGCGGGAGGAGGGCGGTACAGCGCGACTGGGGTGTCCTCTGTACACCAGTCCACTGAATGTGGAGTGCCATGTACAAAAGGCAATGAAGATGCAAATTGGATATGTTCGAGCCTTCAAAACAAGAGGATTATTTCATTAAGAGTAAGAGAGGTTTTCTGCAGTTGTATAGGGCTCTGTTGAACCACCCTGGAGTATGTGTGTTACAGTTTTGGTTCTAAATTTGAGGAAGTGACATCCTTGTGATTGAGGCGTGTAGCGTAGGTTCTCGAGATGAGCGGGGGGACATGTACATATGAGGAAATGATTTGAAAAGACTAGGCTTGTATTCACTGAATTTTAGAAGGATGAGGGGGATCTTATAGAAACATAATAAAATCTATAATTAAACCAACGAACTGGACAAGCTAGATGCAGGGAAAAATTTCCCAATGTTGGGCGAGTCCAGAAACCAGGAGGCAACAGTCCTTAGAATAAAGGGATGCGTCATTTAAGACTGTGGTAAGAGATAAACTTTTTTTACCCATAGAGTTGTCAATGTTATGGAATTCCCCTGCCACAGAGGGCCAGTGGGAGCATCCAAATCACTGGATGGATTTAAGAGAGTTGTTGGTTAGAGCTCTAGGGGAAGTGGCTGGTCAAAGTGGAAGTCGAGGGATTTATGGGGAGAAGCAGGCACGGGTTAATTGGAAGCGGACGATCAGCCATGATCACAATGAATGGCGTGTGGCTGACCTCGAAGGGGTTGAATGGCCTCCTCCTGCACCTATTTTTCTATGTTTTATTCTATAATTTTGGAGAATGGGTCAACTTCTGACTGTGTAACGTCGCGGCCGAGCCTGGCCAGCGCAAGCTGACAATCACCTCCAGCTTTTAACCACAAAACACATACATGTACAGTTCTATGATCAAAACCCATTGACAAGCAAAATGTACGATCTGCCTTCATTTTGTCATATAATGGCCTTTGGAAAAGGAAATGACTGACAACGATTTAACACATTTTTACATAGGTCAGTATTATGACAAACAACTTCACCAAACAATTTCATATCCATTGTTATATCTGCTGTACAATAGTTAGTGAAGCCAGTTGATGGAGGTCCCACACTGTACTTGCAATTTATAGCATACAGATTAACTCGAACATTCGACATAGCAAAGAACAAGTGTACAGCAAAGAATGTGGCAAGATAACATTATAGATATAATTGATAGCAAGTAGTGAGTTACACATTGTGCAGTAATCAGGGGCTCCAAAGCAATTTATGAACACCAATGAAGCCCAGCGTTTACAGCTTGAACCTTCCAGCTGGTGACTATGCACTAAATGGATTTTTTTGACCCTCCGGGTATTTTTCACATTTTGCACAGTTATGCAGCAATACTGATGCTTCATTGTGGGTAGTTTACTGAACTGTTGTAAGGGTTTTCTGCCAGTAGATTACCCAAATATATTTTAGGTGAGACAGGCATAATTCATTGATGACGGTGACCCTTCAGAGTGTTCTGATCATGTCTACGGATAGTTAATGTTTGCCATTTCCAAATTGGATTTATCTCTTAAACTCAATGGCCACTATCAAGCACTATATACCATTTTACAGGTGAGTACATTTTTAAATTGTGGGACAGGCAATTGAACTGATTTGCAGGTTTCAATAAACTGATGCTATACAATGCAGCACACACGCCATTTATTTGTGACTGCAAATTGGATTAAAACATCACCACCTAATGCTACATAACTACATAATACTAATAATTGAAACATTTTTTTAAATCCAGGATACATCTAGGGAAGATGAGCTTGAATTTAAAATCAATCATTGTTTAAATCAGTTGGAAGTTGATAAACAAACTGTAGATTTTAGGGTATAATTTTCACTCTAAAGCATGCTAGTAAATGCATCTAACACCTGACTACATTTTCTACCTAACACTCTGTTATCACTTTATGCTGCTTATAATCTGACCTAAAATTTCTTATAATGGCCATGTTGAGAGAATTTGGAATATCTTTGGAATATCTGAAACAAACCGGGTTCTTGTACAAATACATCATACTCCTAAAGGTATTTCAGTATCCAGGGATGTTGGGCTAATCTTTACTTTTTCTAGGTTTATCTAATTTCAAGTGCATAACCATTCTCTAGTAAAATGTTTCACTGTCCATCCTTTCATTTGAAGTTAAGACTCGTAACAGCATAATATTTGGACAAATGTTTTCCCTCGCTTCTAATTATAAATTCCTTCCATACCAATTCTATTATTCCAGCTAAAGTCCTCAACTTTCGGAGTGAATATTTGACAATACCCAACCATTATCAATTTGGCCCATTAATTAGATTAATTTCAAAGTATAGGTGAGAACAAAACTTCTTGGAAACAAGGAAACATTTGAAATGAGAGGACTTGAAGGAGTACAATGCTAACCTGAGGTCTTATTCTGGTGATGAAAGGCAATTGGTGATGATTGCTGGAGTAATTTATGGCTCCGGCAGCATTGCTGTGTGTAGAAGTAGGTGATTTTTCAGGTTGAACCATTCTTCAGACTCAGACAGTTTGAAGAAGGTATCGACCCGAAACATCTCTATTCCTTTTCTCCAGAGATGCTGCTTAACCCGCTGAGTTTATCCGGAATTTTGTGTCTATCTTTGGTGTAAACCGGCATTTTCCTTCCTACATATCTTATTTCTGGGTGGTTAGTTTGCAAAAAAAAACAACAAATCATGGTTGCATGGGTTCAGCAGAGATGATGATATGTTTTGCCTAATTTCATCATCATTAATCTCTCCAGCATTGGAAGTCCAGGTTTGGGATTTTTTTAGTTGTACACATGAAACAATGACCAATATATAAAATTTCCCTTGACTTTCAATGCACCACCATCACCTACTTCCTTGCCTTACCTCCTTCCCCTTAAAAACTATTAAGTCAGGAGAATGTTACTGAAGTCTGCAGTAGCAGGTTCACAGCCAAAATGGTCCTTGTTTTGACGCACAATGCCCTGGCAAACGTTTTAGAATGCACATAATTTTTTTTTAGTCATGTAGTAGTAGGATGAAATAAAAATGGGAATGTAGATGTAAACTGAACCAATAATAGGAGACTGAGTGGTGCAGTGAATGGTTGATGTTCAGGATGAAGGACAGTATAATGTTTGTCAAGGGTTGCCACTGTCGTAGAGGAATATTAATGACATGCACTTGGGTTTTCAAGGTATATTTTCTGAATTTGCAGATTCTACATAGTTGGATGTCAAATGTACTGTGATAGACTTCAATAGGATACAGATAGCTGGTGGAAATGGACGTGATAAACAAAACTTAAACACAAAAAAATGTAACATGTTATACATCAATAGGTGCACAGTGGCGCAGCGGTGGAGCTGCTGCCTGAGAGCATCAAGACCCAAGTCTTGAACTGTCTCGTACAGAGATTGCACATTCTCCCTGTAATTGTGAACTGCAAGTGGTTTTCTCTGGGTGCTCGGTTTATCGCAGCCCACAAGACGTGCAGATTTTATTAGGTTAATTAGACTTATCTGAAAGGTTTTACTTTTTTTTAATACTATTTTTATTAGAAAGCATATGCATTTCCATAATACAAACATTTCTTATATATATCTAATCCTAACGTTGCTTATAGTAGTGGGAATCCAGTTATCAAAATAATATAGTGGTCCTCCATTTATCAGTTGCTATATATTAACTCTGCCTTCTATTTCTTAGGTTTTTTATTTTAATCCATAGAAAGCTAATAATTTTCTTTTAAACCCCCCCAAGGCATGATAAAGTGAAGAATGTATGAGTCTATTTAACTACAATAATACAACTTTGGAGAATTGGTCGTAACGTACAATTTCTAAAGCCCATAAAACTAGTCATCTAATTCCCTGAGCTCGAGGTTTTCAGTCAGATTCCGCGTGCTGAACCAATTTACCGCCTTCAAAAAAATCGAGTAAATGGGAGACCATGATTCTATCAAATGATATCTTATTTGTCGAATTAGAGACAAGTCTAGTCTCTTCTCTCAAACGTGAAGGTCTCCAACATTTCCATAATCCACATTGTTAATTGTGGGCGGGTTATTATAGGACCTTTCCTAAATTTTAATATAATTATTTTTTCCGCAGTTATTTGTTACTATAAATCAAGAATGTTTCTTGGTTTGTTGTAAGTTCTTGCGGCTCCTTTGTTCTGATAATACCTAGATATTTTTAGTTTTGATGTCCCGGGATCTATATTTCAATTGGTGTAATTAGACCCCTTCAGAAATTAAATCAGATAACGGTCCAGAAGAGTTTTGATTTTTACTATTACAACTTTACAGAATGTTATGCTTAAGTTAAGTTAAAGCCTCGAAGTAAATGCTGACATTATTAATCACAAATAGGGAGAGTTTCTTAAATATGTGGAAGAATCTATTTAAATTTTGTTTTAGAGTTTAAGTAAGTCTATGTAATCACCTTAAATGCTGTATTAAGGCATGTCTTGGCCATTAATATTCTCACGAGCATTGATGTATTATGTTGTAAGACTTTCGTCCCAAATATCTTTCGTATATAGGTTGGTCCTAATTCAATTTTCCCATGATTTGCTTTAGTATAATTCCGTCAGCCGGGAACCCCAATAAATATGATGATATTAATTTTTTTTCGCGTATTTATTAGAATGTTTATTCAAATGATTCATCAAGAGTTTCTGGTTCCCTAAGACTCTAGAATCTTGCTGTATTTGATTTAACATAATTTCTAAGTTATAAATTATCTGAAAAAGTTATTTTTTTCGAATGTTCGTCCCGATAAATCCGTTGTACCTCCATGAAATGAAGAGAAATAGGTGCACTTTCTATAGTCGATGTCTCCATCTAATTAAGCTTCAATAACTTTTTCCATTGTTGAAAAACCTTTATCCAACATCAGAGGCTCGTTTAAATAAAGGGTTGTTTACAAAGTAGAGATGAAAGAGTGATACATTATCCAAGTTTAAACCTGTCCTTTTTAAATGTTTCCAAATTCACATACCACTAGATAATATCTTATAGGGGTCTTTCACTATGAGGATTTTTTGTGCAATTTTGTGGAAGCTAACATAATCGAGACAATTTCAAAAGGCAAGCCAGTCTTCCTTTTCTCCTTTAACCAGTACTGGTTGCTATTAATTTGATTCACAACCATAAATTCAATATTTTTAATATTGACTGCCACCAGAAAATAAAAACCAAAGAAATTGGTACTAGCTAAACCTCCATATTTATCATTAGAATTTACATAGATGTGTTTTGCTTTAATTCATATGTTTCTTAATAAATCCCAAAAAAAAGCTTTGTAACAATGCGAAACAACATGTTTAAAAATTGGGGGGCATATGATAAGGCAATCTGGGAATTGGGAATTGATCTGGATGCGAATGAGGTCAATAATTTGCAGTAAAAAGAACATTTTCTATTAGCAATTAATTCTACCAAACATTTAAAATAAGCGAAGTGTTTTCCAACCACCCGAATACATTCTTATGTAGTTTATTCATAAATGGTTGGGAAGCTTTAATTTTAAATAAATGACAGAGCATTGTCTTAGTTACATAAATTCCTATATATTTAAGTTTTTATACTTATGACACTATTTTAAAAGGGGATTGTTGCAAAAACCCCCCCCCCCAAAATGTATGTAAACTTGAGTTCCATTATTATTGGCATGATTTCGCTTTTTCTTTATTCCATTTAATTCTCTATCCCAAAATACAACCAAAACTTAAGTTATTAGATTTAATAGGTTAGGAATGCTAAGTTTCAGGGTTTGCACTACACTATTTATATTAATACATCACTGCATATAAAGACATTTTATTCACTGTATTATAATCCGTATATTACTGGAATGGGATGGGCTCTAACACCTTCTGCTAATGCGTTCAATAGTGCAGAAGCGAAAGAATACGGAGAATGGCGTGGCATACATATCTTGTCTACAAGCCTCTAGATAAGGTTAAAATTGAATTAATAACATTTGGTTTGTATAATTATTTCTAGGCTGCTATGCCTTTTGGATTAGTATATGAAGAGATTCCATGTGCAGTATTTCTCGCCCAGTTGGAATTTTTACATCACGAAAATAGATAATGACCATCCCACCTGATCAAATGCTTTTTGAGCATCTAACAAATTATTGCTAGGTCTACGTTAGCAATTCTATTTGAATATATAATATTGAATAATCGTCTCAAATCATAAGTTGAGTAATGTTTTGGAATAAAACCTGTTTGGTCAGGGTGTATTAATTTGTTAATCACTAAACTTAATCTATGTGCTAGGATTTTAATTAATATTTTTGATCAGTATTTAAGAGAGCTATTGCTCTATATGAAACCTAGGTCTTCAAGTCCTTATTCTGTTTTTGGTATAGGTGTTATTGTAGATTTGTTTAAAGTTTCTGGCAGTTTCTGTTGAGTAAAGGCATACATATACAGTGTCTGTAAACGTGGGGAAATCAGATCATAAATGTTTTAATAAAATTCAGAGCTTTGGCCATCAGGGCCTACGGCCTTTCCGTTTTAACAAGATCTAATTAGACTCTTCAATATCTTTTTACGTTATTTCAGCACCTAGTGATTCTCTCTCTTTCAAATCTAAACCTGTAAGATTACATTTCTGTAAAAATGCTTCTATTCCTGCAGATTGTTCTGTCGTTTTAGTTTAATAAAGTTTTTGATAGTATTGTAGAAATCTGTCATTGATATCTTTGGGCAGTGTTAATATTTCACCCTTATCCGATCTAATTTTGTAAATTGATTTTTTCCGTCCAGTTTTCGAAGTTGCCGTTCAAATAGTTTTTTGTGGTTTCTCACCAAATTCAAAGTGTAATTGTTTAGTATGCTGATAAAGTTTTTTAAAACTTGGTCTGAGTGTATTTTTAATTTAACTATGTTTTCAGTCACTTGCAAATTTTATTGTGTTTTATCTTAGATGGTGCGGTCCTGCATTTTTATAATGTCTAATTGCCTTATTTCCATTTCAAGTATCTGTTGTTTAGCCCGATCTCTTTGTTATGAAATGCTTGAGAAGAGGTTTAATGCTCCTCGTAACAAATGCTTTAAATGTTTCCCAGAGAAGGGAGACAGAAGTTCCGGAATGGTCGTTAGCCCTCGAAAAACATATTATTCTGGCCTTAATAAGATATTCATGACATACTTTTTCATTTAAAATTTGGGAGTTTTCTCCATTTTGTCTGTTTCTCAGCCTTTCCGTTTAGTTTAATCATAAATGTTAAGGGTGCATGGTCGAGATTATAATATTATGATATTATGGAGTTGTAGGTAAAAGGGAATGAGTTTGGAATCTACTAAAAAATAGTCTATTCTTGAATAGGTTTTATGTACCGGTGAGTAAAATGAGTATTCTCGTCCGGATGGATTTTCAATTCTCCAGACATCCTTGATGTTGGTAGTATTAATATGAGTTTATAGAAAGTCACTTGACTGAGATTTAATTTTCTTTGTCTTGATGATCTGTCTAAATAAGAGTCTAGTGTAACAATTTAAGTCTCCACCAATTATTAAGTTATGTTGTGTAAATTCCGGAATAGTATTGAGTGTTTTCCTTGAAAAACAAGGGACTATCAAAATTTGGTCCCATAAAATTAAGAAGAATCTCTTTTTAAAAATATAAACTCACCTACTAATACAATATATCTGCCGTCGATATCTGTCTATAGTTGATATATGTTTAAAAGTATACCTTGTACGGATGATATTGCAAACCCCTTTAGATTTATTGCGAGAATGAAGAGTGATACATTTTAGCAATCATTTTGCTTTCGCATCTGTTGCGCTGCGATACCTTTTTGATGATGGAGTTTCCTGGCAGGTATAATTATATTCTTGCTCTTAAGTGAATGGGGTTTTAAAGTGTGCTAATACTTTACCTCTCTTGATTTGGGGGTTCATTCACTTAATATCCCTTATGCATTCCAACTACAAAAGGTAAATTCCTTCACAAAACACAACGCCAATTTTCATATTAAGTCGGGGGTCTTGCATCTCATGTTTAGGGTGGTGAAGAGAAAGAGCAAATGGATTCAGCACATATAAACCATTGCATTACACCCAAACATCAGATAGATGAATTTTAGATCTCTGTATCTCCCAGATACATATCTCTCTTAGAGTAAAATTTATACATACCCATTCAAAATTAAGATTATATATGATGTAAAAATAAAGAAGGGTGAAAGAATAAATGTTAGTAAAATGTCTAGTTAGAGAGAGCGATAGCCACATTAACGTGGCTTAGCCTATCACTAAAGACTCTCCGCTAGCCGTTTGAAAAAAAATCAATACTAGCTCCCAATGCTTTTCTTAAAAGAAGTTTCAATAAAAATAATTTATGGGGTGAGGGGGAAAATAGTTTTAGGTCCAAAGTAGTTTATAATCCGATATGTGAAAAGGTTATTAGTCTCAAAGTAAAAATATTTAGTCTCTATATAAAAAGTATTAAGAAAAAAAACAACAATACATTTTTATTAATAAATTGACTGAATCAAACCATAACCTTATGCTTCCATAATGTTTTAAACTAATGTTCTGAGTAGATCCAATTAATAAATTTAATAGATAATATAGTGATCATAAAGTAGTTAAGTAGTATAATACAAAATTATATAATACCACATTTTATATTATCAATTAGCAACTTGCTCAAACTCTTCTCAGTTTTACAATTTTAAGTTAGGCCTTAAGTTATAAACAATTTAAAGTTCCATATTGTTCCCTGCTGCGACGGTAACGATGTACCGGTAAATAACGTCAGGTGGGCTCATTTTGAGTATTGTTCTATTCTTCGTTTCGTTATCGATTGAGTATGCGGTCTTATTCCCAATGTTCTGGGCGAATCAAGTGCTCTCCTTGTGGTCAATGCGAAGAGATATTCCTTCCTCATGTATGTAAACCTCTCTGTTTTTGTTTTTGCGGGGTACATCAGTCCTTATCTCAGATCATGTATACTACTTAAGTATACTTCTTTTCTCTGTAAACAGCACCACTTCTGGTGACTTCACACTGGATATCCTCTAAATATTACTCATCTTATAACCCAATATAACGCATATAACAATAAAAATTATTACCAGCACGGAACACTGTGCCCTCTCGGCTTCCAGTCCGTGCCGACACATTTTGTTTTTCCCCTAGTCCCATCTACCTGCACTCTAGACCATAGACCCCATCCAGTTCCTTCACAGTCCCATATACCTATATACACATTACTCTTACATGTTAAAATCGATCCTGCCTTCCACCACTTCAGCTGGACGCTGAATTCACACACTACCAGCCACCACCCTCTGAGTAAAGAAAGTTCCCCTCACATTACCCCCCGAAACGTCTGTCCCTTAATTCTCATGTCAATGCCCTCTGTTGAAACTTCCCTACCCTCAATGGCGGGGTAAAAACGTTCCTACGTCAACTCTGTCTATCCCTACATCAAATTAAAGACCTCATTCAGTCCTTCCACTTAAACCTTACCTCTGCGCTCTCTCAAAGAATAAAGGACTTACTTGTTCAACATTCTCTGTAAACATTAGTTGCTGGAACCTCCTGGCTACATTCTAGGTAAATTCCTCTGTGCTCTCTCTTGTTTTTTGTCCATCCCTCCTATAACTAGTGCGACCAAAAATTCGTACACCATACATCCAGAATCTGGTCTTAAATACAATGCCTTGACCAATTTTTTAAACATTGCTATCCCTTACTGCCTAATTCAATGCTCTGATTTATAAAGCGCCAGCACACCCAAAGGATTCTTACCACCGTAACGTACATTGCGAATCTCCACCTTCAGGGAGACTATGCACAAGTGTATTCCTAGATCCCTCTGTTCCACAGCATTCCTCAATTCCCTACCATTTAACCATGTACTCCTACATTTTGATTTTGTCCTGCCAAGAGTAGCACACAATCACTTACAGCATTAAAACTCCATCTGCCATCTTTTCAGCACACTTTTCCAAAATCGGCCCAAATCTCTCTGTAGGGACTATTGAAAAATTACTTTCATTATCCACAACACCACCTATCTTAAGTATCATTGCAATACTTACTTTATCTCAATTATCCAACATCATCCAGACATTCATGTACAGGGGTTTAGAAAACAGGAACTGTGGAAAGGGCGAGGGGGGGGTCACAGGATCCCGAGGCAACCCCAGTCACATGGTCTTTCGGCTTTTCCAACCTGACACAAACGCCGCATCCATCACACCATTACTCTTCACTAGACATCTCCCATTCATCCACTGTTAATCCATCTTGTTAACTTGTTTATTCTTTCCTCGCCATTACACACCCGAAAAATTGAACCATTCTCTAACCACCTTCATTGGGAACCCTTGTCAAAAGTGCCTTACTGAAATCCATATATAGATTTTCCAAACAATTCTCCAGCTCGCTTTACCCTCATCAATTCAGCCCTAGTTTACTGCTTCAATAAATTCAAGAAGGCTTTGTCAAACATGTGACCTTTCCCAGGCACCAAATTCCGATGTTGAGCGATGTTTCCCGATCAAGGAACCCTGTTTATCCCTGGATGCTTATATATACTATTATCTCTACAGTATCCTTTCCAATTGCCCACTACGATGACGTCAAACTAGATAGGCCCTATAATTGTTAGGTTTATTTCTCTTTGAATCCCCGTTTTTAAACAATGGAACAATTGCGCAGTACGCCAATCCTCCGGCACTAAATTCCCGTTTCTAATGACATTCTGAAAAATATTTTGGTCATAGGCTCCCTGCTATTTCTACACTAACTTCCTCAATTCCCTAAATATCCTTGTCAGGACCCTGGAGACTTAAAATCACCACTTTTCATATTTTTCAAAAGTCACTACTTCCTCCTCTTTGAGATCTCATCGTTTTTCCATCAGCTACACTCTACATTTTTTTCCCCTTATCACAGAGGTTTCAATATATCCTTCTCCTTGTGTGAATACCGAAGAAAAGAAATTGTTCTAATATCTCTTTTCCCCCATCTCTTTGGCTCTGCAGATGTAGCTGGTCCATTTATTGTCTCTAATGGTCCAATTTTTATCCCTCGTATCCTTTGCTATTAATATAGCTGTAGGAAACCCTATGGGTTTACTTTCACCTTTCTTGTGCCAAGCAACCTCATTTCCTTTCTTCTTAGTTAGCACCTTCCTCCTAATTTCTTTTTTAAGATATTTTTTTACATTTTTTATACTGCACCTCTAGCACTCTCATTTACTCATGCCTACTATATTAAATGTATGTATTAAATATATTTGTCTTTGTTGAAATATAGCATCCTGGAACCGACGACATGACGTGACAATTGAGCCCGAGGCTTTCAGTTGGGCCTGAACTTACTTCCACTGGTTGCTTGGTTTTATCTCCTTTACGACTTGGAAGGAGGGTATGTGTTCATGGACATACGCCGGATGTCCGCGTGCCTGATGGATGTCACGCACTCGTCGAATAGCACAGCCGTTGCCGTTTTCATGCAGCTCATCCGTCCCCGCTTCGTTTGGTTCATTTCTATTGTCTATTTTTGTGCAGATCTAGCTGGGGCGGGTCTCATTACTCCCATAGCGCGGGGGGGCTTTTGCATGCCAGAAGTCCTTGAAATAATTGTCGCTCCGGGGGTGTTGGATAGATAGAACGAAATATACAGGTGACCTGGTTCTGTACCAGTCATGGAGTCACCAAGGCAGCCTGTTTTTACAACTGAAATATCTAGAATAAACAACTAAACAAAATAAAACTAAACTACTAAACCGAATTTGGGCAGAAGTAATATCTAAACCAGAGGGATACTCAAAGAAAACAGAAATGTGCAAATGACATAAAAGGTGGTATATGGCAGGGAGTGGATCAGAGAATCATGCAGGTTTTTACTAATAGAGGTATTAATATTAATAAATTTATGAAATGAAAAGTCTTTGATAGCCCTAAGTCATGGTGTATTTTTATGAAACAGAGAAGTGGGGTGTTGGGGGAGGCAAATGAGAGAAAATATTATTAGAGCCCCCCCATTTACTAGATGAATAGTTTAGTTCAGATCGATGGCAACGAAACTTTCCCATAACAAGTACTTTTAGATGAAGATATTGGGAAGCAGAAATAGATCAAGATGTCGTTAAAGAAAATGATTAGTAACTTGGAAAAGGTAAAAAAAATATGCATGGAATATTGGGATGAGAAAGCAGGGGTGTGGGACTACGCCCAATTGCTCATTGCATCATAGGGTGAGATACCTGACTCGCTCGGTTTGACAATAGACCTTTGTCCTGATTGTAACAATTGTGTGTTTCTATAGAGATCTCATCTCTTTCCCAAGAGTAACTACAATGGGACAGAAAGGAGCAGCCTCCTAAGATGTTACCGACTTAATTATGTCATCACAAAGGTGTATTGGGGATGATCTATTATATTCAAAAAATGCGCCTATACATTACTTTATTTTTACTGCTCACTTAAAATCTTTCCCGCAATTCGCATCCAGGAATTTAATTCAGCTGAATAGCACAAGGTAAGATGTTAAGCCACTCAGTAACGAGCTTTTGCTCTCCTTAGTAATAAATGTTCTTAATTATGTGAAGCAACAATGGCCATAGTTTCACTTTTTTGTGTGAGTAAATTTTGAACTCTAACTTGGTGAGTGGGTGACCAGCAAAATTACTCAGCACTCATTATAGGTTGATAGCCTAAATATTAGTAACTTATTAAAAATATCTTGCAGGTTTATCTGCTCCACAGATGGGAATACATCAGATGAGTAAGAAAGTAGGCGATTGAAAGGGAGGACCATAAGTTATGGCGTGTATAGGGCGTCATCCAATGACGAGGAGAACATTGAAATACAATAAAAGTATATTTACGGAACGTAAGCAGCTGTGTTAACTCACTTGCAGAAAGCCAAATGCTTTGGTCTACATGACTGTCAAGAATGATCTCCCTGACGTCATGTATAGTGTATTGGGAAAGCCGATGTTTGTAGTATAATGCTCTTCTGTGCTAACAGACATTTTAGCACAACAGAAAAGAAGGTTTGGTAAAAGTAAATTATTTGTGTGGTTAAGTACCTACAATAATTTTCAAAAATTCATAAAAAACAAGTGGACCAAGTGGGCGGATGTTCGAAACTGAGGGGTGGAGACTTGTTGGTCCAGTGATGTAGCGGAAAGGGAAACACCAGGGGTTAGCGCGCTACGTTGGCAGCCTCGCCAACAGTCTGTGTGATTGTACGTCTTATTATTTTATCTTTTAGTGTGTATGTTTAAACGCTCTTGTTGTAAATTTCTTCTATTTTTTCTATGTTTGGTGGAGGGGTATGTTTGTTGGTTGTTGCTCTATCCAATAAATGAAGCATACCCAATGATAAAGGTCCAAAAACTTGATTAACGCATAGCATAGGTAACTAAGCTGGAGAGGCTATTCAGGAAAGCTTTGACGACAACAGCGGGGTCCGAATTGTCTGGCGCAGGGGATTGACATCCCGCGATTTGCAGGACTGCCGCCTTGATGCAGAGGGCCCAAAAGCCACCCGGCTACGAGTATCAACGAGTTGTCCGTCAATATCGGAGGGTCTACGAGGCTGAGAAACGCTGACTCACTCGAGGCGACAGCTAAGGGAAAGATATTTGGAAGGCTTTTTTTCTGCTACTTCTCATATAGTGGTGAGGCGGAGGCGGAGGTACTAGTTGGATGTTTAATTAAAAATGTAAATTTCATTGGTGTGTTCTGTGCACGATTTTTTTTTATTTATTTGTATGACTTACTTGACAAATGAAATTCTTGTATGCGCTCAAAAAATACGGACTTTGTCGAATAAAAACAGATTGATGATTGATAAAAAATGTATTGACACATTACCATTGTAACACCGAGCAGAGGTATACTATTCTGTGCTTTGGAAATTGAACTCTCTTGCTTTTTTTTTCTTGTAGCTTCATGTAATCACCTTAAGACAGTTAAAACATTGAATGCTTTTGTGATCGCTTTTGTAGATTTACTGACTGATACCACAGCAAACCCACTGTCACTACCAGACACAGTGGGGGTAAAAAAACACCGCCAAAGCTGGATGGACCAGGATGGACTTCAAAAAAACCTTAGCATTGATGCAGGTTCGATTAAAAATACCCAATTGAGATGCAGCTAGTAGAGCGGTTACCGCATCGGTGCCCAGAGAAACTTGGGATCAAAACCCTTGACCTTGATTGTTGTTGTGCAGTGTTATGCATTTTCCAACCTGCAACAATCGGGTTTTCTTAGGGGCTCTGGATTTCCTCCCATATCTGTAGGTTAGGGAAGTTAAGTGCCCAGTGTAAAATTCATCTTTGTCAGAGGTGAGTGATAGTATCTAAGGATCAGATGAGGATGGAATTGTGAGGAGATCATTAAAAAAAGGGTGTATTTAGAATTAATGTAAATTAGATGTTGATTGTTGTGTCTTTGTATGCTGAGCGGTTTTGTTTTTCAAAGCTGCAGGACTCTGTTATCAATTATACTGCAGCTTTTCAAATTTGCCAGGCATTACTGTCCACTATTGTTTTGGTGCATCAGCAAAATGCAGTTTCAGTCAGGGTAACCTGCAGAATTTGGGGAGTAGGAAAATTGAATTGAATTTTATATGGCATGAGCAATCACCACTAGGTATTCATTGTAGTATGTGCCTGATGTGGAACGTTTCCATGCGTCACAATACAAAACTGGACTCATCAAAGGGGTGTTCGCTGTTGCTGTATGTCATTGTTGTTCAATGGAATTGAATCAACTTAAAACTGGGTGATGGGGCCTGGTGAATGAAGGAAGAATGGGTGGCAAGAGATACATACACTACTATCACCAATACTGTGTTCACCCATGTTACTCCTACCATCACAACTCTGTCTACACAACCAATCCATGATAATCCTTCTTTTTATTATGCCATGTTTTTCATTAAAACTACCCTCCACCCCAATTTATCATACTCCAGATGTAAAACCTGCTGCCATGAACTAAGTGCGTCCAAAAGTGTGTACGTAGCTACTTGGACAGACCCGCACGCTTTTGGGGGTAGGATGTACTGGGTAGTATCGGGGAAAATATGGACACAGGTGAGACTATCATGCAAACTCCCAACAGGACCAGGCCAAGGAAGGACGGAATGCATTCATGGTATCTTTGCTAGATTCTATTGCACATTCCTAATCACCACCCCACCAGTCTTTTCGCTCTTTTTCGTGACTGGAGGAGTCATCTTAGAATTAATAGACCTATAACGTGTGGAAACAGTCCGCCATTGGCCACAACTTATCCAGTATCTCCATGCTGACCAACAACATGTACTTCTACACTAGTCCCTCAATGTGTCAAGTGTGTCATAATCTCTCATGCCCTCAAAACCTTCAAATTTTATAACCCTGTCAACCAAATGTTTTTAAATCGTTTGTGAATACTTGTCTCACTACCTCTCCTCTGGCAGCTAATTTCATTCATACCTCCTTTGTGTAAGATGGTTTTCCCCTCAGTTTCCTCTGTCACTTGAAACCCATCCTCTGGTTCTTGATTTCCTACTCTCAGTAAAGACCCATATGTATTATTTTCACACTCTCACTTCCCAAACATGTTAGACTGGCTTAATCTTATCCCTTGCATCAAGTTGCCCCAATACAGTGTGGGAATAATAGGCTTGCTCAAGTGGGACGTGGTATGAGATAGTGGTGGGCAGTGATCCCAAGCACCTGCAATGGAAACCTTACACAGAAATTATGTCACCATCATCAAAATGCATTGGATGACCATGATTCTACTTACAAATCTAGAAATTCTAAACAGCCTCCCCTACCAGCCACCTTTACCACTCTCGTCTAAACTCTCCCCCCCCCTCCCCCCCGCTCCTCCCATTTCCAATAACACTCCAACACCGTAAGTCCCCATCTTTTTACATTTGAAATAAAAACCCAACGGAGAGATATTTCCCCCTCTCCCGCCCCCCCCCCTCTTCCCTCGCCTCCGATCTTCTCTCTGTAAAATGTGGACAAACGGCACCCCCCCCCCCCCCCCCCCCCCCCGGTCCAACTCCGGTTCAGTTTTTCGCTCTATCATTCTGATCTCTCATTTGGCAAGTCTCTAATATCTCTCTTATTTTTTAAGATATCATCATCTCCTCGCAGTCGTAAGCATTATTCGCACAAGAAATATGTACAATCCTGTGTCTTCCCCCCCCCCCCCCTCCTCATACCGCCTATAGCCAAGAGTCACGCAGTTCTTTCGGCCTCATGTTTCGCAAAGTCACTCACAGCTCGCAGGGTAACCATATAAAGGACTTCATTGCCACAAATGCCTCCATCCAGGGTATGGAGGCATGTTTTTCAGGATGATGGGTGTATAGAAACATTAGAAATTAGGATGAGGAGTAGGCCATTCAGCCTTCGAGCCCTGCACCCGCCATTCAATATGATCATGGCTGATAATCCAAATCTCAGTAGCCTGTACCTGCCTTCTCTTCATACCCTCTGATCCCCTTTGCCACAAGGGTCACATCCAACTCACTCTTAATATAGCAATGAACTGGCCTCAATACCCTTCTGTGGCAGATGAGTTCACAGAGACTCACCACTTCTGTGTGAAAAAAGTCTTTCTTCATTCTGGTACTTAAAAAATTTCCCCTTATCCTTAAGCTGTGACCCCTTGTCCTGGATTCCCCAAATCGGGAACAATCTTCCTGCATCTAGCTCTGTCACCTACACCTCAGAATTTTGTAAGTTTCTATAAGATCCCCTTCTCAATCTCATAAATTCCAGAGAGTATAAACCGGTCTGTCCAGTCTTTCTTCATAAAGACAGTCCTGACATCCAGGAATCAGTCTGGTGAACCCTTCCTGCACTCCCTCTATTGGCAATAATGTCCTTCCTCAGATTTGTAGACCATAAAACTGTACGCCCACTTACTCAGGAGTAGTGGTCTCACCAAGACCTGTACAACTGAAGTAGAACTCCCCTGTCCTGTACTCAATTCTTTTGCTTGAAAGCTAAAATCCATTCGCTTTTTCACTGCCTGCTTGCACCTGGCATGCTACTTTCAATGACTCGGTGTACCTTGAACACCCATGGTTCGCCTGCATCTCCTCTTTTCCTAATCCGGCCACCATTTAAATAACTAGTCCTGCTTTACGGTTTTTGCCACCAAAGTGAGGATAACCTCACATTTCACCACATTATACTGCATCTGGCCTAAACTTTTGCCTCACTCACCCCAGCCTTTCAAGTTACCTTGCTCCCAGTCTCCTAAGCATCATCAGTATGCCAGAGGAGGTAATTGAAGCAGGTAAAATAAAACATTGAAAAGACATTGGGACAGATTATTGGTTAGGAAATGTTTAGAGGGATATGTGCCAAACGTCGGGCAGGTTGGACAGGTGTATATGGGCACCTTGGTCAAACATGTGTAAGTTAGGTGTGAAGGGCCTGTTTCCTTGCTATATGACCATATGTACAAATATCGCACATATCAATTATACCATGTTGTCTCTTTCATTGTAATTTTGAGGGCTAACAAACAGATTCTTGTTAAAGACCTATAATGGGGGAAGCTAAACTTTCCGGTTAGAGAAGTACATACAGATTTTCAGAAGACCATTAAAAATATAAAATAGTACAATAGGAATTGACACACATAAAACTCACAATACCCTGGAATTTATACCAGTTCATTTTGTCAAATGGAAAATATTAAAGCACAAAAAAAATCAATATAGCCAAATAAAAGCTAAAATAAGTATGATTTCGCGGAAATTTACTAACGACTTGTCCCACAATTTTTGTTAAAGTTCAGAAACAAAGTCTATGACAGTGGAATTTACCTTTTCTGGACACTAAACCGGGGGGTGTAGAATGGCTTCAACCTGTTAATAATATACACAGCACACATATTATATTAGTAAACCCCCCCCACCCCCGCCCCCACGACCCCCACAAAAAACAGAAGTATGAGAAATGGGTTGTTATTGTGACTCTTATACACGAAAACGCTGGGTGAAAAACACGCTTTTGTATGCTACCTGTCGATATCAACCCAACATACATCCGCCCCCTCTCGCTCTGATGATGTTTATCCTCTGGGTTAATTATAGAGGCCGGTTGGGCATTCAAAGTCACATCTCCCCCCACACACCCCCCCCCCCCCTCCTCCCACACCCTCCCCCCCACATCCTGCTTGGAAGACAGCATCAACACACAATTCTTACTGTCTGTTAAGTAGAGAGGGGAAGTAGGGGGTGCGGGAGAGAGGACCCATGTTTAAAAAATCCCACCAAAGTACTCGAATAGACAAAAATGCTGGAGAATCTCAAGCGGGTGAGCGGCTCCAAGCATCTATGCGTGAAGAAATAGGTGACGTTTCGGGGATCAGGACCATTCTTCAGACAGAAAAGTGCTCAAATAATCACATGAGGATCAGCAACATCTCATGGAGACCAAGGACAGGCGGTGTTTTTTTGTTTTGGGTGGGATGCCTTCTTCTGACTGATGTGTCACAGAGGGGATCTCAAAACCAGGAAGAGGGGTAGGGCGCAGAACCTAAGTAAGGCAAGTGATAGGTGGATTAGGAGATGAGAGGGTTGTTTATTTTCATTTCGTGCAGATCGTTGGGCAAAGACCCAAGATTTATAATGACAAAATTGTGTGTGATAAGGAGATAAGGATAGTAGAGGACTGAATGTGTAGTGGGAGACGAAGGAATATAAAGTGGATGAACAAGGGTCTGACCAAACATCACTAAAGAGGTCACCCCCACCCCGCCCCTGAATAAGGGTCACTGACCAAAAAAGATAATCTAGCAATTGTATCTTGGGAGATTTTGCCCAGACCTGCTGAGTTACTCTTGGCCACTCCTATGAGTCTTTATTCTGGGCAGGCTCCGCCGAACCAATTAATAATCGTTACCG